>CM041294.1:152624898-152957398 GCA_023052935.1 Piezodorus guildinii
TACAACATATAAATTATTACTAATATTCTATTACAAATTGTAATATATCTCAAAAAAAAAAAAAAAAAAAAAAATTCTATTAAATTATCACAAATGAGATATATGAATATTAAAATAGAATCTAGGGCAGTTATTTATGATTCATTGCATAAGACTCTATTTATTTTAAATCTATGTACCTGTTTTATTCCTAACTGAATGTAAATTAATAAATTTTTAGGATAATAAATATGGGTTAATCCGTTGAAATTGTTCAGATGATGCCGCTCAATTTTTTTTTTTAATTTTGATTATATGTTACCAGTTTTCTCCATCATTTCCTTAATTAGAAACCGTAGTTTAAAAAAAATTCTTACTATCACCTTTTGTATGGCAGCCAATTTAAGACGCTGCCGAAAACAAGTGTTGGAAAAACCTGACTTTTTTTTTTTTTCTTTTTACAATACATTACCTAAATAGTGAAGAAAGTGGTTTACAAATTCTGGAAAATTAGAAAAAGAAAACGAGACCTATAGAGAGTTAAAAGTTTATAAAGGAAAAGACGCCTAGTCATTACGATTATGGGAACATAATTATTTTTATATATGAATTTCCATAAACAACTAAGATCTATTTTTCACTCATCAACTCTATAATTGATTACTATTTTCCATAATTATTTAAACTTTTTAAACGCTTAGGAATAATACCTAAAACGATATACCTATAACTGACATTAACAAAACGAAAGAATAAATAATCTTGCTGTACTATTCTTTACTCGATAAATATTAATTTTATTTTTATTATGGCCATAGAATAAGCAAAAAATAAAAAGGATAAAAAAAAACTTGGTGTCCAGCAGTAAATTAATTTTTAAAGGCCTTTTTATTTTTTCCCTAACGCAGGCCTTTTAAGTCGAATTTGAATGCAAACGAAGATTAATGTCCTTGTGGGTAATCTCTTTTCTATTTGCATTTCCCGTTGCAGTAAAAGGGAAATGATGGAATGAGTTAAAGGGTAATATGTAGATATTTTAAGGGTGTGCCACTGCTTTTATGGTTGCACCTGCAATTAACCTAGGTAATAGAACGAACCATAAACGATATTGATCGAACTTACTAAATCGATGTAAAATTAAATTAACTTCAATATGGAACCCCAGTTGAAATATTCAGACAGGAATAAAATTTCGAAGATTTAAAAGTTTTGTGCTGTTTTAGTCCGAATATATCTCTTTCAACCCACTTGTTTGAAACATCTCATAATAATGTTCTCCAGATAGGCTTCTTTGTTAATAGAAAAAAAAAGATGGCCTCGAGATCTGTTATTTTAAATAAACATTGAAGTGATACTATCAAGCATTTTCTTAACAAGACTAAGGAATCGAATTTTTTAACATTTATTTATATTAAGTTGTAACAGTTGTGAATTTCAATAAATATACGAAAGTCTAGAAGCACATAGAGATTACATTTTAAGGGCTTCAATTTTATGAAGGATTATTTCTTAATAAAATATACATGACGTATACGAAATTTTCACAATTTCGCTCGTAATATTTCAACAACAATTTTGGACATCAATAATAGTGGTGAAACATATTCACATTACATTCATACAATATTTACAACACAGAAATGAAATTATAATAAAGTATATATATACAATAAATAATCAATAGAATGTCGTAATAATTAACATCCGTTTCTAGGTTTTCGCATTGATAAAACATGGATAAAATATGAAATGCAATAATGCGATAACCAACTGAAGAAGAAATCAGAAGTAGTTTTCAGTTTGTTTTTTTTATTTTTTTTTTTGAATATAACAAATGTATATGATAATAAAAATAGTAAATAAACTGCTTAATGATAAATTACTTGGAAAAACTGCCCATTGGCACTCCAGTAGGTAATCTAAATAAGAAAGTCTCGAGGCCATCTTCTTTTCAGACATCTCGATGGATTATCAGGAATTGAATATAAAGTAATCATTGAAACTATTAGATTATAGTGGGAGTGGATTTCCTCATGGAAAGATTAATATAGTATGGCCCAAATCAGCAACGTATGGAATATTAAGGTCTTTTAGGATGATTTTGTTCGAGGCAAAGTAAGGAGCATTGAGAATTTTACGAAGGATTTTAAATTGTAAGGATTGGATACTGAAAGAATTTGATGGTATCGCTATAGCCTATCACCTTAACTGCGTAGATCTTTATAAGCCTTATGATTTTAATGTAATTTGAGCATTTTTTTCTGTCTAGTAAGTCTTTTCTGTGGATTCCTTGCAAGACGTTTATCAAGCAGTAACTCTAAAGCGGACTTGTTTCACCGGGACAATCAGAATTAAAGGACACTGTACTGGTGGATGACAAAATTTTTCCCCAGGTTAATATTGTTTTTATAAATAAAAATTGTATTCTAGATTGAAGGTTAAAGACTTTAGAAACATGCTATATAATATACAAACATTAGTGACAAAACGATGTGAAGGGAATGATCTTAAGTAATTGTTTACAATAATAATTTCTGTACTTCATTTTAAATTTTCAATTAAAACTCCATATATTTTTTTATTCAAGTTGAGGTTAATTTTAAATAAATTTAAATAAGGGGGCAGTGAAAGTTGTGTGCTTTGCGCCCTGGATTAATAATGACATTAAGCTTTTTATTAAGATATATTTCAAGGGTTAAGCTTCTGTCGTCGGAATAACAACTATTGTAACAACTAAAATAGCGAACGGGGTTACAACTGAAATCATAATAAACAAAGGGAAAGGGTAATAAATAACATAAAATTTATGTTAGAAGAGTGAGAGGGTTGGCACGCAGCCTGGTGGATGTTGACTCGGCGCTCAAGGTATACAGTTACGCACTACTTAGCACCATTGTCAAACAGTATTCTATGACAGCAAGGGGTAACTCTAGTCAGCATTATCAAAATGTGGCAAATAAATGTCATTTTATACATAGGCAGTTATATAATTCTTTTTAGTAGATAAATAAATATATTAAAAAATATACCATAGTTAAAATACAAATAACATTTATTCTGCAATAGGAATAAATGAACTTTTTTCTCTTCGTATTTTCAACATATAAAACGTATGCAGCACACATGATAGGCAAAAGGAAGGAAAATGCCCAGTAGCAACCCTTCCTAGACTTGAAATTAGCAGGGGAGTTCTCTCATTTAGCATCCCTTCAGCCTTCTTCTAACAGGAATTTCAGTTAATGACATGTCGTTTATAAGTTAATTAAAAGTAAATATTGCTATAAACACTTAAAAGACCTGACTTAGAATGACTTAAAATGACTTCCATTTGTCACTAAATCACTTTTTTTCATAAGCTTTTCATATCTGTTGACGTTTCGGGGCTGTTTCCCCATTTTCAAGACTTATTTTTTTCATTATATAAATGCTTTTTCATATATAACCCATCATTTCATATCATAGCACACTGCTATTTGTCCTTATGGGTGTTCATTGGATCACTGTTTCTGTTATTTTTTTTATTTTTCTAAAAAAAAAAAAAATAAAAAAATAAAATAGAAACAGTGAGCCAGCAGTGTGAAATAAAATGGTGGGTGATATATGAAAAAGCATTTATATAATGAAAAAAATAACTCTTGAAAATGGGGAAACAGCCCCGAAACGTCGACAGATATAAAAAGCTTATGAAATAAAGTGATTAAGTGACAAATGGAAGCCAATGTGTGCTCTTTTAAGTGTTTATATTAAGAAAAACTTCCAAAAAAATAAAAAAATAAAAGAAAGTAAATATTGTTAATATAAAAAAATGTAAGTTTCAACGAACCTTAAGAAAAATAGCGAACAAAAATTTAATTAACAATTCTTGTTTCTAATTTTCAACATTACATATTAAGTGTATCACTCTATAAAAAAAAAAGTTTCCAAAATTAAACATCACCGTATGTTTTAAAAAATGCCGATTATACAAAATATAATATTATCTATTTAAAATTAAAGAAAAGCTAAAAAAAATATATAAAAGTTCAGGTTTTCTCATAAAAGTATAATATTATATTATATTATTATTATTATTATTATATTATATTAAAAGTATAATATTAATTATAAAGACTAATGACTACAGTTGATTTGTGTCACCGTTATTTTCCGTGAAAATTGTTCCCCTTTTCATTTATGTGATATCACAATGTTAATTGTTTCTTATAGATAAATACTTAACATTCGTCATGATTAATAATTTTAATTGGGTAGAAGTTAAAAATACTAACCTAGAACTAAGAAATGTTTTTTCTTTATTTCATCAAGCATATGATATAAATAAGTAGAAAACGATTGGGTCAAATTCTATAAAAAAAAAAAAATAAAAAAAAATAAAATAAAATAAAAAATTAAAGCATGAGAGGGATGAAATTTCTATGACCGCGACTCTATTATCTATTTTGATGGGTTGAATTTAATTATTTATTATTTCACTGAATGGAACTTCTTTTTTTTTAAACTATAAAATAATATAATCATTAACAATATTATTACAACATGAAATGATATAAAAATGTTTCGAGGCCTCATCTTCAGGTGTATTATAGAACAATTTTTAACGTCATGATATTTGTATTTTATGATTATTATTGAGAAACATAATTTTTTTCCTCTCCATATTTTTCTATTCTCACATGTCAGTCATCTGACACAGCAAATGTGCTATATAAAACTTCAGCTGCAAAGATAATAGGCATGGAGGAGAAAATAGCCAAGCAGCACGTCTTGAAGTAAATACTAAAATTAATATGATATTATATGATGATAAAATAGTATTATTTATAGTTTATAAAATATTTTTGAAATAAGAGTAGTTTTATGTTGTAAAACATATTAATTGTGGTTAAAAGAAGTTTTGCTTTATAAAAAGGATCGATATATCTGTAGCGGAATCACCACATAATCTGTGGCAACCCACATGTGTTGACGCCACATATCAATATAACATAACATTACAATAAATAAAATAAAAACACGGAAAAATTAAGATTACTCATCTTACACTTACCTTAGAAAGTATCTACCAAAGACCAAGTAATCCACTGGATGAATTCTTAGAATATTCTACATTAAATTTGCATTTGAAATTGTTCTGTTAAATTTGTTTATATTATTAGCAGTTACTAAACCGAGATCTCTCTTTTTTTCCAGTGTAATGTCACTCCACTAGAAGAAAATAATATACAAAAGAAAACGAGACAAAAAAGGCTAAATAAAAACCTTTTGTTCAAGAAGAGTCTTTTGCTAAACTTGTTTGCCACTACCTTTCTTATCAAAACTTTTACTCCCTTTACAACTCTCTTGATGTTTAAATGAAACATTTTCGTTATCTTTTAATTTCTGTAAAACAAAAAATAAATAAAAGTTAAGTTTTTTGTCCAGGAAAATGACTTATTTAGGTTTTCAATGAGCTTAGGTCTTGACAGTCTTTAAGAATTTACTAGAACCATTTTTATAATAAATAATACTTCAAGTTCAGAGAAATCTGAATTAAAAAAATTTAGATGGAAAATATTTTAAGAGCCTTTTTCCTAAGTAATTATTTATTTTTTTAATGTTTGACTAAAGAACGCGTATACGTTTTTTTTTTTTTTCAACTGTATATTACAATATATACAACAAGTAAAAGGGCTAAAATTACAAATATATCTATGAAAACACTGTAATGTTTATTGATAAGCAGGTCTACAGGCCACCGTCTTTTCAGGCGCTCGGAAGGATTATGGGAATAGATGTATTTAGACATGGGGGCGGAGTGGCCGAGTTGGTTTGCGCGCGTTGCTTTAAGCACGCATTGACTAGCTACCAGGATATCTGAACCAAAAAAAAAATTACGAGCTCGACCTCGATACCTAGGGGGACTTTTATCTTAGCATTAATCCCCCGCCCTCCCCCCTTGGTCCGAGAAACCTCCGTATAGCCTTCAAAGGCGAGCAGGGGTGAAAAAAAAAGATGTATTTGAGAAGTTACGGACAAGCGGGTTTTGAGTGGGCAGGTAGTTGGAATTAAAGGAGGTGAGTAGATCGCGGGCTAAAACTGAAACCAGTGGGATATTTAGGTCGAGTTTATTAGTTACAAAGTAAGGAGCATTGTGGATTTTGGATTGTAAGGATTGGGTGCGGAGGAGTTTGATAGCTTAGTAGACCCCCATAGCTCAATGCCATAGGTCCAAATATGATAATGGTTATGTAAATACCTTTTTTTTTAGCAAATAGAGAGTTTTGATCGTTTGTCGAGTAAGTGTTGTGTCAGCAGTATCTGCAGGCAGTTTCTTGTCGTTTCAGTCTAGTGTGAGGACTTCCAAGTAAGACACTTGGCTAAATGGGGTCCAAGGTAACGGATCGGTTCAACAGGGATTAGTGGAATGTGGTTAAAGGAGACAGTGGGACAAGTATTCATATGTTTGCGGCGAAGGGTAAAGGTAATTTGATAGGATTTATTAGGGTTTGTGATGCAACTATTGGGTCATTACTTACGGATGAAACACATTTGTCATCGGCATAAGTAGTGAGAACAGTACTAGCATGAATAGTGATATTAGCTGTATAAACAGAATAAAGGATTGGGCCTAAGATTCTACCTTGAGGTACACCTGCGGTCTGAGAAAATATGGATAGTATGAAAGGTTATGGTTCACTTTGTAAAGTAATATGAAAAAGATTGATCAAAAACTCATAATACTTATCGGCATTCCACTTCGTTTTAAAGAGCACTGTAGTTTCTTTATTTAATTCATCAGGACATTTTAACCGGTGGGGTTATTTTAGCCTTGTACAAAATAGAACAATTTATGTGGATTATTTATATTAAATAATCGATAATTTAATCAGTTAAACAGGATTTAAAATTCGCAATTATAATGAAAGCCTAAAAATAATTTTAATGTTATACTTGGTCTTTGTATCATTAAAAGTAACTTCTTTGGGGAAATGATTTTCAAGAACTTAGTACACAGATAGTTAAAAAAGACACGTGAAATAATATTTCGAATACATTTATCGTTACTGCTCTGCTTAAGTTTCCTTAGAAAGCAAAGTATTATACATACATCGACTTTTTTGACTTATTGTTAATACTGATGATTAGTAAAATACATTTCCTGTACATGTCAGTCTTTTCGAATATATAAGAATTTTGGTTTGAATAGGAAACATTTTTAATTTAGACTGAATATAAATATTTAAAATAATAAACATTTCAGACTTAAAAAAATATCATATACATTTTGCTGTATAATAAAATATGGTATTATTAAAAACCTGATTAGATAGCTTCTTATGTTTTTATATTTTTGTTGTCTCACGTGTCCCATCTTTACGACGAGTTTAAGTGGCTTTTCCTTAAACCCGTAGACAATATTTCCTGGAACATTCCTTTACCAAACCTCAACTCCCACACCCTCCCTTTATATACGATCTACTGCAGTTCAAACCATCAATCCATTCAAAAGAAACTAGATCTCGACATTACGACCTTTATATCCCTTCCCACAGAACTAAAACATATGAACGTTCTTTCTATCCGCTCCACCATTTTTGGAATTCTCTCCCAACAAACATCCGTCGAGCAACCTCTCCCTTCCACATTCAAATATCTTTTGTTCCAGTATCTTTTCACTTCCCTTAATGACGCTGGCTGACAATACAATTACTGTTAGATGATAGTCAATACTTTTAGTTTTTGCAAGTGTTTAAGTAAGTTGAAATAACTGTACACTAGTTCTTTTTTTTGTTTTTTTGTGCATTTTATTTTAGTTTCATCAAAAGCGTTCAATATTAGTTAATTTTATCCTCACCAAATGTATTTATTCTTAATTATTTGTATTTATTTATTAAATTTTTACTATTTTTTTTTCTTTATATCTTTATGTACACCTGTCAGAAGATGTTTGACAATCAGCAAATGTGTTGGAGAAAGTAAGATCAGACATGGTAGGCATGGGGAAGTAAAGTGCCAAGCAGCACCCCTTCCAAGGCTTTAATCTAGCTGAGGAGGTCCCTCATCCAGCTTCGTTTTAGCCTTCTTCTGACCGGCATTTCAGCTACATGTGAACATCGTTGTCCGTTAAGTTTAATGTAAAACGAGAATAGAGTGTTCGTATATGTTGGTTGCTGTAAGTCCGTATGTAGGGTTCTGTTGTTTACGTACCAAGGAGCTGTCGTTATGGAGTCTTAAAATTTTAGATTGTAATGATTGCAGTTTTGTATGTGAGTCTTTTTTGCTGAACCAAAAATTGTGAAGCGAAGTCCATATTGGCTTAAGGAAGATATGTGTATGTATTCAGTTTCTGTCTAATTTTTAATTTTGATGGTTTTGAAAAAAGAGAGTATAATATTTTCAGTCGGTGGTTAAGAGTCTGTCTTTTCCATCTTGACATGTTTGCCCCAAGTCATCCTTCGATTCGAGTGTCAGTCCTAGGTAATGTACAGAGTTTGTCTGAGGAATTTGGTTGTTGTCGATAAAAATTGGGGGCAAGTGTTTTGTCGTAGTGTAAACGTTACGTGTTTTGATTTGTCGTGATTTAAACGAATTTTCCAAAGATTGTACCAATTTGTGTTGTAGCATTAAGTGATTTTGTAAGTAGTGAGGCAGTATGGGATCGCCGTTTGATGTTAGAATTGCAGTATCGTCCGCGTAAGCTAGCAATCAATGTGGTGGGGTGAGTTGGTATGTCATGTTGTATACAATGTATAGGAGAGGAACAAGTATCGATCCTTGCGGTACTCCTGCCAAGACTGGTCGGATGAAGAAGTTTCTGAGCCCTGCCGAACAGAGAAAAACCTATCGAAGAGGAAAGAGTGTATAATAAGATAGTACGTGTAAGGTAGTACGATCTTAAGTTTAAAGAGAAGCCCCTCGTGCCAGACTTTATCAAACGCTTGAGCAACATCCAAAAATACCTCAGTTGCGTATTGTTTTTTTTCTAGTTCTCCTTATGTTAAATCTACTATGTTAAATTTCATGTTATTTTTAGGGGACTTAGTCCCAGAATAATTTTTTTTTTTCTTTCTTCTTCTATGTTTGTCTTTAATTACATCTTAATTTTAACATGTTTTGGAATCGGCGGACTAAAGAGAAAAATTCTCTTCTTAAATGTCATGTAAATTTTACCTCAGCCATTGAAAAGGGACTTGGAGGAAGAAAGAAACCATTTTTCCAAGCAGACGGAGCAGGCTAGGTTTATGGAGAGTATATCTTCGGTGGTGTATATCTTCCCCAGGATATTTTCCTTCTCAGGACACTTTATGCCGAGTTCTCAGGAACTCCACGGTCGGCTCCTCATGACCTCAGGGTATCCATATTATGGTATCCTTATTCTCTACCAAAATTTATATCCTATGTTTTGTATAAATTTAGCTGTAATTAATTGAATATAAATTTAAATGAAATTGGCTATAGTCAACGCCGTATAAAATTATTATATATAGCATTTCCAAGTCAATTGTAACCTTTTCCAAGTCAAATGTAACTTTTTCCATTTCAAATGTAACCTTTTCCAAGTCAAATGTAACCCTTTCCATTTCAAATGTCACCATTTCCATTTCAAATGTTACCTTTTCCAAGTCAAATGTTACCTTTTTCTTCACTTCTAGCCTTAAATACTCCGTTTTATTTATTTATTTATTGAATAATAATTAGTTTAATTAGCATTATGACTTTTTTAATAATTTTGGCATATAATAATTGATATTTTTTTGGGTCTCTTAGATATTTGATATCAAGTTCTGTTTTTTACTAGCTAATATTTAAAAAAATTAATTCTCGTCTATTTAGTTTTAAGATAGTTGTTGATTTTGATTTTTTAGAGAGGAGGGGTAGTTTTTTGGAATAATTAATGTGTTTTCGGGTATTATAATTAAATTTTTCGAGCTGTATTTTTTATCGCTCGCGTGCATTTTAACTCGCATTAAATTTTAATGTTTTTTATTGATATAGGGATTAATTAATGTGCTTTCGGGTGGTTATGATTACGTTTTTTGAGCTGTATCTTTTATCGGTCATGCGTATTTAAACTCATATTCAATTTTAATGTTTTTTATTGATATAGGGATTAATTATTTTGCTTTCGGGTGGTTATGATTACGTTTTTCGAGCTGTATTTTTTATCGCTCATGCGTATTTCAACTCTCATTTACTTTTAATGTTTTTTATTGATATAGGGATTAATTATTTTGCTTTCGGGTGGTTATGATTACGTATTTCGTGCTGTATTTTTTTCGCTCGCGGTTATTTTAACTATAATTTACTTTTTATGTGTTTTATTGATATAGGGATTAATTATTTTGTTTTCGGGTGGTTATGATTACGTTTTTCGAGCTGTATTTTTTTCGCTCGCGCTTATTTTAACTAAAATTTACTTTTAATGTTTTTTATTGATATAGGGATTAATTAATGTGCTTTTGGGTGGTTATGATTATGTTTTTCGAGCTGTATGTTTTATCGCTCATGCGTATTTCAACTTCTATTTACTTTTAATCTCTTTATTTTTATAGAGATCTATCCTTGTGTTTTCGCGGGGTTATGAAAATGTTTAAAAGCTTTTTTATTATCACTCGTGCGGATTTCAACTCGCCTTTATTTTTGATTTTTTTTTTTTTTTGATTTTGGTATTGATTATTTTGTTTTTGGTTCTCATTATAACGTTGCTGGAATATACATCGTTTAACTTTTTTTTTATTATTATTATTTTATGAAAGGATTAGTTGTAGGTCCTTTTCTAGCGTCCTGAGTAAATTTTTTCTACTAAATCTTTTTTAAAGGATCCGCTTCCTAACTTGGTCTCAAAATTATTTGATAATTTAATTGAGGAATCGTTTATTCTATTTTCGGGTGTTCTGATAACATTATTTGAACCAAATTTATTATCGGTTTTACTCATTTTAAGTTACTGTTCCTATTTCATAAATATTCGATAGAGGGATCGTTTATAGTGTTTTTGGGAATACTAATAGAGTTTATGACATTTATTTATAACTAGTGCACATTTTAACTTAAATGGATAGTGATCTAGAAGAATGCGCAATCGCGATGTAACGTCCAAATCAAAAATGTAATCAGATCCTGCAAAAACACAATAAATAATTTCTACATCATATTATAACATAATACCTACGGTTTGTAGATATTTCCAAGGGCATAAAAGAATAAAGTTCAAAACACGTTATGAGAATCCCCTAAAACAAAAACAAAGAAAGACCACTGCAAATGCAAGTTGAAATGAGAGTAAGCGACAATAAAAACAGCTTAAATTACGTAATCACAAGACCCGAAAAGATAATTACAAACGTCTATAACAATAAAAAATATCAAAAGTAAATCCGAATTGAAATACGCATAAGCGATAAAAGATACAGCTCAAAAACGTAATCATAACCACCCAAAAGCACATTAATTATCTCTATATAAATAAAAAACATTAAAAGTAAATTCGAGTTAACATGCGCGGGAGCAATAAATAAATAAAACTAAAAAAACATAATTATAGGACCCAAAAACACAATTATCAACACCTATATCAATATGAAACATAAAAAGTAAATTTTAGTTAAAATAAGCGAGAGCAATAAAAAATACAGCTCGAAAAACGTAATTATAGCCCCCCGAAAGCAAATAATTAATCCCTATATCAATAAAAAACATTAAAAGTAAATGCGAGTTGAAATACGCATGACCGATAAAAGATACAGCTCAAAAAACGTAATCATAACCACCCGAAAGCACATTAATTAATCCCTATATCAAAAAAAAACATTAAAATTTAATGCGAGTTAAAATGCCCGTGAGCGATAAAAAATACAGCTCGAAAAACGTAATCATAACCACCCGAAAGCAAAATAATTAATCCCTATATCAATAAAAAACATTAAAAGTAAATGTGAGTTGAAATACGCATGACCGATAAAAGATACAGCTCAAAAAATGTAAGCATAACCCCCCGAAAGCACATTAATTAATCCCTATATCAATAAAAAGATTAAAATTTAATGCGAGTTAAAATGCACGCGAGCGATAAAAAATACAGCTCGAAAAATTTAATTATAACACCCAAAAACACATTAATTATTCCAAAAAACTACCCCTCCTCTCTAAAAAATCAAAATCAACAACTATCTTAAAACTAAATAGACGATAATTAATTTTTTTAAATATTAGCTAGTAAAAAACAGACCTTGATATCAAATATCTAAGAGACCCAAAAAAAAAATATCAATTATTATATGCCAAAATTATTAAAAAAGTCATAATGCTAATTAAACTAATTATTTTTCAATAAATAAATAAATAAAACGGAGTATTTATGACTAGAAGTGAAGAAAAAGGTGACATTTGACTTGGAAAAGGTAACATTTGAAATGGAAAAGGTGACATTTGACTTGGAAAAGGTGACATTTGAAATGGAAAGGGTTACATTTGACTTGGAAAAGGTTACATTTGAAATGGAAAAAGTTACATTTGACTTGGAAAAGGTTACAATTGACTTGGAAATGCTATATTAACATTATTTCAATAGAGTATGTTAAAATGCAAGAGAAGGTTTTTTTGTTGTTCTACACTATAAAGTATTTGATTAAATTTTTCAAAAAAATAAAATAAATAAATAAATATATATATATATATATATATATATATATATATATATACATATATTTAATGATATTTTCAACTTTAGTATATAACACAACTAGGGAATATGCTAAAAGAAAATAGACTTGTTGAGAAGCTACCCATCGGCAGCACTCTAAAAATATTCTAAACTAGAAGGTCTCGAGGCCATCTTCTTTTCAGATACATCTCCATAGGACTTTTTAATTTCACTTACCTATATATGAAATATATAGCAAGGGAAAGTATTGCGATCGTGAAAATTTTCGCATTCCAGTTTTCAACGGAATACACCTTTTACGGTCTCCTGAGTCCAAATAACTAAGTCCCGCAAAAAGGTCTGTGTGTTTGTGTGAGTGCGTGTTTGTGGTAACTCCCGGGCGAAAACGAAAAGTTCTATGAAACTGAAATTCCATATTTAGGACAATTATAAACCCAAGAAGTTACAGAAAGTTTTGGATCAAAATCAGCTGACCCTATGATATACTTTATACTATGCATTTTTCACCTTTTTACGATTTTCTTAAATACGGCTATAACGATTTTGATTAAAATCTATACATCGATGTAAAATTTAATTTGCTTTAATATGGTGTAGGTTTCTTTCTGATTGAAACAGGGCTTAAATGCAGATATTTTAAATTTTCTTCCACTAAAGTACCTTTAATTATATTTATTAAAAAAAAAAAAATGAAACATCATCTTATTAGCATTGATAAATAACAGGTAAATATGCAAGTTGAGCGAATTTGATATACAACTGAAGGAGAAAAGTGCAAAAATATTTTTTTTTGCAATTTTTGTTTTTTTGAACACGAGATTAGTAATATAGATGTATAATATACCATTGGATTGCTAAAGATCTTAGAAGAAATATAATCTAATACAAGGAATTTCTTAGGTTAATAGAGAGTGATGAAAAGCCTATAAAACTAACTAATGGTTGTAGATAAAAATATTATGGATTATTTAATAAAACACATGTTTCTATTGAAATTCAAAGTAATTGATTCTTTAACAACTTATTTGAATCTTTAAATGTATTTAAAAATTCCTAAATGGATTCTAACAGTGGAGGTAAGTGAAAGTTGTGTGTTGCGCGCACCGGATTTGCGGTGCTTAATTCAATATGAAATCTGGTCATTTAATCCTGAAGCAGCATCCAAAAAGGCAAACAAATTTAAACTTTCCAAAGTTTAAAGTTTTTCAGTTAGGAACGTTAAGAACTATTCCCCAAAACTCCATGGTATTATTATTAAACGATGTTGATAATACTTAATATAATTATTAAGATTATTATAAGACTTAGGAAAAACTACCATTAGGCTAACGGTCCAACTCTCTGCTGTGGTATTTCTTTATTACGAAGTGAATGGAGCGTCAACGGTCTATTATTGCTGTATTGGAGCTCTTATGGTCGGTGTCTTTAAATATAATATTTTTATAGACGAACCCTCGGATCCCATTTAATAAATTAATTACTTTAATTTTGAAGTGAATAGCTGCGGGATAATAAAAAAATAAGTTGAGTAAAACCTGAGAAATAATTCCGACTTAAGCCTTAGTTTGACAGAAATATAGTTATATATATATGTCGAAACATAAGTTTTACAGTACATATTATGCTTATGTTTAGGGAATGCGTTTAATTATCTGATGACATTAAAACGCGATATAAAAAAAATAATACTTCTCTTATAATTAATTAATTGAAAATGTTATAGTGTCGTAAAGGTTACATTCTTCCAAATAGTACTCAAGATTTTAGTAACAATGTTATTGCTCAAATAAACAGAAACATGTTATAAATCTATAAACTAACATTGTTATTAATTATTTATACTTTTAATTCATTTCACGAAAGCTTTTCCACTTTAAACTAAACGCGACTTTCCCATTTAGTTCCATAGAAACTACACAAAACTTTAAAAATCTATTAGAGAAAACTCATTTGAAATATAAAATAGTGATAAATCGAATAAAGTAGGAACCGACTAACACTTTCTTAATTTAAATTAAGGGATCACCCATCCTAACACATTCCTTTCTACCTATGCCGATGACACTTGCGTGCTATCAGTTCATAATTATCCTAGTCTTGCCTCTCAAACTCTCCAATCCCACATCAGAGACCTTAAGGTATAGTGTCAGAATTGGAGAATTAAAATAAATTCCAATAAATCCCATCAAATTACCTTTACCCTTCGTCGAAAACCTATGACATCCTACCCTACAGTTTCCTTTAATGATATTCCGCTTGTCTCGGTGGAACAGATCCCATATTTAGGACTCCTGCTCGACAAACGACTTACATGGAATCCGCATACAAGACTGAAAAGACAAGAAACTGCTCGACGTTTTCGGCCACTCCAACACTTAATAGACAGACGCTCTAACCTTTCACTTAACTACAAAAGACTCATTTACATGACAATCATAAAGCCTATCTAGACCTACGGATTTGAGCTATGGGGCTCTACTAAACCATCCAATTCTTCCCGTATCCAAATCCTTACAATCCAAAATCCTTCGTAAAATCCTCAACACTCCTTACTTTGTCACGAATAAAATCATTCATAAAGACCTCTATGTTCAGTATGTAGCTGATTTGGCCCGTACCAGGTATCATTCCTTCCATGAAAAACTCCATTCTTACTCTAATCCACTAGTTTCAATCCTTGCTTCCTCTACAATCCCTGATAATCCACCGAGGCGTCTGAAGAGAAGATGGCCTCGACCTTCTTGTTTAGATTGATTACTAGAGTGCTGCCAATGGGCAGTTTCTCTTCACGTTTTTTATGTAAATATTCTTTATCAGCATATTTACTTGATGTATTGTAGTATAAAGTTGTAAATTTCAATAAAATATATAATATAATGGTAGCAGGGTGGCTAGCATAATAGCCTCCTATGCCAAAGGTCACGGGTTCAAACCCGCTGGTGGTCCTAGGATTTTTTAATGGGAGTAAAAAATCCTTAGTTATGCCGTCCTTCGGAGGGGACGTTAAAAGGTGATCCCGAGCCTGTGCGATGGCAGGTACTCGTTAAAGATCCCTATTCTAATAAAAGCTGGATAGGCAAAATTTAAGACTCCCGCTGTAGCATCGTGATTAGCCTTAGTAGCATAAAGTGACGTTAAATAAATAAACAAATCTCGTCCGACTAACATAATAAACATATAAAGTGAAACAATTTTGATTTTTTAACATAATTCATTTCTTTAATTTCTGCGGTTGATTAAATAAAGTGATGAATAGACGATATAATACAAACATAATGTTTTCTTGCAAAGTGCACTTCTCGTTACGTTTAACTCATAATCCCAAATCTTAATTGGTCAAACTGAACTTTTCAAACAATACTTTTAAATTGCATCCGTGTAAAGCAAGGGAGGGTCTTTTTTCAAGAATAAAATAAATGGCTGTATCGCAACTCAGTGTAATTAATTAAACTTTTTTCAAATCCAAGATTTACTTTCCTTGGATTGCAGAGAGGAATAAAAGGAAAGGTGAAATAACGACGGAAGCAGAATCCATTCCACAATATCGGCTGGATTTACTGGGAGACCCAAGCATCCGGGACCTGTACAAAAGTCGACTAGAAGCAAAGATTGACGTTGATGTTGGAGTGGATGCCTCAGAAAAATATGCACATTTAAAAAAATGTATACATGAAGCTGCGGCTGAGGCCCTCGGTGTGAGAGAAGGACGTCCTAAACCGGACTGGTGGTCAGATGAGGTGAGAAGGTGTATAGATCTGAAGAAATTGGCGTACCAGAGATACCTCTCCTCAAAAAATAACGACAATTGGGTCACCTACCGAAGATTGAATAAGGAGGTTAAGAGCCTTGTGGTGTGCGAGAAAAATGCGTCATGGGAGAGGTGCTGCCGACGTATAGATAGCACACTGGGGTACAACAGGGTCAAAGAATCCTGGGGTATTTTAAAGAAGCTGAGGGCACCTAGAAAAGGAAATATTCTTTCACCAATCGGCCAAGAAGAGTGGAAGAAACATTTTGAAAATCTCCTCAGAGAAAGCCGCACCCAGTTTATGGTAGAAGAGAGAGCTATCAGAACGCCGGAAGCTGGAATACGGGTCACTAAGGAAGAACTGATTCAGACCCTAAAAAGCTCTAAAAACGGAAAGGCTCCTGGGCCAGGCGGGATAGCGATGGAATTGCTAAAATGTGGGGGTAATAAGATGGTGAGCCTGCTTCTTGACATGATAAATTTGATATTGAGAGGAGATAGGATTCCTGACGACCTCCGGACAGGCTTTATATCACCCATATTCAAGAAAGGTGACAGAAAGATATGCCGAAACTACAGGGGCATATGTGTGCAGAGCTCGATGAGCAGAGTTATGGGAAGACTACTCCGTGATAAATTAGAGGACGCTTTCTTCACCCCAGAGGAACAGGCAGGCTTCACAGCGGGGCGCTCCTGTAATGACAATATCTTCGTCCTCAGGCAGCTCATTGAAAAATCTCGGGAAATGAACCAGGAGCTGCATTTAGCCTTTGTGGATCTTGAACAGGCATACGACAGCGTCCCAAGGAGCAGAATGTGGACCGCATTGAGAGAGGCGGGCATCGATAGCACCCTAATAGAAGCTGTGAGACACCTATACCGAGATGATATCTACCGAGTGAAGATTGGAAAGCGGCTATCGGAGCCTTTCTCGGGAACTAAGGGTCTGAAGCAAGGATGCAGCATGGCGCCGACTCTCTTCAAGATTTACCTTCACATGTCTGTAAGGCAATGGTTTGACCAGTGTGGAGATGTAGGACCCTTTATCGACGATGAACAGCTGGTCTCCCTTTTCTTTGCTGATGACCAGGTTGTGTTTGCTCGGAGGAAGGTGTACCTGGAGATGATAATGTGCTCTCTATGGGATTGCTACGAGTCCATGGGACTCAAAATAAACTTCGAAAAGACCGAATACATGGCTATAGGCGCTGAAAATGACGGTGATCTAAATGTTGACTCGGAGACATGTACAAAGGTGAATGTCTTTAAATATCTAGGATCGTACCTGGACTCCTCTGGGTCATCAGAAACTGATGTTAGGAAAAAAGCAGAGCAAGCTCGAAAAGCCACACGCATGCTGCATCCGGTTCTGTGGAATAGGACGATTTTAAAGGAAAATAAACGAAGAATCTTCCACACCATCGTCGAGCCCATCTTAACGTATGCAGCCGAAACATGGACCATGTCATCCATGCTATATTCCAAGCTTCAAGCAGTGGAAATGGACTTTTGGCGAAGATGTATACGTGTTACAAGAAGGGACAGACTTCGGAATGATATTGTTCGGGAGAGAATGGAGGTTCGCCAGTCTGTTAACAGCAGAATTGGACAGCGAAGACTAAGGTGGTATGGCCATGTAAGGCGAATGCCTACAGAGCGTTGGCCGAATCGAGTTTTGGACTGGCAACCGCCAGGAAGACGGAGACGAGGACGTCCCAGAAGTAAATGGATTGGTGGAGTTGAAGAAGAAATGGCAGGCCGAGGTCTTCAGGATGGAGATTGGCTGGACCGCGACCTCTGGTGCTCTGCCCTGATGTAAAAGGCAACCCTAGTTGGAACGCCTATAAAAGTAAGTAATTTCATTTAAAAGTCATAAATTAATTTCATCAACGGTGGTAATTAATGTTTGTGTGTTGCGCACACTGCATTTTATTATTTATCAACTACTAACTGTAACCTGCGGCTCTGCTCGCGACTATTTCCTTAATTAATATTCATGGCCTTTATGGTGATATTAACTATAAAAAACATAATCAATCTGTTACTCCTCAAACTATTTTTATGTACAAATAATAATGTGTTGCACTTAATGCTATATTTTAATTGCATTTAATAAATAACTTACAAATATAAGTAGGGATACCCGTAATTACTTAAAATGTTTTAGATTTTACTCCGATTCCACAGTGAATCTTTCAAACAATAAAAAATAAAGTTAATAAAACTTTAAAAATTATTTTGGGGTTTGCCAATTCTAATGTAATAATTAAAACAATACAATTTTTTCTCTTAAATCTTGCCCATTCCAACGCTAAATTATATGTCTATATTACTTCTTATATTTCAGGAATTATTTTTTGATCACTTGGTAACAGAAAATTTATTTTCCCAGCCTCAAGAAAAGTAAATTGCAATGTATTTTGCTTATAAACCTATAAAAAAATGTCTTGAATGATGGCAAAAACCGTATCAAAATTCGCCTAGTACTTTAGAAGGAGTATTAATATATTTATATTAATATAACAACTTACTATTTATGATAAATTAGTTATGATAAATTAGCTTGATATTGTTTCTAACATCTAGCGTACTCAATGGAAGAATATAACTTAAAGATTCTGTACGACATTGGTAACATTAAACTGTCATGACCTCCCTCTTAACCAATTACATATTAAGTTTATCAGCTCATAACAGCATAAGCTTTATACTATCTTATACGAATTTTTTTTTTTTAATTATTAACTTCTTTTTTTTTAAATTAACTTTTTTTAAATCTTGTGCTTTCCAACCATATTTTAAACGTCTATATTACTACTCATATTTCAGATATTTTTTTTTTTTTTT
Source organism: Piezodorus guildinii (assembly GCA_023052935.1). Taxonomy (NCBI): domain Eukaryota; kingdom Metazoa; phylum Arthropoda; class Insecta; order Hemiptera; family Pentatomidae; genus Piezodorus; species Piezodorus guildinii. The sequence goes on from CM041294.1 coordinate 152,644,116, forward strand.
TTTTTTTTTTTTATCATCAGAAACAATTCTTTATTGAGCAATATTACAATCTGTCCAGCTCAGGACATTTTTAATAGTGATAACGTACAACATTCATACTACATTCACACGATATATACAAAACAATAAATTTATATAATAATAATAATACAATATACATATATACAAAATAAAATCAATAAAAATATATACAAAAGTCACTCATACCTATATACAATTCACAAGCATACAACACGTGAGTGGAGAATCTAGCCAATGCTAGAACTCCAATATGCATGTTACAAGAGGTCACGAGGCCACTGCCGTTTCAACCTTCTAGGAGGATGGTAAGGATGTGTGGAGCTGGATAAGGATTGAGCTAGGGGATTAGGGTGATGGATAAGGTTCTGATGAAATTTAGAGAATTTTAATGGTATAAGGTCTAAAATAAATGGAATATTTAGGTCGTGGTGTAAGGTATGGTTGGATACATAATAAGGGGCATTAACTATTGTTCGGAGGACTTTAGATTGGAAGGATTGAATGCGTTTGATGTTAGAAAATTTGGCTGTCCCCCACAGTTCAAGTCCGTAGGTCCAGATAGGTTTCAGTACTGTCTTGTATATTAACAGTTTGTTCTCGATAGATAGTTTTGAATTTCTGTTCAGTAGTCTGTATAATTGTCCAAATCGTCGATTAAGTTCTTGTCGTTTAAGTCTAGTATGCGGGTTCCAAGTTAGTCTTTTGTCCAGAAGGAAGCCAAGATACCGGACTGTGTCGGAGAAAGGAAGCGGAACGGAGTTAAAGAGAACTGAAGGGCAGGATTGTCTTCGAAGGGTATTCAGATATTATTTTATAAATATTTTTGATATTTCATATTTAATAGACAAACATTTGATCTGGTACTATAGTCACAATAGCTCATAGAGTGTTGATAAACAGACCGACTGTGAAGATTTGGCCTACATGCTGTTATAGTGCTGGCCTGGGGGTCGTAAACCATGTCGTGTTTTTGTATATATATATATATATATATATATATATATATATATATATATATATATATATAGAGAGAGAGAGAGAGAGAGAGAGAGAGAAAGGATATAACAACTTACCTTTTATAATAACAACTTAGTTACGATTTGCTACTTAATATTGTTTTTAAAATCTTGCGTAATGAATGGAAGACTATAACTTAAAGATTCTGTACGACATTGGTAACTTTACACTGTCATAACCTGCCTCTTTAGCAATTACATATGTCCACATGTTTATCAGCTTATAATAATATAAGATTTATAATATCTTTTACGATTTTTTTCATTGCACATTAACTTTCCTAAAATCTTGAAGTTTTGAACCTTATATTATACGTCTATATTACTACTCATATTTAAGATATAATTTTATAAATATTTTTGATATTTTATATATAATAGTCAAACGTTCAATCTGATATAGGAACCATAGGGACAATAGCTCATAGAGTGTTGATAAACAGACCGACTGTGAAGATTTGGCCTACATGCTGTTATAGTGCTGGCCTGGGGGTCGTAAACCATGTCGTGTTTTTGTATATATATATATATATATATATAGAGAGAGAGAGAGAGAGAGAGAAAGGATATAACAACTTACCTTTTATAATAACAACTTAGTTACGATTTGCTACTTAATATTGTTTTTAAAATCTTGCGTAATGAATGGAAGACTATAACTTAAAGATTCTGTACGACATTGGTAACTTTACACTGTCATAACCTGCCTCTTTAGCAATTACATATGTCCACATGTTTATCAGCTTATAATAATATAAGATTTATAATATCTTTTACGATTTTTTTCATTGCACATTAACTTTCCTAAAATCTTGAAGTTTTGAACCTTATATTATACGTCTATATTACTACTCATATTTAAGATATAATTTTATAAATATTTTTGATATTTTATATATAATAGTCAAACGTTCAATCTGATATAGGAACCATAGGGACAATAGCTCATAGAGTGTTGATAAACAGACCGACTGTGAAGATTTGGCCTACATGCTGTTATAGTGTCGGCCTGGGGGCCGTAAACCATCTCGTGTTCTTGTGGGAGCAATCTTAGCCTCAACCTTTTCAACTCCTATTTCTCTGTGTACAGCCTCTGTGTGCCTCTACTGTATGTGCTGTAGCCTCTATCTTATTATTGCCCACTTAAACTATACTACCTATCTGATCAGAATTTATTAAGTTTTAAAAAATAAATTCATCATAAAAAAAAAATCTGGTACACGAAACACGCGACTTTCTCAAGAACTTTTGAATGAAGTAAGAGATGAAAAAGTTTGAAGAATACTTGAGTTTCCATAGAAACAGTTAAAATAATCTGATAATATAAATTTGTATCAACACAGTACTATATTTTATATAGTTTTCACCACTTTCTATTACTCTACTATAACTCTGTTATAATTGAGGTTAGAGAAAAATGCAAAGTTTTTCAGGATCAAGACACCAAGATAATTAATTTTTTTTGTATATGTATTTATTTGAGTGAATAAATTTATTTTTAGGTTTATTTTGATTAAATATTTTTCGCTCAACAATCTTTTTATTTCTTTTTTCTTTCCAATGTTTCAGGCTTTTGCCATTTTTAAGAATCATACTTGAATCTGTCAGGTCTCTTGCATACATAAAAATATACATATATGAGGAAGATGGTTGGGGTGTGGTCATCAAAAAACACATTAACAAGTAGTATTACATTAATTGTGTGCCGACGTTTCGGCGTATATATTGGGGTTTCATCAGGGTGACTGAGATAGTGTCTGAAGAAGTCACCAAAAGTGGACTGGTTGGTATACCAAACCAGCCTTGTCAGCTTGTTATTAGCTGGTTTCAGCCTAAAGCATATTTTTTATATAATGTGACAATGTATATATATATATATATATATATTTTCAATATTCGAAAAGTTCAAATATATCTAAACGAAAAGGAAATAGTTTTTTTTTCCATACCCCTACCTCGCCTTTGAAGGCTATACAGAAGTTCCTCGGACCAGGGGGTGAGAGCGGGGAGATTAATGCCGAGATAAAAGTCTCCTCCGTATCCAAGAGTTGATAATGGAGGATTAGTCATCTGGTAGCTAGGCAACGCGTGTTTAAAGCAGCGCGCGCTAACCATCTCGGCCACCCGGCCCCCAAAAAGGAAATGCTTTTGGTTTATTAGTTTCAATAATAAATTTTTGTAATTGATTAGAAAAATAAAATACTTCTCTCCCCCCAAATATAAATAACGATACAAATACGTTTGTCCTGTAATTGTGTTAGGAATTCGCAAATACCAAAAATACAAAACCCCCGATAAGAAGCCGGCTGGGGTAGAATTATTTATTCTTTTATTTTAGCCGTTGAGCGACTTTTGGGTATGTAAAGTGGGTACCAAACATCTGAGAGTGTGGAAACCAGACAGTTGAGCGTGGTCTAGGCCTATTCACCTCCTTGCACGACCGTTGGTCGTGAAATAGTGCGAATCTTTAAGAGTACTGAATCGAAGAGAATTCACTAGTTGTTGTGGAAGAGGTTTATTTTCATTTTTAATACAATTAAAAGGAATCATTGTAATCGGATAAGAAAAAGCGGAAATATACCGTTTCGAACTTAGCCGTGGTGAATGGTTATTTTCATCGAATTTAAATTGACTTTATTGCTGGTATTCTTTCTTAGTCTTTGATTAATTTAATGCTATACTTATATGTTAATTATATACAATGATATATAAATAGTAATACTATAATATAATTTTTAGGAAATAACAAACCATTGTCAAATAATCTACAATTTTAATGATGAAATATATTATGATTTTTTTGAAAACAGGTATTTTTAAAAAATGATACTATTAAAAGTTATTGGAAGGAATTAGTCCGGGTGGCGGTCATTAAATGAAACAACTAAATACTTGAAACTATTGAGCTGTTTCATTTAATAACCGCCACCCGGACTAATTCCTTCCAGTAAATCTCAATGGTCAACTAATTACATCCATAATATTAAAAATTATGACGACACTGCTGATGAAGCGGTGAAATGAATTGATTTATAACATGGATATGCATGGTAGGTAACGCATTTATTTAAAATAATTTATTATCTGTTGATATTAGATGTTAAAAATGTATAAATGCCATAAAAACTTTTAATTTGATTACAGAGGCTTGAAAATGGCCCTAGAGGCTGAAACGTTGCAATGTCTGGAAATTAAATAAAAATGTATCCAAGACTTCTTTTGTAGAGCGGCCTAATATACATCGAACAAAGATTCAACCAAAAGAACATTTAAGACAATGATGAAAAAATAATCTATAACTTTTTTTTTTTCTTCTGAAACCTAATACTTATTAAGTTATTACAGACAATATTAGAGTATGTCTGTTTATATAGCTGTTTATAGGCAATTAAGTAATATAAAAAAATAATAATTTAAAGGATGATAGCATATAACTACTGCTGATTTAAAAACGGTATATCTCTGCTAGTTCTGAACCAATTCCAATGATTTTTTTTTTTCATTTTGTAATTAGAAAAGTTAATCCTCTATGAAATAGCACAGCTAGAAAAAAAAAATCTTTAAAAATAACGGAGTTACATGCGTATGTTTAGGCAAGATATCAATTTTTTTCTTTTTTGTTAATCGCACTTTACTGTTTCAAAGCTGTTTTCTTTTTTTTATTTATTTATTTATTTATAGTAATTTACAACTGTACTAAAGAATACAATAAGTAAATGTGTAGTATGAAAAATAAAAAGTCATGAAAATGTCTTGAGAAAGAACCACCCAGTGGTAGCACTTTACTAACTATTTTAAGGCAGTAGGTCCCGAGGCCACCTTCTTTTCAGTCGCCATGAAGGGGATATCAGGGATATCTGAGGAAGATAACCCGGAAGTGGGTTTGTATGGGCAAAGAGTTTAGAATGGAAAGAGGAGTATCTATCACGGGCTGTCTGCAACAAATGGGATGTTAAGGTCATTATGGAGGAGTTGATTTGTGACAAAATAAGGATCATTCAGGATTTTGCGAAGGATTTTGGATTGTAAGGACTGGATGCGGGAGGAATTAGATGGTTTCGTAGAGCCACAAAGCTCGATTCCATATGTCCAAATAGGTCTGATAATTGTGATGTAGATGAGTCTTTTGTAATATACTGGAAGTTTTGAACGTTTATCTCGTAAGTGTTGTAGTAATCGATATCTTCGAGCAGTTTCTTGTCGTTTCAGTCTGGTGTGAGGATTTTCAAAACTCTATGCATACTTTTCTCTATCGTCAAAAATAACTGATTTATGGGCGTATTTATATGTAAAATTTTTTTCTTTACTTTTATCTCTTTTATAAAATTATTCGCGTTTTTTTTTGTTAATAATCCTTATACATTTTTTCACTATCTTTAAAAATAATTGAGTTGTTGAATTAAATAACTTTTGCCTAGCTGTTAGGATCATCGTTGCATGGGCTAGTATTTTTGTGGCTAATTTAAAAACAAATAGTGCAGTAGTTTAGGAGAAACAGATTTTTTTTTTTTTTTTTTTTTTTTTAACGTAGGCCCTCAAATTTTGAGAGAAAGGTGATTTTTTTTTTTTTTTGGTCGATATATAGAGTCATTATTGAAAATAACAAACCAAAACGAACATAATATATGAAAAAGTGCAACACAGTTGGTATTTATCGATTGGAATCAGACAATGGGAAGATTCGAAAATTGAACGAGAATCAATAAAAGGGCTCATGTAATTCTGAAAGGATCCGACTCGACTCTCAAAGGCCCGAGCTTTACCGAGGGCTTATAGAATTTTAAATCAAATGCAATCAGGGAGCCTTTGAAAAAGGTAGTTGTATTGTTTGAGGGCGGATATTTCATCAACCCCTTGTCGCTATAAAAAAACAAAACAAAACAAAAACAGAGGAAGTTTTATTTACCTTGTTAGTTAGTAGGATAACATCGTATTCACTTTTTTTTTTAAATCAAAAAAGATGATTTTTTATTAGTTTTAAATATTGTTTTCCGTTTCGGTTAATCTCTCAAATATTAGACAAACACATGAACCGAATAAAGACCCATTAACATCATAAGACCCATTTGAAGCTACGGACTAAAGTTTTAGCACTCTACTAAACCACCGAATTCCTCTCGCTGACAATTATTTTCCTATAATAATAATAATAATAATAATAAGCAATTATTTATTTATTCTGGATGTCCTGAATTGGACAGATTGTAATATTGCTCAATGAATAAAAAAAAAAAAAAAAAAAAAATGAAATTTATTCTGGGACTAGTGTATTAAGAATAATATAACAAGAAAATTAAAATAAACATTTTAGAGTCTGATAGTACTAGTGCAGGCAACACACGACTTTCACTTACCTCCGTTTTTAAAATCTATTAGAGAATTTTCTAATACAGTTAGAGATATAAATGAGTGAAACTATTAAACAATTATTTAAATTGAATTTTTATAGAAACACGTGTTTTCTTAAAAAATCTATTATATTATTATCTAAAATAATCAGTTAGTTTTATCGGCTTTTCATCACTCTTTATTAAATTTTACAAGCTTGTGTGTAAGATTTTATTTTTTCTAAAATGTTTAGCTTTCCAACGGTATATTATATATCTTTATTAGTGTTATTGTATTCAAAAACAAAAAATTGTATTAAACAAATATTTTTTTTTCAGTTTTTTCCTTTGGTTGTTTATTAAATTCGCTCAACTTGCATATTTAGCTGTTAATTATCAATGATAACAAGATGATATAGTCATTTTTATAAAATCTACATAATTAAAGGTATTTTAGAGAAAAAAAAAAATGTAAAATATCGGTATTTAAGCCTTGTCGTACTATTTCAATCAGGATGAAAATTACATCATATTAAAGTCCATTAAATTTTACATCAACAAAGCCAGTTTAATCAAAATTGTAAAAAGATGCAAAATGCATGGTATAAAGTGGCTCTTTTTGTTAGCTCATTTTGATGAAAAAGTTGCTGTAACATCTCGAGAGAATAGTTGTCTTAAATGTGAAATTTCAGTTTCGTACGACTTATGGTTATCGCGCTAAACTTACCACAAACACACACACACAATACCTTTTTTCGGGACTTGGTCATTTGGACTCAGGAGACCCTACAACGAGTATTTCCGCCGAAAACTGGAATTCGAAAATTTTCAAGATCGCAATACTTTACCTTATTATATATTTCATATATAGGATAGTGAAAGTAAAAAGAAAAATAGATACTAAATTAGTGATGATTGAAATAATAAAAACACAACAAAATTGGTATTTAACCATCTACAGTTTGAAGTTATTTTCTGTTTGTCTCGAAGAGCAGAATGTAGTTTAAAAGGAGCGATTTAAAGGAGAAAGCAGTTGCTGCATTATGGATCTCAGGAGGGACAGAATTCTAAAGAGAGGTTGCTTTGGCTAGAAAGGACTTGTCAAACGCAGCAGTGCGGTGAGGAAGAGGGTAGAAGTCAGAAAGACCGGATCTAAATTGATGATTTAAGTTGAAGGGTTTGGAAGATACAGCTGGGGCGCTGAGTTCTGATAATCTTATATAGGAAGGAACTTACGAAATTCTGACATTTGTAACGAGGATAGTACAATCTTAACTGGGCGTAATACTGGGTTATATGCATTGCTCTAGTGGTCCCCAATATAACAGTTAATAATACGATATACAGGTTATAATAATGTGCTGTCAGGAGTAAAATAAAAATACAGTTTATAATGGTGAAGGACATTACCCAGCAGCGACTCTTCCTTGACTTGAAGGTTTTTTCAATTAGACGATCTCTCAAGCAGTTCCTTTTCAGCATTCTTCCAACAGAAATCTTAGTTGTAGGCCTGTCGTTTATCAGTTTCTTGAGATAATACGTTAAGACTAAAAACACCGTGTACGTATGTGTTGGTCGATTGTTGGTTGTTTCATGTTAATATGTATTTAATAACAAAAAGAATGTTTCAAATTATAACATGTAAGGTTCACACTACGGCATAACTTTTTAAATGATAAATTCAATTTTTATCGGCAACAACCAAATTCTTCTGTCACAAACAAAATCGACACTCGATAGAAGGATGACTTAGGGCCAACATGTCAAGATGAAGAGACAGACTTTCAAGTAACGACTGAAAGTACTATACTCTCTTCTTTCTAAATCATCAAAATTAAACAGAACTGAATACATACATCTACTAAAAACAATATGGACTTCACAGATTTATGGCTCAGCAAAAAAGGCTAGCATACAAAAATGCAATCATTTCATTAAAAAAAAATTAAGACTCGTAACGACAGTTCCTTGGTACGTATACAACAATACCCTACATACGGATTTACAACAACCAACAGTTGACGAACATATACAGACCTGTTATTCTCGTTTTTACTGTTCACTGCACGGACACGACAATATACTTATTAAAAACATGTCAATAGCTGAAATGCCAGTCAGAAGAAAGTTAAACAGAAGCTGGATTGAGAGATTTCTGCTTATTTAAAATGTTATTGGGTACGAAACAAAAAAAGAATAATTGAAATCTGTTCTGAAATAGTGAAGAAATAGCGTTGTGAAATTAACAGTAGTAACAGGTCATTTTACACCATTTTCCTTTAAAAAAATGTATTTGCTAATGTATTTATTTGGAAATAATTAAACATTATGTAATAATTTACATTGAATAAATTACATTGATGGGTTTTATGATTTGGCGTGATAGAGATTGTTTAAATCTATTTGATTGTGATTTCTATTGTATAAATATGAATTATTTTAGTTTATAACATGCTATACTATGATAAATTACCTATTTATTGTAGCTTATTATAATAAGCTTTGAAATGTATCCATTTATACATATAACAGTTGGCAACATAAGCTACCTCTGGTAAAGAGTACACTCCAATGACCTCTACTTCCAGAAGGTCGCACAGATACGGGCTAACTTTCGGGTACAGAAGTTAACACAAATACTAATAGGTGTTAGGTCTTGTTCAACTGAAACTCCTGCAAATTGAATAAAAACAAATAATACTCCACCTCTCTGAATAATACAAACTCCATCTGCCACCTTGTGAATAGAAGTTTAGAATCAGATTTATTCAAAACATAAAATACTAATAATGTAACAAAAGAAAGGATGTAATTTATATATAATTAATCACTTTAGATAGAAAGTCAATCATTATTTTTTTTTAAATCATAAACTTTTTTTAATAGTTCATATTCTTTAAATAGAATACTGTTATTACCTTTTACCTTAGCTAACCTAAATTTCAAAATTTACGATAATTTTTTAATACGAGTTTTCAAATGACCATCTAATGTCATCTCAGTTCGGATAGCAATTGGTCACAAAATAATTTGAGTGTCCTAGTCTATCTCAACTACCAGAAGTCAAGCAAAACTGGTTTCATATCTGTTACTGAATCTTTTTCACCGAAATCAACTATACTTTTGAGTAAGATGCAGTAATAGCATTTTGATCAAACCCGTTATCTGAATTATAATTAATTTTTTATTAATATCGGGCAGGCCTCAATCTGCTTAAAATAGTTTATAGGACTGCTTATATCTAAAATAGTTGACTATTTCCCTTTTTTTGTAATATTAAGATAAATATAAATATAATCAATAAAAAAATACGATAAAAAACTAATGAAAAAAAAATGAGAAATATTTTCCCTCGTTTTAAATACATTTATGAAAAAAGTAGTATTATAGGTGAAAAATACAATTTTTTTTTTTTTATTTAAAAGAAATTTACAACTGTATTACAGTAAAATACATTACGTAAATGTGCTAATAGATCAAGTGGGCGTGATACAGGCATGTGAAGAAACTACCCAGTGGTAGCACTATAGCACTTCAAAGTTTATTCAGCTAAGTAGGTCTCGAGGCTATCGTCTTTTCAGCCGCCTAGGAAGATGATCAGGAATAGGAGATGAGAGTTTGCGGACGAGTGGGTTGGAGTGTACGGGTAATTTGGAATAAAAAGAGGAATATCTAGTTCGGGCTAGATCTGCGACTAATGGGATATTTAGGTCTTTATGAATTATTTTATTGGTGACAAAGTAAGGGGCGTTTAGGATCTTTCGGAGGATTTTGATTTGCAAGGATTGAATGCGGGAAGAATTGGATGGTTTGGTGGATCCCCATAACTCAATCCCATATGTCCAAATAGGCCTAATGATGGTTATATAAATTAATTTTTTGTAGTATGTGGAAAGTTTTGATCGTTTGTCCAGTAAGTGTAAAAATACATTTAATGTTCAAAAAACGATAGAATTAAAAAAAAATAATAACAAACAAAATCGTTGAAGGGAATAAAGAATGACAAAAATACCGTAGAATCGAATTATATTTTTTCTGATAGTTTATTTTTTTACATTCCCTAACCAACTATGAAATATACATATAGGTAAGTTTGCGATCATAAAATTTTAATTTGAGTTTTCATCGGAAAAAACGTTCCCCCTGTGTCTAAATGACTAACTCATCCAAAAGGGTCTGTGTAGTTAATTGATTAACATGTATGCCTAAGATTTTACAGAAAATTTTCACTAAAATAGACGAACCAGAACAACCACTTTACACCCTTCGATTTCCACCTTCTCAAGATTAAAAAAAAATTAAAAAACAAAATAAAACACGTTAATGATTTTAACTAATCACGTTAAATTTAATGGGCTTCATGTATGTTTCATTCTGAATGAAATAGTCTGACATGTCTTAAACCCCAACATATCTTAAACTTAATTTTGTGGATCCTAAAAAATTAATCATTCCACCATGTATGCATTGATAAAAATTAGCTGAATATAAAATCGGAATGAATTTTATAACCAACTTAATGAGAAAAGAGGAATCATATTTTTTTTCAATAACATAATATTAAAATAAATATGCTGTTATAATATAAAGTTGGAAAGCTTAAGATGTTAGGAAAAAATGTTATCTTATATACAATGCTGTAAAAGGTTATGCAGAGTGATGAAAAACAAATAAAACTGAACGATCGTTGTAGATAATAATTTCTGTGGTTCCATTATTTAATCAAAAATATATGTTTTCTTCGAAACTTGATGTTATTTAAAAAAATAATTCATTTATCAGTAAAGTGAAATAGTCTGACATGCCTTAAACACTAACATATCTTAAACTTAATTTTTTGGATTCCAAAAATTAATCATTCCACCATGTATGCATTGATGAAAATTGGCTAAATATAAAATCGGAATGAATTTTATAACCAACTTAATGAGAAAAGAGGAATCATATTTTTTTAGGTACATTTTTTTTCAATAACATAATAGTAAAGTAAATATGCTGTTATAATATACAGTTGTAAAGCTTAAGGTGTTAGGAAAAAATGTTATCTTATATACAATGCTGTAAAAGGTTATGCAGAGTGACGACAAACAAATAAAACTGAATGATCGTTGTAGATAATAATTTCTGTGGTTCCATTATTTAATCAAAAATATATGTTTTCTTCGAAACTTGATGTTATTTAAAAAAAATAATTCATTTATCAGTATTTAAGTTGATTCTAACAACGAAGGAAAATAAATTTTTTTTTTTATATTATTTTGAAGGAAATTATAAAATAATATTTTTGGGTACGCAATTATTTCCAGAACAACCAACTTATAACAAAAATTATGACCACAAAGCTTCTATTTTACATTGCTCTTAATGTAATTTTTGTCAGATTTACAACAAGGTTTTCCCTCCTAAGAATTATTCAAACATGGGCCTAATTGTGCAAATAAGGCCAAACAGAATGTTGAATAAATCCTCCAGGAAGCCGGGGTTCCCAGACAATGGAAACTGGGAAGTCGATTTTCCAATTTATAATAGCCAAGGGGAAAGGGAAGGAAGCCTTTTCGAGTAATTTAATGGAAAACTTGAAAATTCAGGGTCGAGGATTGGACTAAGGCAATGGGAAATTCATCGCCTATAGCTCGCCTGACAACCGCGATCCCGGCTTATCCGAAGGTATTTTAGTTTCTCGTCGCTACTTGGATATTTCAGCTATCTAGCGTCTGTAATACAGTTAATCTTATCAAATTTCGGAGTAAGGCCGAGCTAAACAGTGAGAGATGGAGTAGGTGAATGTTTGTGAGAGTGAAGTCACGAAAGTAGCAGGAGAGAGGGAAGGCATAATTGTTTTTAATAAATTTGCATAATAACAGGAAATATCACTTGTTTTAAAGTGAAAAAGATCCACATTAACAAACTTCAAATCTTTCAAGCTAAAACTTTCAGAACAATAAAAACAGCAGTATGGTACGTTAGCAACATTATATTATTATTATTATTTATTTGACAAAAAGTAATATTCAAATGCCTTTAGGCATATATTGTAACATTGATGACCATTACGAAAAATCTTCAGGATTCTTCTGAATTCGTGAACGAAGAAACCTCCCAGTGAAGGCACTCATTGGCGTGGAGAGGAAGGAAGGAGGTCTCTGCTCCAGAGTTTCAGTCTCCTTGGTGGGTTTTGTGGTAGTGTATCAGTCAGTAATGTTTGTACCAGTAGGTTTGGATGTCCAGCGAGTGAGTCGTGAAAATGTTTGTAATATTTTTTAATGATATCCATTACGATTGGTATGTTGAGGTCTTTGTGTAATGATCTATTGGTTACGTAAAAGGGACAGTGAGTGATGAAGCGGAGGAATTTAGATTGAAAGATTTGAATTGTCTGCAAGTGTGATTTTTTGCATGAGCCCCACACCTGAGTACCGTACGTCCATATAGGTTTATGTAAGATGTTAAATATGATGATTTTGTTGCTTAGTGATAGTTTGTTTCTATGGTGAAGTAGTCGTCTAGGTATTGATAGTCTATGATTCAGTCTTATTTTTATGGTAGTTGCGTCTGATTTCCATGTCAGGCGTCTATCCATTGTGAGTCCTAAATATTTTGTTTCTGTTTGTTTGGGTAACTAGTGTTAGTGGAGGACAATTAGAATGCCTAAGCGTGAATTTTACTTGACTTGATTTCTGTATGTTTATTTTAAAACGCCATTTATCAAGCCAATTTTGAGCAACATAACATTACATACTGACCTTCACATGCTAACCGTCAATAAGCACATACGGACACACTCATCAACAGCATGGCGACAACACTTATGCCAGCTAGTGCCCACAGAAGACTAAAGAGGATTTGGATAAGAGACCTCCTCCTTTCATAATTCTCGCTGATCTCATGCCAAGAGAAGGTACCGCTGGGTACTGCTCTCTCCCATGACTATCATGTCTTCTTTATTAATTTTTTGCAAATTCATTAATTGTTTATTGTATGATTGACAGGTGTGAATAAAGATGTAAAGTCATGAAAAAAATCACTAAATATTTTTTTTTTTTTTTAAATTTGTTGCTCGCAACTCACGACTTTCATTTACATCCGTTGTTACAAGAAATCAAAGTAAAATATTTTATTTTTATTAATCTCAAAATATTTTTATTTGAAATCCGAAATATTCTTGTGGGATACTTCATTTTTGTCTAGACCACTGAATCCTCTTATTTTCCTACAGTTCCGACAGAAGGTTCCACTTGAACGCCCAGTAGTTTGAACTGGAAAGGAAACTTGGAATTTAGATTTATATTCAGACGAAGCACACCCCGGGAGACCTCCGGAGTGTCTGTCAGGGCGACTGCTCCAAGTCCCAGCACGCTTACTGTCAGGATTGGCAGCTTCCTTCTACCTCTAAGTCAAGCCCCTTTAAACTTACTAGTCTACTATGCGTGTGTGTGTGTGTTGTGTGTTATATATATATATATATATATATATATATATATATATATAATTTTATTTATGCAAAGTTTCGAGAATTTATTGTTCTCATATTCGTACCTAAACAGTGGAAAAATAAAAAAAACAGACAATTAAAATTTGTATACAGTAACTAAAAGATACATGAGAACTTATCAAACACTATTAATTATTGTATAACAAATTTAATGTTCAGTTTTTTGTTTTTCCACTTTTGAATATGAGAACAATAAATTCTCAAAAGTGCTGTAAATTTATTATTTCCATGGACATATTTATCTAAATACCGTTGGTGATTTCAATTTTAAATACAAATTATCTCACCAAATATAACCATCTATACGATCACTGATCGTAAAAACACGACTTTCACTTATCTCACTTGTTAAAATCAATGTCAGAATTTTTAAATACATTTTTAGATCAAATATATCGGTGAGTGTCAGTAAAAAATCTTATGTGCGCACAACACACATCTTTTACTTAGCCTCGTTGTTAAAATCAATTTAATATTTTTAAATACATTTAGACATGTAAATAATTAATAACATCGAGTTTCAATGGAAACATATATTTTGTTGAATAATCTATTATTTTATTATCTACGACAATCAGCTAGTTTTCTCGGTTTTTTATAACTCTTCATTAACTTTTACTACTTTGTTTATTTGATAATACTTTTTTTCTATAATATTTAGCTTTCCCACTGTATATTATACATCTTTATTACTGTTTTTTATTAAATAAAAAAAAAGCATAAACAAATGTTTGCTATTTTCTCCTTTAGTTCTATATCGAATTCGTTCAACATATATATTTATCCGTTTTTTATAAATGCTAAAAAGATTATACGATTTTTATTATAAAACCTACAATATTAAAGGTGCTTTAGAAGAATAAAATGTAATCGGAGTTTAAACCCTGTCATACTGTGCCATCGCTTGTTACATTTTTCGAAACCAATATTCATGTAATTACGAAGCATGTTTTTTTCATGTCAGGCGGCAGAATTTTTTGAGGAGGGTATTCAATAACTGGTGCCGCGTTATGACAAGTGCCTCAAAATTCATCGAAATCATGTAGAAAATTAGATCAAGGTAGAGGCTTTCATGTAAAAATAAAATTATTGCGATATCTTTGCACGTCTTTTTTTAATTCCAAAACGGTACTTACTTAAAAAGCATGCCTCGTATATTCGTACTTTGAATTTCCTAGTCCTAATATTTTATCACCACTCTGACTATAGATACACTTAAAATATATTAAAAATAGGAGAAATTATAACATATATTTTACCGTACATGCGGGCTTAGATTATTTATTGAAATTTATGACAGTGTTTTTTTTTTATTTCTTTGTAAGTACTTTGAACATTTATACTCTCAAGGTACAAGTTTGATTAATCCGTAACATTAAGGTTATCTAAAAATAAAAAAGAAACATCAATTATTTTCATAATATAGGAACGTTTAAAAATCAGTAATAAATGTTCTGTAAAGAAAACGATGTTGTAAATTCTCTCTTGAATCCAGACATACAAATGGCTTTACGTGCTACTGATTTCCTTGAAGCCTGTGTTTATATATTGAATTTGAGATGTGTGACTTAAAGGGGAGAAGGGCTGCTTTATATTCAAAGCAGTCTTGTTGAGAAGTTGCCAGCCAGTCAAAGATGACCTATATTTTTCTGTTTTTTTCTCGAATAATCTTTGGCAGTCTCCTTTCTAAGATATATAAAATTAACGTTAACTAAACTGCTTCACAAAAAAAGTAGAGCACTTTGCGAAATTCTTTTTATTTTTTTTATTATGTAAAAAATAATGTGCATTACATCAATATTTTTATAAAATAGTATTCTTTTCTGTTGAATTCAACTTTTAATAACGAGTATTGCTTCCTCTTGCTTGAAGTACTGCCTGGAGTCTTGCAGGCATACTTCTAAAAAAGGTTTGCTTCAACATCTTGCGGGATTTCCTCCAATACTTCCACTAAAGAAGTTCTTAGCTCCTGTATCTTTTCAGGTGGGTTAATTCTTCTTCTCACAAGTCTGCCAAGTTCATTCCAGAGATGTTCAATAGAATATCATGGCTACGAGCTGGCCATCTAAAAGTCTCATCTTAAAGAATTCGTGTATCATTAAGATATTGCTGAACACAATTAGCAGTGTGTGGTCGAGCATTGTAATCCATAAAAATAAAATTGTATCCAATAAATGGAGCGAAACGTATAAAATATTATTCTAGGATATCTATCGGGTTGTTTCACATTAAATGTCCGTTTTTATAGTTTCTGAAATACATAAAGGATTTTGCAGGTCTTTGTCGTTTTCTTCCGAATGTTTACATATTTAAATAAACAGTTACTAATCCTCTACCTTTGTATTATAAACATTAGCTTCCAAATTAATTACCCACTTTTTAGTATACCTCCAAATATGAACATGAAAACACGCGATTTTCGATTAATATTTTTATACGAGTTTAAACTCGGCCATTCAGCAGCTGAGGCCGCTAGACATATTTGCAAGGCGTTTGGGGAAGGGAGTGTTAATGAACGGACTATTCACCGTCGGTTTGCTAAGTTTTCAGCTGGAGATACCGACTTGGATAACTTGCCCCGAGGAAGACCTCCGTTCGTAATAGACAACGATGTCCTCAAAAATACACTAGAAGGAAACCCCTACGAAACAGTTAAAGAACTCTCAGCACAACTAAATGTAAGTGCATCTACCGTTTCCAGACATTTAAAGTGTATTGGGAAAGTAAAAAATCTCGATACATGGGTAACTCATGATCTCACTGGGCGGCATGTTTCAAAACATACCGTGCAAAAATTGAAAGAACTGGGCTACAAAGTTCTTCCGCACCCACCATATTCTCCCGACTTCCTGACAAAGGAAAACTTTTTGAAAATGATGATCAAGTGAAAAGTGCGTCAAAGCTCAGAGTTTTTCAGTTCGGGGAAAAAAAAGTTGGTGTCACGTTGGGAAAAATGTGTAGAAAAAGAAGGTAAATACTTCGAATAAAAATATCTTGTTTCCGTATCGTATTTTTAATAAAAATCCTTTACCTTGATAACGGAAATTTCATGTGACACAACCAAATATTATTTATAAATCTGCATTTAGGGAAGGTCTGTTGAAGACATGGAGATTAATTTACGCTTCCTGAGATTTTCTTGCCCACACCATCAATGTAATCGTACTCTCCCAGCAATGTTACATTTAGGATAACGCTCCACGTCCATCAGGAGAGAAAAGTGAAGAACATGACTCATCGGAAAAAAATTAGTCCTCCATTCTTTGTCATTCTACAATATGTGCTCTTGAGCAAACTCTAAACGGGCTCTTCGATGATTTACAGTGAGCTGTGGACCTCTGGCTACCCTCCTGGAATGTAAGCTCATTTCAGCAAGTATTCTTATGACAGTTTCGGCACTAATTGAATCATCACGATCCACTCGGAGCCTTTGAGCAGTCTCAAAAGCAGTAGAAAAGCGATTCCGAAGAGTATGCATTAAAATAAACCGATCATCTCTTGGATGGGTCGTTCTTGGGCACTAACTACTAACTATTACAAACTAACCTGGCCAGCGTGTCACGGAATCAGATCGTTACGCGCAGTGTTTTGATACGCAAAGTAATCGTAATGCCCGAGCAGCGTTTATCTGACTTGGCCATTTCGACTATAATTGGCCACTTGTTCGGCGGTTAATACCATTTAAAGATTAATGATAATTGTAATTAACATTTTTTTAAACAAATTGTAACCTTATTTTTATATCCTTTCCAGTGGCGCGACAGGCCTCGCGGTGTAAGCTCCTGCAAGTTCACACTCACGTTTCACGATGCAATTTTTAGTGTAGGGTGATCACTCCCTACGACTAATTTTGTGAGTGGCCACCCTTTAGCTGACGGGTCTCACATACCCGGGGGAGAGGTTGTGAGTGAATCCACATTTTTTTTTACATCCTTATCAAAAGCCCCGCCGGGACTGGGATTTGAACTCAGAACCGATAGCATGAGAGACTAGCGCTCTAGCCACTCAGCCTCGGGCTCCCCTTATTTTAATATTGATGACATGAAATCGCAATAATAACTGTTATTTGTAAAGTGATTATTACCTTAGTTTATCTTTTTGTTTACATTATTGATCAAACCATAGGTCATGTTTTCGTTTACATTAAGTAAATAGAAGTTTCTATTTTATGAACTTCTCCTTAACAATTGTTAATAATAATAAAAAAAAACATCGTTGTTTTTTTTTGGTTTTAAGTGCTAATTACTGCGAGTGGTTATTATTGCCCAAAACATCTTCAGAAGACGATTAACTTTCCTATTAAAAAAAAAAGAAGAAAACCCGTTTTTTGAAAAAAAAAATTTTTTCAACAACAATTTTTATTGAGTAAAATTACAATCTGTCCCAATTTGGACATTAATAGTAGTGCTGAAAGATATCATACATACTACATTCATACAATTTTTGGAATTAAAAAAAAAAATTCAAAGTGCGCTAGTTTTTTGTGGAGCAGAATATTTTAGTGTTAGGATATAAGGTTTATTCTGAAATTGTATATACGTACTTTTTTAAGAATAATATCAATTATATATAGTATAAAAAAAAATCTTACAGCAATTTAGACAATCACTGACAGTAATTTATGGATCAAAATGTTTACAAAGGGCTATAGTCTCAAAAAAAAAATTTTTATAAAAAACTTATTATTATGGGACGCAATATTTGTTTGATACCAAATTAAGTTTTAATGGGACGAAATGGTTATTTAAAGTTAGATGTGAATTGGTATACCTCAACTTTAATAGGTTTTGGTCAAATAACAATGTGATTTGTTCGCTTTGTAATAGAAAAGAAGTAGAAAATACCTTTCATTTCCTCGCCACATGTCCCATTTTATCTGAAATTAGAATAAGGTGTTTCGGAAAGAGTTATTTAAACACCGATGAAGTAATAAACTATCTTAATGGACAGAACTGGATGGCTGTGTATAAATATTGTAAAATAGCATGGCCTTACAGATATAAACTTATAAAACAGTTTAACTATATATAAAAATTGTAATATATATATATATTATATATATATATATATATATATATATATATAATATAATAATATATATAATATATATATATATAATATATATATATATATATATATATATATATATATATATATATATATAATATATATATATATGTAATTGTTTATTATTATTTTTTTGAGCTTTATAATGAAATAGTTTTATCAGTGAGTGAGATTGTTTGACTGTTATTGTGTAGGTATTGTATATGTATATAGTTACTGTTATATAAAACGTAAAATTGAACAGGTCGGTTCTGGACTAGACGGTCTAAAAGATCATAGTTCTATTAATTAATATTTTATATGTTATATTTTTGTTGTAATATCCTGAGAGAAAAAATAAAAAAACAGTTATCTATCTAAAAAACAAAAATTTTACTGTCAGAAATCATGAAGGGTAATAATTTCGGTACATATTAAGAACCCAAACAGTTTCTAACCCTTTTTGTAAGATTTTGCCATGAGGATAAACATAAATATACTTTTAGATAGTTCTGCAATTTTTAAAAGATGCTATAGCCTTACGTGTTCCAATTAAAATACAAAAATATTAAATTTATAAAAAAAATCTATACTTATTTTATCTTTTGTGAATCCGGTGTATCAACTGTATATTATTATATAATATATATATATATATATGGTAGGAATTCGTAACACAACTTGTCTTTCTATTTGTCTTAAAACAACGTTGTCGCATAAGAGTAGTGGATAGCGCACTAGTCATCTGTTCTCCATGTCTCAGGTCCGAGTCCCGGCTGAGACAGAATATTATTTATAATATTTAAGCAGGGGGATTAATCCTGAAGTAAGGAGACCCTCTTGGGATTTTTTTTTTTTTTTACTTTTAAATTTTTTGCAAAAGCTATGAAATTACCGGTAGATCTAATTTATTTTATATTCAATATATCCTTTTCTAGTATTAAAAGGAAGAATGAGTATAAACTAGCGGAAATAATTAAATTTTCAGAGTACCCTAAATTCCTGAGAAGTCTAATAAAACTGGGCGTGTAATGGGTCGGTATGCGAGGCTCCTAAAGCACATTACCGGGATCTAAGGCGGGATAGGGAAAGCTTAGGGCGCTTTATATCTCCATCTTATTTGTTTTAAAGAAAATTCATTAAAGCAAGATTGGTTTAATTTATTGATTTAACGTCACTTTATGCTAATGTGGATCACCGGACGATGCTACTGAGGAAACCCTAATTTTGGCCTATCCAGGTTTAATTTAGATAGGGATTTTTAAGGATAACCTGACATCGCACTACCTCGGAACCAACTTTTTACGTCCCCTCCGATAAGCGGTATAATCAATGAATTTTTACTCAATAGTAGTATCATTATTGACTGATAACACACAAGTGCCATCAGCATAGGTAGAAAGGAAGGTGTTGGATGGGTTTGGATATCAGCTGTATAGACTGTGTAAAGAAGGGGTCCTAGGATACTGCCTTCAGGAACGCCGGCAGACTGAGTAAATAGGGATGAATAGGAACTATTGTGGTTTATTTTGAAGGATCTTCCAGAGAGGTAGGGCTGGATGATGAGGTAGTATGTAGGAGGGAGGAATTCGCGGAATTTGTAAAGCAGTCCTGGGTGCCAGACTCGGTCAAATGCCTGTTCTACGTCGAAAAAGGCTCCCGTGCAGTACAATCCGCGCTCTAGTGCTGATGAGACAACATCCACCACACGATGACATTGTTGGATTGTGGAGTGGGATGTATGCCAGATTTAAATCCGCAACTTATATGTTGTGTGTTTGAGTAGGTGACTTGACAATTTTCGATCATTTTAGGTAAGTGGTTTAATAAGATCTGAAAGTTTGTTCATTTAACATCACTTCAGGCTACTGTGGCTAATTAGACGATGTTGAAATCAGAGTCTTAAATTTTGCCTATCCAAGTTTAATTAGGAAAGAGGTCTTTAACAAATACCTGACATTGCACTGGTTCGGGACCATCTTTTTACGTACCCTCAGAAGGACGGCATAACTAAGGATTTATGGGAGATTACACTCACGTTTCTCGATCCATTTTTTTTGTGTAGGGTCATCACTCCCTACGCTTAATTTTGTGAGTGGCCACCATTAGGCTGACGGGTCTCACATACCCAAGGCTGTGAGTGAATCCCCATTTTATTACATCCTTATAAAAGCTCTCACAACCTTTATTACGAGAGACTAGCGCTCCAGCCACTCAGCCACGGGCTCCCTAAGGATTTGTTTACTTCCATTAAAAAGTCCTAGGACCACCTGCGGGTTTTGAAGCCGTGACCTCCGGGCTACATGTGATCCCTAAGACTGGAAGTTTAAATTGTAATTATTACTATCACTTCTGTATAAATGAAATATATATTGCGATTGTAAAAATTTTCTAATTCAGGTTATCACATAAAATATATGTTTTTGAGTCTCCAACTCTAAATGACCAAGTCCCGCAAAAAAGTATGTGTGTATGGGTGTCCATTCGTTTGTGTACTAAGTCTATCTCGAAACAGGTAAGTTGTATATGACTGAAATTACATATTTTTGGAGTATATATGCCTAAGATGTTAGAGGAAGCTTTTCAATAAAACAAAAGTGACACTTTTTACTATTTTTGCATATTTTTATGGTTTTCTCAAAAACTGAAATAACGACTTTAATTAAACTTGCTCTACCTATGTATAATTTAATAGACATTAATGATATTTAGGTTTAATTGTGATTAAAATAGTTTGACACGACTTGGATACCGACATTTTCTTCATTTCATATTACTTTATTTGGTAGATAAAAAAAATAATCCAATTTTTGTGGTTAACACTTAAAAAAAAAAACAAAAAAAAAAACGCAGATACCATTTAAAAGACTTTAAAAAAAAACTAAACGAAGAAAGTGGAAACATATTTACCTAAAACTAGCTGTTGCCCGCGACTTCGTCTGCGTCAATTTCGGTTATTTATGATCGCTATTAAGAAGTTTTTAATAGAACGTATTTTAAAGTACTTCTGCGTATGATATTTTCAGTTTTATTTTCTTGTGGCAGAAGAACTTACTGAATTTCTCCGGAACCCGATCTTGACAACGCGACATATAGTTGGCCGTGTGAAAAACAGTCTTGACGTAAATTGATTCCTACGTGTTTGCGCCTTACGCGGTTTTTTTTTATTACGTGGTTACGGCAAAAGATAGATTTATGGAAAATTGAATTATTTTAAAAATAAAAGGTAAATCATATGGATTCATTGGGATGCGAGGTTAATTTTTCCCGTTTTTTTTTTTTTTTTTTCAAATTTTCCACTGATTCTTCACTCCTATTGGTTGTAGCGTGATGAGTATAGATTATATCAATGATGATTTTTTTCTTCTAAAATATATCAATAGTAATATAGTAATTGTATTGTATGCTGTTAGATATTTAAGGATTTCGGAAAATGTTATCTAATTCACAATTTTATATAGAGTAATGTAGGGTGATGAAAAGCACTAAAATTAAGTGATTGTTTTAAAGGATAATTCTATATTTAAATTATTCAATCAAAAATCGTTTTCATCGAAACTGATTTTTTTTACTACAACTTTTTTTAAATTTTTTTTTACATACATCGTATTTAGCAGCTTGTTTATAATACCTCAGACCCTTTCAATCACAATAAGACCTACACAATATTAAACTTGTCTTTCCCTGTAGAGCCTAGCGGGACTTTATGTCGAGATTAATAAGAATACACTTTCTCTCTCTTTCTCTGTTTCAATAATTAATAATATTTTTTTTTTCAATAATAGTAATGGCTATTCAAATCTTTTCCGCTGTAACCTAAACGAATTAAATATTTTTAAGAATAATTTAGCAATATGCACCGTAGAAACATGCCTCACGAAAATGTTGGTATACCCTCTTGGCTTTGTGAATATGTACCATACATCAGTAAAGCTGTTAAAAGGAAAATTACTTATTAATATTTTTATTTTAAGTAAAAACAAAATTGGAGTAAAAAAGTTATTAAAATGTTTACTTTTAAAACATTTTGTAAATAAAAGTATTTATTTAAAGTAATGCTTAAGTTTAATAATATCAAGAATTAAATGTTTTTTCAACGTCTTCTTTCTGTTTTGTTTGTTTTTCTTTGCATTTATACATATAAATATTTATTTACTTTATTCGTGATCA
Source organism: Piezodorus guildinii (assembly GCA_023052935.1). Lineage (NCBI taxonomy): Eukaryota > Metazoa > Arthropoda > Insecta > Hemiptera > Pentatomidae > Piezodorus > Piezodorus guildinii. The sequence continues at coordinate 152,667,188 of CM041294.1, forward strand.
TTTGGACATTATTACCTGTCCCATTATGAAGAATTTGTAACTTTTTTTTTAATCTTTGTCTTGTTATTATGTTTGTCAAAGTGAATTTAATTATTGTAGTTTAATAACATAGTCCAACTTAATTGTAAAAGCAATTGCTTAAACAATAAACTTCTATTTATCTATCGTTATTTATAGTTATTCTTTTAGACAAAAAAAAATATATCATAAACCTTTTATTATAAACCTTTATTAATTATATTAAAAAAATACAGAAAAATGTAAAAAACAATGACCCCCACAAATGGAAAAACGAAAATCCTTTCCGTTGAATGATCCGCTCGGAAAGCCCCGGGAGGAATCCTTATTAACTTTGTAATAATTTCCACCCTCTTACCTCATCCCTCAGAACGGAGCCGTTTTGTTTTTACCAGTTGCAAATGACACTTTTGGACCGAAAAGTTACAGGAAATAAATTGTAAAAATTCTGGCATTTTTAATAAGTAAGAACTCTTTACTTTTTGAAAAATAGTTTATTTTAATGATATTAACTACAACAATCTGGTGCACGACAACACACGACTTTCACTTACCTCCGTTGTTAAAATCAATTTAATATTTTTTAAATACATTTAGAGATAACAATAAATCGTTAAAGAATTAATTACATGGAGTTTTAAGAGAAATATATGTTTTGTTGAATTATCTATTATTTTATTATCTACGACAAACAGTTAGTTTTATCGGCTTTTCATAACTCTAAATTAACTTTTGCAACTTTATGTATATAATAATATTTTTTTCTAAAATTGTTAGCTTTCCAACCGTATATTATACATCTATATTACTGCTCTCATGTTCAATAACTTAAAAATTGCATTAAAAAAAAAACATTTTTGGTCATTTCTCGTCTAGTTGTATATTGACTTTGTTCAACTTATATATTTATCTGTTTTTCCTCAATGCTAATAACATAATATGGCGTTTAACTGACGACCACAATGACTTAACTTGTTGAGTATGTACACCACTTATGGGGTCTATAAAATGTCTGGAATGATTAACTGTATAATGTCTGTACTGCATTCCAGGTAATTTTTACTTTTACTTACTATATATAGTAAAGGAAAGTATTGCGATCGTGAACATTTTTGAATTCCAGTTTTCAACGGAAATACACGTTTTAGGGTCCTTTGAGTCCAAATAACCAAGTCCCGCAAAAAGGTGTGTGTGTCCTCCCAGGCGGAAACGGTCCTATGAAACTGACATTTCATATTTAAGACAAATATACGCCCGTGACGTTACAAAACCTTTTTTATCAAAATGAGCGTACCAGAAGAGCCACTTTATACCATGCATTTTGCACGTTTTTTTCGATTTTATCAAAAACGGTTCCGACGATTTCATTAAACACGCTATATCGATGTAAAATTTAATAAGCTTTAATATCATTTAGGTTTCGTTCGGATTAAAATAGTCTGACAGGGCTTAAATGCCGATATTTTAAATTTTCTTTCCCTAAAGTACCTTTAATTTTGTAGATTCTATAAAAATAACCATATTATCTAGTTAGCATTGATAAATAACAGCTAAATATGTAAGCTGTGCGAATTTGAAAAACAACTTTAAAGAGAAAACTGAAAAAATATTATTTTAATGCAATTTTTTGTTTTTGAACATAAGAACAGTAATATACATGTATTATATACCGTTTGAAACTTAAATATGTTAGAAAAAATATTATATAATACACATGAGCTTGTAAAAGTTAATAGAGAGTGATGAAAAGCCGATAAAACTAACTGATTATTTTAGATAATAATATAATAGAATTTTAATTAAACACAAGTTTCTATAGTAATTCAATTTAATTAATTATTTAATGGTTACACTCATTTTTATCTCTTACTGTACTTGAAAATTTTTTAATCGATTTGAAAAACAGAGGTAAGTGAAAGTCGTGTGTTGCCTGCCCCAGATTTTTTAAGATCCTTGTACGACTTCCATCCAGCAGTCAGAAAATATTATGCTTCTGAGCCTTACCTGAGGCCTTTATACATTCAGTGAGAGTCGAGCTGTCCTGTCTGGAACGACATATAAAAATACCTCTTTATTTTGGCTCCCAACACCGCCAAAAAATGTGATGGATATAACCTTATAAGGATATAACCTTCCACGCATGCATTTCCTCCTTGAGAAGCAGTTTCGTCGAACTCAACTATCATTCCTAGGCCCCCAATCTTAATTGGATTTTGGATTGTATTTGCTGCACACAGTTCCCTCATGTAATTTTTCTAATCTGTGACGATAGCAGCTTACATACCTAACTCTTTTATACAAAAAGATGTCGTGTAACCATTAGCCTATGAATATATAAATATTATAGCTTTATCGGCTGAAACCCTGCAGTTTTCGAACCATGTACCTTTATATACACTACTGGATTGGTTACACCCTGCCTTCGGCAACTCCAAATCCGAACGCGTTTCTTACGGTAAATTATTTTTATGTAGTGCTTTTCTCTAGATTTCATTTTTCCATGTAGAACACCGATTATTTGTAAAAATTGTTTAGCTATTTTATTTTACTTCAAAACTGAATATAATTCTGACAGACTCATTTTTAAAATACAGAGCAGAGATTAACTCCATACAACAGTACACACTGCGATAATGACCTTCATAGAAAAAAAAAATATGAAATCATATGATTTTATCTTATATAGATAAACTATAGTTTAAATTCATAAATATCTGGTGCGCGCAACACACGACTTCCATTTACATCCATTATTTATATCAATTCATGAATTTTAAACAAATTTATAAACGAAAATAAATTGTTGAAGAATTATTCAAATTGGATTTTAAGAGAAACATGTGTTTTATTAAATAATCTGTTATGTTATTATCTACGACAATCAATTTGTTTTATGAGCTATTCATCAATCTCCGTCATGTTTTACAATAGTGTTCTTATGCTCAAATACCAAAAATTGTATAAAAAAAAATATAACTTCTTAGTTTTCTCGTTTAGTTTTTTAGGAATGCTAATCAGACGATGTGGTTAATTTTTTTCGAATCTACAAAATTAAAGGTACTTTAGAGGAAGAAATTTTGAAATACCGGCATTTAAGCGCTGTCAAACTATTTTAATAAGAATGAAACTTACATGATATTAATGCCGATACAATTTTATACATCGAAATCGTTAGAGATGTTTTTGAGAAAATTTTAAATAGGTGCAAAATGCATGGTATAAAGTGGCTCTTTTGGTTAGCTCATTTTGATGAAAAAGTTGCTGTAGCATCTCGGGGATATATTAGTCTTAAATATAAAATTTCAGTTTCATAGGACTTTTCGATTTTGCGCTAGACTTACCACACACACAGACCTTTTTGCGGGACTTGGTCATTTTGACTCAGGGGACCCTAAAACGTGTATTTCCTATGAAAAATTCGAAAATTTTCACGATCGCAATACTTTCCCTTACTATATATTTCATATGTAGGTAAGTGAAAGCAAAAAACCGTTATCATAACGTAGTAACTAGGTTACCTAAAATGAAAAAGATCCTATTACATTAGGAGGGAAATATTTTTATATATATATATATATATGTTGAGTGGCATGAAATGATCTCGTTAGACCGTAGAGCGTAGAGATGTATTCTAAAGCTATTAGGAGTGAGCCGACACAGCAGGCATGGTGCCAATGTACAATGTGCTTCTGACTTCGCCTCATTAACCAACATTCATTTGCAATTTGTTCTGTAAAGAAAATCCGTAGCTCTAGTATATCTCTACGTATATTTATATAGGTTAGTTATTAGATAAATAAAATGTGTTACTATTTAAATTGCAATGAATATGAGGATCATATTAAGTGCATGATGAATCAATATAGTTATTTATGAATTATTGACTTTTTATGTAGCGTACCCTTATGTTAATTTGGGTAATCGGGCGATGCTACAGTGGAAAACCTAAATTTTTCCTCCGGATTTAATTTAGGATATGGATCTGTAACGGGTACCTGACATCGCACAGGCTCGGAACTCTGTGAAGGAATGCATAAACAAGGATTTTTTACACCTTAAATAAACATTTATGGCCATTTGCAGGCGTTGAACCTTTGGCCTTGGACATAGAAGATAGTAATGCTATTCACTACACCACAGGGGTCAAGGGATTATTTTTGACTATTCTTATGCTATTCTTGAATATTTTATTAATTAAACAAAATCAGGATTCTGTGTTTAGTATATGTAAAGTACATATAATTTTTTCTTGGTCAGCAGCCATGTAATTATCATTGTATAATTAAAATAATAATAGAAATTATTACTTCCATATTACTTTTAATTTTTCTCTATTTTCAACAATACTTGGCACATTGGAATTATGTTTCTTATAAGTTGCAACTTGACCACATAAGATTTTTTTTTTTGTTCATCGGAGTGTCTTGATCTGTTTAAATATTTTCTTTTGTTCTATATTTTCAATAATAACCGAGTTTTGGGATGATTACGTCTCTTAGAATATGTGACTTGAATATGTAGAATCTATATAAAGAAAAAGAAAAAAAAAAGATCTATATTAAATATCATTGTATAAAAATAATAGAGTTATGGGCGTTTATATAGGTAAAATATCATTTTTTAATTATTTAAGGTTTCTCGATTAGAAAACCATATAAAAATATGTCTCTATCTTCAAAAATTACTAAGTTATTGAATGAAATCATATCCAATCGGCTATCATTTTAAAACTGATCGCCTTATTTTGATTTAGTCCTTTCTGTTAGATTAAGAAGATTCAATAATAAAAATAAACACTAAAAATTAAATTATATTGTATAGCATTGATTAATCAGTGGATGACCATGAAATGAATATAAAGGAAGAGATGGTTTGGGAGGCAGTAAAAAAAAATCTGGTGCGGGCAATACACGACTTTTACTTAACGCCGTTGTTGAAATCGATTAAAGAATTTTCAAATACAGTTAGAAAGAATAAAGAGTGAATTAAATATAAAGAACGAATTCAATTGAAATTCTATAGAAACATGTGTTATGTTAAAAAATTTAGTAGATTACTATCTAAAATATTCAAATAGATTTATCGGCTTTCCATTCACTCTTTAATAACTTTTACAAAGTTGTGTATAATATAATCAAGGTATATATTTACCTGTTTTATATCGTTGATAACAAGATTATATTTTTATTTTTTTAGTATCTACAAAATTAGAGGTACTTTAGAGAAAGAAATTCTAAAATATCAACATTTAAGCTCTGCTAGACTATTTCAATCAGAATAAAACCTACATCATATTAAAGCCCATCAATTTTTACATCGTTGTATAGTGTTTAATCAAAAACGGTAAAGCCGTTTTTTTGAAAATAGTAAAAAGGTGCAAAATGCATAGAATAAAGTTGCTCTTCTGGTAGGCTCATTTTGATGAAAAAGTTTCCGTAACGTCTCGGGCGTATAGTTGTCTTAAATATGAAATTTCAGTTTCATAGGACTTACCGTTTTAGCCCGGGAATTACCACGCACACACAGACCTTTTTTCGGGACTTGGTTATTTGGACTCAGGGGACCTTTAAACGTGTATTTCCGTTGAAAACTGGAATTCAAAAATGTTCATGATCGCAATACTTTCCCTTACTGTAGGCGTTGATGACCCGCGAGCTTTACGCCTCAAAACCTAAACCAGCAACAACTTTCCCTGACTTTATATTTCATATATAGGTAAGTGTAAGAAAAAAAAAAAAAAAAAAGAACAGAGAATATTGTATCGTATATTATTTTAAAGAAATGTATCTAGAAATGAAACCAATGCGTTTGGGAGCACTGATCTTCAAATAAAAAACGTGTTTTTTTATATCCGTTAGTAGCAACTTGCCTTATATATTTCTACCTAATTAATCCTGGCCAATACATACACCTATTTTTCCAAAAAAATTAATTAAATAGTGAAGGCAGGAGTATTAGAGTCGGAAATGGATAGGGTAATTTTGAGGGACGTGGGGGGTGAGGAGCGGAGATGAGGCCGAGAGAGATAAGTTATCAGTTAATTAGCGGCATCAAGGGCTGGGGCTTCCCCAGGGCTCGGCGAGATAGGCGCAGGATATGGATGTTCCTTCGAGATATCCTCTGTCGGCGCGAGAGTTCCTCCTGATTAGTTCTTCGGGGTCCTGTCACTGGTGCTCCTGGATCTGGCAGATATCCTGGCAGGTGCAGCTTCCTCAGTTTTGAATAGTATTAGCATTGAGGTTATATATAAAATGAAATAGCCTTTATATCTGCAACATCTTTACTGAAACAAAACATTTAAAAATAATATATTTTTATTGAAATTAACAACTGTATTTTGTAATACAACAAGTAAATATACTGGTAATGATAAAATTCGTGAAAAACATGAAGAGAAACTACCCATTAGCAGCATTTCAGTAGTCAATCTAAACAAGATGGTCTCGAAGCCATCTTCTTTTCAGACGCCTCGGAGGGTTGTCAGGGATCGAAGAGGAAGCAAGGATAAAATAGGAAACTTAGAATGGGAATGAGTTTTTCATGGAAGGATACATACCTGGTTCGGGCTAAAGCAGTAACATGGGGAACATCAAAGTCTTAGTAGATATTCGTGACGAGGTAAGTAGCGTTAAGATTTTTACGAAGGATGTAGGATTGTAAGGATTGGATACGAGAGGAATTAGATGGTTAGGTAGAGCCCCATAGCTCAATTCCGTAAGTCTAGATAGGTCTGATGATAGTCATGTAGATGAGCATTTTGTAGTTAAGAGGAAGATTTGATCGTTTAAGTAAGTATTGAAGTAGTCGAAAACGGCGAGCGGTTTCTTGTCGTTGCAGTCTTGTATGAGTGTTCCAAGTTAGACATTTGTCAAGATGGAGTCCTAGATATCTGATCTGTTCAGAAGGAACTAGTTGAGTGTTATTAAAGGACAGGTCAGGAAGTCACAGGTTTACGACGAAGAGTAAAGGTTATTTGATGGGATTTGTTGGAATTTATTTTTATTCTCCATTTGTGACACCATTTCAAAAAATTTCCATTTTTTTTATTTACTGACTTCCTGCCCTAGAATATCCTTTAACGATATTCCTTTCGCCCCTGTTAAACAGACCTCAACTAGTTCCTTCTGAACAGATCAGATATCTTGGACTTCCTCTTGATCAACAAACAGTGGGCAATATGACCGATCTAGGTGGATAACATTCTGAAACTTGTCTATATTTAACCTTTGGGTCCCAGATTACGGAAAAAAATACTTTGAAAAAATTATAAAAACTAATTAATTTTTTGACACGATCGGCTAGCGCGCTGTGGTCAAGCATCAAATTTATTTGCTAAAATCTAAAACATCCCTATATTTTATTTGAAGTCCCAGAATACGGGAAAACAATACGAAAAATCGAATTATGGTTCAGAGTTGCTAAAGCCTGCTAATAAATGTATTTGATATCATTTAGGGAATTCTTGAAATTATAGATTGTAAAACTTATGGAATTAATATATATATATATATATATATTGATACCTAGATAGATTTGTTTTTATATAACTTCCTAAGGTTTGTTTTAAGAAGATAATTGTTTTAACAATTAGCACATAAAGTCATTAAATTAATAATAATTATGATTGTTTTCTTCTTTTTTTATGATGAATGGAAAAAAAAAAACTTCCCACATTATTTGAGCTTTCACGTTTCAAAATTTATGGAATAAAATAAATGTTGTTGAAAGTTAACTATAGATGTAGCTTTGGAAAATGTTGCGTCCGCGGATCACTAGTTGGGAAAAGCTGGTCTAGAACATATGTGGGCGGACGTTAACGAAAGTAAACGGCTTAAAGTAAACGAAAATTATTTCTGGTGGAAAGAAACGAAAAGTAGATGCAGGGGGTGACCAATTTAAAGAAAAATAGTCTAAAGAATTCTTTTCTATCTTCCACAACGATAAGCCAGTTTGTTTGCTGTGAAATGAATCCATTTCAGTGATTAAAAAACCCAATATAAAGATGCATTACCCTACTAAGCATCCTATGCTGCACTCATTGACAGGACAAATAAGAAAAGACAAAATAAAATAACTTACAGCAAATTTGGAAAAACAGCCACAAATGTATTATAAACACAACAAGATAATGCTGTGAAAGCTCAATCACCTCAATGATTTCACTATTACAGGAACCATTAAAGCCCTGTCAGACTATTTCAATCAGAATGAAATCTACATGACATTAAAGCCCATTAAATTTTACATCGATATAAGGAGTTTAATCTAAATCGTTAGAGCCTTTTATTAGAAAATCGTAAAAAGGTGCAAAATGCATGGTATAAAGTGGCTCTTCCGGTAAGCTGATTTTTATGAAAAAGTTTTTTTAACGTCTCGGGTGTATATTTGTCTTAAATATGAAATTTCAGTTTCATAGGACTTTTCATTTTCGCCCGGGAGTTACCACACACACACTACAAATGTTTCTATTAAAATCCAATTTAAATAATTCTTTAACAATTTATTTTCGTTTATAAATTTGTTTAAAAATTCTTGAATAGATATAAATAATGGAGGTAAGTGAATGTCGTGTGTTGCCCGCACCAGATTATTTTTATTATGCATTATATGTGACCCTTGACTGCCGAGATATTTGATTTGATGTACGGTGGAAAAGTTGTCCGTTAGGAGAATGTTACTGTATATTCTGATCTAGGCTTACACGTGCTCCTAGTCTTCTTCCAGGTATCTCCTAACTCAGATGTAAACAAAACCCCAACCTAACAGAGTTCGAACCTCGGGAAGCAGATAGGAGTGTAATCCTCCCCTGATAAGATTGGATATCAGATATCGTTTAGCTGTCGAAGGGAGGCAGTGGATTTACATCGGGAGGGGGTGTAATGCTATCTCTTGTTTAAGTTATCGCTCCTTTCTTGTCGTAAAGATGAGGAGTCAAGAGTATAAGCTCGTCTTTGATTCCAAATACAATCACGACTTGGGCGACGTCAAAGAAAAAAAAATCTAGATTTACATTGGGTTGTTTCACATGAAATGTCCGTTTTTATAGTTTCTGAAATACATAAAGGATTTCTCATAAAGGACATAAAGGTCTTTGTTGTTTTCTTCCGAATGTTCACATATTTAAAGTAAACAGTTACTTATCCTCTACCTTTGTATTGTAAACATTAGCTTCCAAATCAATTACCCAGTTTTTAGTATACCTCCAAATATGAACATGGAAACACGCGATTTTCAAATGATCCTTTTGTATGAATTTAAACTTGGCCATTCAGCAGCTGATACCGCTAGAAATATTTGCAATAAACTCCACTTAAATAAACTCCTTGGGGAAGGGAGTGTTAATGAACGGACCATTCGCCGTTGGTTTGCTAAGATTTCAGCTAGACTTGGAAGACTTTGGGAAACCCCGAGGAAGACCTTCCGTAATAGACAACGATGTCCTCAAACATACAGTAGAAGAAAACCACTACCAAACAGTTAAAGGACTCTCAGCTCGATACATGGGTACCTCATGATCTCACTGAGCGGCATGTTTCAAAACATTCCGTGCAAAAATTGAAAGAACTGGGCTACGAAGTTCTTCTGCAACCACTATATTCCCTCGACTTGTTTCCAACAGATACCACCTGTTCAGGAATTTAGACAACTTGGTCAAAGGAAAACTTTTTGAAAATGATGATCAAGTGAAAAGTACGTTTTCAGATTTTTTTTTGAGAGTTTGAGAGTTTTTCAGTTCGGGGATAAAAAAGTTGGTGTCACGATGGGAAAAATGTGTAGAAAAAGAAGGTAATTACTTCGAATAAAATTATCTTGTTTTCATATCGTATTTTTAATAAAAATCCTTTACCTTGAAAACGGACATTTCATGTGACAGAACCCTATATATTATATCCATATATGGGATTTAATAGCGCTTTTCAAAAGATACACACAAGAGGGACAGGCTTACAGCAAGTTAAGGATTCTGTATCAATAAAATATACCCAGTTATTGTCCTGTTGTTGTCCCATCCTTCAAAGTATTTTCGTCCTGCTTTCTGAATAATGGCAAATTTTCTTCTAATCCTTTGAGAATCAATCGCAGGCTTCTAGAGTTGGTCCTTTGCCAGGAGTTTTTGTGGGCGTGAGATCTTCGCCAATAGAGTTTTTGTTACTTGACTTTATGCGCTAAGGACTCAAGAATTTTCGTTTATTGGAAAGTTTATTGTCCTCACTGGTCTTTTCTATATTGGAATCTCTCAATTTATTTTTTATTTTTCCAGGAATCAGTTTGGCGTTTTAGCTACACATTTCTTCTTATGAACTGAAATATATAAATATTATTTAAATATATCTCTTCTATTTCTCTCTCTATCTTTAAAATGATAGCGCGATGCATGGTTCCCGCGAACACCTCCTGACCCACGCGATGGATATCGATACGGTTTCCACCGATTTAAAGCGTTTCAATTTGACTAAATTTATTAATTTGATCTACCTAACTGATGCACAGTTTCTAAGATCATCTACTTAGAAAGATGCCACAGAATGAAAGAAAAAGAAACCAACGAACAAAATTTTCGACCTCCCTACGATACCACATTTCATTCGAAGAAGAAATACTCGTATTAAATTTTTGGACTATCTAAAATACTTAACTAACCCTAACCAATATGTAGATGTCAGGAAATTTTATTTTTTATTTTATTTATTTATTTGACAACAAGTAATATACAAATGCCTTTAGGCATATATTGTAACACTGATGACCATTACGAAAAACCTCCTTCAGGATTCTTATGAATTCGTGATTGAAGAAACCTCCCAGTGAAGGCACTCCTTGGCGTGGAAGATCTGCTAAAGAAGTAGGTCTCTGCTCCAGAGGCGTTTCAGTCTCCTTGGTGGGTTTTGTGGTAGTGTATCAGTCAGTAATGTTTGTACCAGTAGGTTTGGATGTCCAGCGAGTGAGTCGTGAAAATGTTTGTAATATTTTTTAATGATATCCGTTACGATTGGTATGTTGAGGTCTTTGTGTAATGCTTTGTTGGTTACGTAAAAGAGACAGTGAGTGATGAAGCGGAGGAATTTAGATTGAAAGATTTGAATTGTCTGCAATGATGTGTGATTTTTTGCATGAGCCCCACACCTGAGTACCGTACGTCCATATAGGTTTAAGTAGCATGTTGTATATAATGATTTTGTTGCTTAGTGATAATTTATTTTTATGGTGAAGAAGTCGTCTAAGTATTGATAGTCGATGATTCAGTCTTTTTTTTAAGATAGTTACGTGTGATTTTCATGTCAGGCGTCTATCCATTGTGAGTCCTAAGTATTTTGTTTGTGTTTGTTTGGGTAACTGAACATTGTAAAGTGTCAGTGGAGGACAATCAGAATGCCTAAGCGTGAATGTTACTTGACTTGATTTCTGTATGTTTATTTTAATACGCCATTTATCGAGCCAATCTTGAAGTAAATTTAAGTAAGTTTGAACATTGTGTGAGGCTATGGTCGGATCAGTACTTGTTGAGAGTATCACGGTGTCGTCTGCGTATGTTGCAAGTAATGTGTCGGGTGTTTTTGGTATGTCAGAAGTGTATATAGTATACAGAACTGGACCCAAAATGCTGCCTTGCGGAACTCCCGCACCAACTCGACAGTAGTCGGAATGTTTACCATCTTGGTCGACTACAAAAAACCTATCCTCAAGATACGACCTAATTATTAAATAATAAGTATGCTGTAAAATTGATTTGATTTTACTGAGGAGGCCATCATGCCACACCTTATCAAATGCCTGTGCGACGTCTGAAAATGCTGCTGTACAGAATTCTTTTTTTTCTAATGCCACAGCAATCGAATCAACAACTCTATGGCACTATTGTATGGTCGAATGTGCAGGTCTAAAGCCAAATTGGTGGTTAGGAATTACGGATTCGGAATCTAAGAAAGGATATAGTCGCTTTAATAATATTTTTTCAAACATTTTGGAAAATAACGGTAATAAACTAATTGGTCTATATGAAGTGACTTGATCTAACGGTTTGTTTGGCTTTGGAATCATCTTTATAATTGAAAACTTCCATACTAGAGGAAAGTAAGTAAGTCGGAGGATAGAATTATAAATAGATGTTAGGAAGATTATGGCTTTCTTAGGAAGAAGTCGTGCAATTTTAGGTGTGATTAGGTCAAAACCAGGAGCTTTTCTAAGAGGTAAGTTTTTAATGCAAAATTTACTGTCCGAAGGAGTAATAGGAGGTGGAGGTAGAGAAAGAGGAAGAGAATAAGTGAGAATTTGTTGGATGTCTGAGCAGTGCTGTTGGTCTAGTAAGTCATCATGAGGATGAAATACATCCGTAAGATGTGCAGCAAATAGGTCTGCCTTTTCTTTATCACTTCTAGCCCATGTGTTGTCAGGTTTACGGAGAGGGTTCTTTGTATGGTGATAATGTAGTATCTTTCGTGTTTGTTGCCAGAGAGTATTGTTACTAGTCTGTAAGTTACTCAAATGTGTGTTGTAGGTGTCGTGTTTATATTGTTGTATAAGTTTTCTCAGTCTGTTAGTAAGTTGGTTAAGTAATCGTTTGTCACTAGGATAGCGAGATCTTTTCCATTGGTTAAGAGCCCGTCGTTTTTCGACCATTAGTGACCGTATTTCAGGGGGTAAATACTGTTTGTTATTGTCTGTTACTGGTTTATGTGCTGATTGCCAGGCAGCATATTGTATAGTCTTAGTAAGTGTATCTACAGTATTGTCGATGTCTTCCTGGGTCTTTAAGCTAGTATTGAGGTTAATTTTATTGTTTATGGCACTATGAAATTGACTAATTATTATTGGTCCAGGAGTTAACGTAGGCATGTGGGTTGTAGATAAGATGTGTCTAGAGAGAGAAAGCATAACTGCAGAATGGTCAGATGAAAGGTCATTATCAATAGTGATGTGATGATGTAGAGTATTTAGGCGAGAAGTGATAAAGAAGTCCAGTAGTTCTGGCTGTCGATTAATGTCTGTCGGCCAGTAAGTCGGTTCTGGTGGTAGAATGAAGTCACAGTCAAGGTTCAGACATGTATTAAGAAGAACATTTCCTCTAGGGTTTTGAGTCCTATTGCCGAAACGAGGATGTTTGGCGTTAAAGTCCCCGCCACATAAAGATTTAGGTCCCAAAACAGTAAATACGTCAGTAAGTATATCTTGTGAAAGTCTCTGTCTCGGAGGACAATAAGCACTGGCGATAGAAATAGTTGTGTGGTCAATTTCGACTGAGATTGCTGATAATTGAAGTTCAGGTAAGGCTGTCATTTGTAGAGGATAGTGATACAATGTTCGTTTCACAACTACTGCCGAGCCACCACGGGCAGCTCCGCTTGGATGATCAGCACGGCACACTATATACCCCTGTATATAAAATCGTATGGTCCTCGTAAAGTGAGTTTCGTTAACAGTGCTATGTCTATGTCATGTTCGTGCAAGTATATGTCAAGTTCGTTTCTTCGGTGTAGGGCACCATTAGCATTCCAGAGGAGGAGTTTTAGTGAATGTTGATTAATATAATTAACGGCTGACATTTGGAATAAATTTATTAACAAGCGTGGTGAGCAAAGTTATGAGTGGATTTATCATCGATTTAAATTCATTTAGAAAGGAATTGAAGTGTGAAGAGAAATCTTGAGTGGTAGATTGTGCATGAGATGATGTGTTAATAGGTCTTGACTGAGATGAAGGCATGAATGGTGGTTGTGTGTGATGAGGTGTTGAAAAAGGTGGGGACATATTCGTAGATTGAGGTGTTATGTGTTGCGGAGCAGTGTATTGAGGTACTGTATACTGGGGTTTAGTGTGTTGAGGAGTCGTGTATTGAGGAGTTGTATTTTGGGGTGTAGTGTGGTACAGAGGAGGTGAATGTTGATGTCTTACCAATTGAGGTATTGCGTGATGAGGTGTCGTGTTTTGAGAAATTGAATATTGTGGTGATGTGTAGTTGTAAGTAGGGTTATTACATACCGTCTGATGTTCTTCTGTTTCAAGAGGAGGGTAAGTAAGTCTGTCTCCCACCTCTGGAGGCAGAACTTCTGCTACTTCTCGCCTCCAAGCGCCCTGGCTTCGCACGTTGAGTCTTCTTCTCTGTAATTCGAGATGTACGGAGCATCCTCTGTAGTTCGCTGGGTGAGCGCCACCGCACAACGCACAGACTGGGGGCCTTCTCGTGGCTTCTGGCATCTATCACTGGGATGGTCTTGACCGCACTTCACACATCTTGGTATATGGCGGCAAAAGGCTCTGGTATGTTCGTATTGTTGGCACCTCATGCATTGTACAATCTCCCTTCTTTTATGAGGTTCCCCAATTTTAACCTTTGTGTAGGCTATATTCGTAATTTTGAATACTTCGGCACAGTTCGCAGCAGGTTCGATGTCGACAAAAAAGAGTGGCAGAGGTTCTTTAGTTCTGGGGTGTAAAACATTTGTTATGCGACGGACGTTGAATCCTTGTCTCTCTACGTCATATTTAATCATCTCGTGGGGTGTGGTGTGATGAAGGTTCCTAATTACGAATCGATAGGGTTTATCTTCTCTTGGTTGGTAAGTGTGGAAACTATAGCCTTTGTTCTCTAGATATCGCACACTGGCTCTATAGGCATCACTATTTTGTGTTTTTAAGGTAATAATATTTTTATTCGAAATAAATTCGAAATTGTTTTCTCCTATTAAACTAATGATGTCTCGGCAAAAGAGCTGGAAATTTTGTACGCCTTTAATTTTTATTGGAGGTGGCTTGTGAACAACTGGCGTTACATTCTCTTCGTCTTCTATTTCAGCGGATAGAGGTTCAAACATATTACTTACAGGTATGGCAGGGATACTCTTTAAAGTGGTCGACGTAGTACTATTAGTAATATGAGAATTAGTTGTTTGTTGAGGAGTAGAACTAGAAATAGTTATACCAGAACTATTATTTATGATATTAATTGGAGTTGTTTCATTGTTTTCTGAAGCACGTTGGTTATTGAAATTAACATGTGTTTTTATTTGGTTAGTTTTCAGTGATGAGGTTTTTATCTGGGAATCTTTGGAATTCATACTTTTCTTTTCAATAGGGCTATCTAGTTTTGAAACATTAGAGTTACTTCTTAACTTTCTCTTCAAAAGGGTAGAAACTACAGCTTCAGTAGATCCGTTACTTGTACCGGGCAATGCACGGTCGTTCATGACAAAAGTGTCCTTTTTCACTTAAAAAAAACAAAAAACAAACTCACCTGACTGTTTCAGGACACCACATTGTACAAATTCAGCAAATAACCAGTCAAAGAACAGAAAAACTTAAAGACAAAATTTGTTGGCAACTTCACAATACAAGGGTTAACAGCTGTTTTTTTTTTTGTCAGGAAATAGTAGGAAAAACTAGTTGATATAGACACAAATTTTTAGAATTAAATACATTTCCAATCAAAAGAACCGCGAAACATTATAAATAACCAAACATCCTTAAAATGAGGCTGTGTTTCAGCAAAAGAAAGCATACCCATAGAAAAATAATACGTATTATCCTATATTGTTTTAAAGGCTTTAAAAATTAAATTAACAATTAAAAGAGATTTTGGATTTTATAATAATAATAATAATAATAATAGGCTTACCGAATCCGAAGGGTTCGATGCCGATACCTCCATATTCTGTCTACACAGACTCATCTAATATTCACCGTTCAAGACCGAGCCCTCAAGATCAGCCTTAACTCAATCCTCCCATCGACGCTTCAGTCTACCGTTCGGACGTCTACCAGTCGGATCAGCGAATACCAACTTTCTCTGAATCCGTTCCTCACCGAGCCCAACAATTTTACTACCCATTTCAATCTCCATTCACACAATACAAGTTCTGCAATTCCGCGTTGTGCAACCTTCTAAACTCCCCAGTACCCTCATCTCTCTTCGGACCAAATATTTTACGCAGTACCTTATTTTCGAATCCTTCAAAGTAAGCGACCACGTTTCAAATCCATTTCATACATTTGGCTTTTATATATAAAGAAAAAAAAAAACGCCGCAAATCATTACACAATGGATTATTATTTCCAAATAACAATGCTAACGTATAAATGTTTATAAAGCTGTTGGTAGGTAATTAAGTATTATTTATTCAAAGGAAAATAGCATATTACCACTACTAATTTCAAAACGCTAAATCTCTGCTAGTTCTTAAGGAATTTCCATGATTATTTTCTCCTTTTGTAGAATTAATTAATTCTATACATTATTCAGTATTTATTTGTTTATTAATTAGAAGAAACAGATTTTTTTAATTTAATATTTTGGTTCTATTTTTTATGATTATTCGCGGTTTTTTAGTTAAAAAACACTGATAAATTTTTTTCTCTATCTTCAAAAATTACTGAATTATGGGCGTATGTATGGACAAGATTTCAATTTTTTTTATTTGTTTTTCTTGTTTATCGCTCTTTGTTTGTTTGTTTATTTCTCTGGCGCGACAGGTTTTGTTTGTATCTCCTGGGAGAATATACTTACGATTCACGATGTCATTTAACAGTTTACACTCACGTTCCATGATGATAGTTTTAGTGTAGGGTCATCACCACCTACGACTAATTTTGTGAGTGGCCACCCTTTGGCTGACGGGTCTCACATACCTGGGGGAGAGGCCGTGAGTGAAACCCTACTTATTTATATCCTTATAAAAGCCCCGCCGAGAGTGGGATTCGAACTCGGAACCTCCAGCATGAGAGACTAGCGCGCTAGCCACTCAGCCACGGGATCCCCACTTATCGCTCTTTACTGTTTCTAAAACTCTAATACACTTTTTTCTCTATATTAAAAAATAACTGAGCTTTGGGGCGTATTTATGAATAAAATTTCAATTTGTTTTATTCTCATTATTTATAATTATTCTCTGTTTTTTGGTTATTAAACTCATAATTTTTTTCTCTATCATCAAATATAACATATAAAATATCTTCAAAGAGTAATTGAATTAAATCACTTTTTATCGGCCGCCATTTTAAAAATAACCATCTGATATCAACGTCTAGGTGTTAGGATCATCGTTGTATGCCCTAGTATTTTTGTGGCGAATTTCGGAGAAATGTCCCAGCCGGCGTACGGAGGACAAACGGATTTTTTTTTTTAATTATTTAGGTTCTAAGCATCATGAACCGTAAGCCTTAAAATTTTGAAGGAGGCTAAGTTTTTTTTTTTTTGGTCGATTACAACGATTCATTATTTTATTATTGAGAATAATAAATCAAAATCAGCCATCTTAATATGATTTGTCGAAAACGTTGCCTGCCTAATATTGTTAACTATACTACACTCCTAGAGGTAAGATAGACTATCCGTAGACAGGAAGGTATACATTTTACTTTGACGGAGCGATGTAATAAAATATAAGGAAAGTTAGAACGGCTGTCAGGCTCGGCCTCTTGCGACCAACTTCCTCTGAGTGCCACTCCCCATTCCCCACGGGTCAATCCATTATATCTACCGTCTCTTTTCACTTTCAATATTATAAGTAGTTATATAAATGAAATGAATAAATAAAAGGAAAAAAAATGTCTAAGTATGTACGTAGAATTGCATATAAAATCACTTTTATTGTATATAAGGATTATTACGGGATCACTTGTAGCTGGGTGGTTAGCGTAACAGCCTCCTATGCAAAACGTCATGGGTTCGAACCCGTAGGTGGTCCTAGGATTTTTTAATGGGAGTAAAAAATCCTTAGTTACGCCGTCCTTCGGATGGGACGTTAAAAGGTGGTCCCGAGCCTGTGCGATGTCAGGTACTCGTTAAAGATCCCTATCCTAATAAAACCTGGATAGGCAAAATTTAGGACTCCCACTGTAGCATCGTCCGATTAGCCATAGTAGCATAAAGTGACGTTAAATAAATAAACAAACAAATAAGGATTATTACAATGGACGACATAAAAGCTGTTAACTAAATTCATGGTGCACTCATCAAAACACTTGAATTAAGCAAAAATTAATTAATTGTTTATATATATATATATATATATATATATATATATATATATATATATAAAACTAAATACATCAAAAGCTAAAATAGCAATAAACTACATATGAAAAAATTTACTACTAAACAATAGTATACCCTATAAATCTAAATTCAAGTATTCAATGCTGTTTTTATATCATTCATAGGATATGGTGCCGAAGCATGGGGAAGTAAAAAATATATTGAATGTGAAAAACTTACTTCATTAAGAAATTATTTAGCTTGCTACAAGCCACCCCTTCCTACTTAATACATTTAGAAACCAAAATAGTCCCAATGTTAATAGAAACCTTGAAAATACAGCATAATTATGTTATAAAAGTTACAAAAACCCGACAAAAAATAGGCTACCATATTTATTAAATAATGAAGTCGTTAAACAAAAGGTATACTGGATAAGGGATTTGAGAGAAATAGCTGAAAAACATAATATTGAAATAGACATTAAACTTGACAATAAAAATAAATGGGATTTAATCCTAAAGGAATTTAGAGTATCGTTAACAGAAATTTACATATTAAAATATGTACAAAAGGCTTCAGTTTCGGAAAAAATGTATCTATATAAAAACTTAAATTATGATTATGGATCACATTACCTTGATGATAATAAAATAAACTTTAATGGGGTTAAATGGATATTCAAAGTTAGATGTGAACTTCTTTATCTCAACTATAACAGATTTTATTCAAATAGTAGTGTGATGTGTTCCTTGTGCAATAAAAAAGAAACAGAAAATACATTTCATTTCCTAGCTGCATGTCCGATTCTGTCTGACATTAGAAAAAAATTGTTTTGGAAAGAATTCTCTAAAAGTTGATGATGTAATAAAATGTCTCAATGGTGATAACTGGTTGTCTGTATACAATTTTTGTAAAATAGCATGACCTTATAGATATAGGCTTATTAAAGAATTTACTTATAATTAAAAAAAATACTTTCTAATATGTGATATTAATTGATTATTGTTATATTTTTTTACTTTTGTTTTATTTATAAGTTAATACAGTTAGAAGTTGAATAGAATGAGTGAGTGACCTGTTTTTGAATATTATATAATTTGTAAAACTTTACAGATCGGCTCCGGACTGACGGTCTAAAAGACCATAGTTCTACAAATGTTTTTTATATTTACAATATTTGTTTTGTTGTTGTAATATGCAAAGAAATAAAAAACAGTTATCTATCCATCTATATATATATATATATATATAATGAAACATATATAGAAGGTTTGAGAGGAGAGTACTGATTAAACGGTTTGCAAGGTTTAATTAAAACGAGGTTGTAGAGTTTGGTCGATTGTAGGAGGGTGATGAGCCTCCGGGTTTTTAGTCTTGTCACCCTGTCTCTCCACATCTACCTCTCTCTACATCCAATTTTGTGTTATAACTTAATGGGATTTCATTCTCCTTATCTTCCAACAGTTTTGTATATTTACCGTTCGTCAAACTCTTTCGATTTTTCTTCTTTTGCCATTCATAAAAATCTGGTGCATGCAATACACCTACTTTTTTACTTAGATAATTGAAAGAAAACCATCTTAAAATTAATTAATGGCTGATGAGTGCACCCCGCATTAACTTTTTCTGAATATCTACGCACACTCGATTATTCTTACATTATTTAGCAATGTTTTTTCCGAATGCTTTTCTTTCTATAAATTAAGGAAAACTTAATTTATTGTGCCAACAATCCGGCCTACAATTTTTGGCTATCTTCATAGCTATAAAGATAAAACTTAGGGAAAAGAAAATGGTCGCCGGGTAGACTCATGCTTTATAAAGACTTATCTGTATAAAGACTTTATACTCTCAAAACGTAAGGAAAAGAAAATGGACGCAGGGTAGACCCGGTCTTTGTAAATTGTGACGTCATAAAACAAAATGGCGGACGGGTAGACTCATGCTTTATACATACTTGATACTGTCAAAACGTAAGGAAAAGAAAATGGACGCCGGGTAGACTCATGCTTTATAAAGACTTAATACCCTCAAACAGTGGTCACGTGAACAAAAAAGGGCGTGGCCTACAGGTTTAGGTTAGGTTGATAGAGGGTCACGTGACTAAAAAGGAGCGTGGCTTAGTGGTTTAGGTTAGGTAGATGGCGCAAACCATAGTAGTTAAGGTTAGGTCGTGGCCGAAATACAAATTTAAATCTCCCGCTATAGGTCGCGTGACCAAACGCTGATTGGCTCCTCAAAAAAGTGTCTCAGCACCCCCATTTCTGATTACTACAGAAAATCCATTCTATTCCTTACCTATATTTACAAGGCCGTTCTCCGAAGCACATATTTTCCTGAATCCTGGAAGTTATCGATTGTTAAAATGATCTCTAAACCCAAAAAGGCGCTGCAACTCCCTTCCTCTTACCGTCCTATATCTCTTTTACCCATTATGGGTAAAATCCTGGAAAGACTAATCCTTAAACGACTCTATCCTATCCTAGAGACGTTTCAGATAAACCCAGACCACCAGTTTGGATTTCGCTCATCCCATTCCACTATCCAACAATATAAAATCAAAACATGACAACTAGTTGTATAAAACAATATATTAATAAAATTAATAAATGGCTATTTATTAGACAGTATAAAGAGATAATTTAAATACTACTTAATATGATATGTAATAGATATTAAGTTAGTAATTTAATTTTTTTTTAAATCTTTTAATAAAAGAGATACAATACAATCTGGCCACACCCTAGAACAATATAAGTATTACAGTTATAAGAAACCATCCATACCATATGTACAAAGTCTACATAAATAAACTAATTAATTAATAAAAAAAAAAAATAAAAAACCTGTAGCTCTACAATCCATGGAGTTGGTGTTTACGTTCGGTACAGTGTGGATGCGTCTTAGAAGCTCCTGAGGATTAAGCGCTCAACGTCTGATAAGTTGAACTTTCTCTTAAACTTTCATATTTTTATATATAATTTCATTAAAAGATACAGCCTACAACATGGCTGAATCACCTCCCGTTAAACGGAAAAAGGGACGATTTAAAGGTCCTATAACAGGAGATTCTGTTAACACAATTCAAAATTCGATTAGGTTTTTGATAATAAGAAGGACTGACATGGATGAAGACGGTAATGCTTTGGATTTTAAAAAAGTATCGCCGTTTTTTATCTATAAGAGCCTAAATAATTTAATCGGGGAAGTTAAATTAGTTAAAAAACTGAGAGATGGCACACTTTTGATAGAGGTTTTGTCAGATGCTCAATCGGGAAAATTATTGAAGTGTACTAGCTTTTTAAACAATTTTCCTATTAAGGTGGAACCGCATGGCAGACTAAACTTAAGTAAAGGGGTTATATGGTGCCCTGACCTAGCTCATTGCACTATTGATGAAATTAAAGACGAATTGAAAACCCAAAAAGTTGAAGATGTTAAAAGAATGACATATTTTAAAAATAATATAAAACATGAAGGCCACAATTATTTACTTACTTTTAATAGCCCTACTATACCCAATGAAATTAAAATAGGCTTTTATAACGTTATTGTCAGGCAGTTCTTTTCCAATCCAATACAATGTTACATATGTCTAAAATTTGGCCATACAAAAACAGTATGTACCAAGCAACCACTGTGTAAACTTTGTGGAAACAATAAACATGAAGGTGTAGAATGTATTAGTACCGTAAAGTGCGTGAATTGTTCAGGCCAACATGACTCCTTTTCAAAACTTTGCCCTACTTTTATTAAAGAAAAAGAAATTAGAAAATTACAAGATAGTGAAAAAATACCTTATACCGCCGCGAAAAAGAAATACGAATTATTGCACCCTGTTCAAAGCCAAACATCGTTCTCTAATATTGTGAAACATAAATTAACTGTTAGTGTCAGTGTACAAACTGAAGAACTAAACGAGAGTTCTTTTATTACTAAGAGGCCTTTAACCAAGTCCTTACCTAGTGGCTGTGGGGAATTGAATGATGCAGTCATTTCCCCCACCACGCTCCTCCCCTCCACCGCTCCCACCACCATACCCACCCTCCCTCCTCTTCCTCCTACCATACCTTCTATTCCTAATCCACTTCTTCATCGAACTTCACGGTCTCGAGACCGGGGACTGACCAACCCCACGGAAGCCATACCTAACTCCCGGGACCCTTCCACACAACCGAAGTCTACGTCTTCGGGAAAACCGACATCTACTGATGTCACCTATTCCACCGAGTGCCCGGATGACCATGATCGTCAGGGCGAGTGGACGTTAGTGAAAGACAGACGAGCTAGAAGCAAAACACGCAGCAGAGATAGAGTACAAACTACTTAAACAGCCATTCGTACCAATTCGTATATTCAACAATTAATTTTAATAATATAATTCACTTATTTAACTTTCTCATCTGTTTTATATCGTTATATTTATCTAATTTCTACTTCTCCAATGGACTTTAAAATTTTAATTATGCATTGTAACTGTTATGGTACCATTAGAAAGTATGAAGAACTTGTCTTTATCACCATGACATACCGAATTATAACGTTGTGTCATAAAGAAACCAATCTCAACAAAAATTTTAATCGCGAAGACTATCACATTTACCGAAGCGGTTTTAAAACCGACACTAGGGCATGTGGTCGTGTGACGGTGGTAATAGCCCTGCCTCATAATTCTCCTCATCTTCCAGAAACCCTATTATCACAACAATTCTACAAATAATCAAAATAATAATCACAGTTATACAAGCACTCCTGAAATCGAAAATTCATATTACCTTAAACAGATGTTTACAGTTTTTAATTCTTCTGCATCTGTTTTTTTTTTCATCCGATTATTATAATCTTTTTCTTTGTATGGGGAAGCCCCAAAGACAAAATAAAATTTCTATTTCTATTCTATATATAATATTTTTCCTATGCATCGCTTGTATAATTTCTTATGCAAACCAATATCTCATAATTGTATTCAATCTCACGTATTATTTTTTCTATACCTCTATACATAAAAAACATGAATCTAATCAGTTGGAACTGCAATGGAGTAAGGACTCAGTTTGAAGAATTAAAATTAATAATGAAAGAATACAACCCTTGGGCTATATGTCTCCAAGAAACCAGGCTAAAACCTATTAACAGTTTTTCTCTAAAACAGTACAACGTATTCAGAAAAGATAGAGTATCTGAAGGTCCGGGAAGCTGGGGAATAATCACTGCAATCCAAAAACAATATCCTTCTGAAGAATTAGCTACAAATACCTCATTACATGCACTAGCGGTTAGAGTTCACCACACCTTTTCATTTACCATATGCAATATTTACCTTTCTCCAAGCGTAGCAATCAACGAAGCTGCTCTGATTCAACTGATTGGTGATCTTCCTACCTCTTACCTTGTTACTGGGGATCTGAATGGTGCACATGAATCATGGGGCTCACCTTCAAATAATAGTAGGAGAAATTCTATAAAACGTGTAATAGATGCTACAGATAGTACCATATTGAATAATGGGAATACTACGTATATAAGCCCACAGTACACAACGCCATCATCCATAGATATTACCTTCTGTTCACCTAGTATGCTAAATAGAGTCATATGGGATACTGCACCAGACCAACACGGCAGTGACCATTTCCCTCTGGTCATTTCTCTCACAAGTCAACTCCCTCCAGTCCAGAAATATCCTAGGTGGATCACTTCAAAAGCTGACTGGAACCTTTTTCAACAAAAACTTTCCTTCCTATTCCAAAATTACCCAGAAAATATTGATACAATTACGACAGGGCTCACGAAACACATAATAGACGCCGCATATGAAAGCATTCCGAAATCTCGAGGATCTACAAAAGTGAACCATTGCCCTTGGTTTGATGACGAATGCCGTCAAGTTAATTAGGGACAGAAATAGAGCGCTTCGAAAGTTTGTAAAATATCCCACTACCACCAACTTTATACAATACAAAAAATTTAAAGCCAAAGCCAGGAACGTCGTTAAACACAAAAGGAAAACGTCTTGGCTCACCTATTTAGAACAGATTAATGCATACACTCCCATCAAAAATGTATGGAACAAAATAAACTCCATTAGAGGAATCCACGATTGTTCTACAATTTTCCTTAAAATAAATGATCAAATCATCTCAAACCCAGAACCAATAGCCGAATCATTTGCAGAATACTTTTCAGACGCTCCAACTAACCACGAAGATTCGACTCCGACCTCAGATTTCACTTTTCCATTGAACACCAATGCTATTTATAATCTTCCTTTCTCGATTACCGAACTTGATCAAGTCATCGCCGAACTGAAGCCAACCACTCCTGGACCTGATGACATTCATAATCTAATGTTAAAAAATCTTCCACTAACTTGCAAGCGTGCCCTCCTACATCTCTATAACGAAATCTGGACAGCACACAAGTTTCCTGCATCATGGCAAGAATCAATAATTATACCTATACCCAAACCTGGAAAAGACAAAACTCAAATCAACAATTACAGGCCGATTTCTCTAAGCAGCTGCATGTGCAAACTAATGGAAAAAATGGTAAACAAACGCCTACTATGGTTTCTAGAAAAGCATAATTTACTGTCCCCAGTGCAATGTGGTTTTAGGAAAGGAAGATCCACCATTGATCACCTTGCTACTCTTGAGGCTGGAATTCTTAACACATTCATTACTAAACAAGAAGCAATAGAGATATTTTTTGATATAGAGAAAGCGTACGACTCAGTAAACAAGTACACAATCCTCAAACTATTATACGACTGGGGATTTGGTGGGAACCTACCTATCTTCATTAAAAATTTTCTTTCAAATAGAACAATAAGAATAAGAATAGGCAATACCCTTTCTAATCCTAAGGTAATGCAATGTGGACTTCCTCAAGGAAGTGTTATCAGCTGTGTTCTCTTCGCTATAGCCATTAATAGTATTACAGAAATATTTCCCCGATCTGTAAGAGCCTTTGTATTTGTAGACGATGTGGCAATCTTCTTAAGATACACAAATATAGAGTGGATGAAAAGAATCCTCCAGAATACACTCAATAAACTCGAAGTTTGGGCGAGGAAGAATAATTTTAAATTTTCCCCACACAAAACCAAATGCATTCGCTTTTCGAGAAAACGTTACCCTACAGTCGCTCCTGACCTCAATTTAGGAACAAATATCCTTACGTTCTCTACTGATGTTAAGTTTCTCGGATTACTGATAGACGAAAAGTTGAACTGGATCAGCCACATAAAGTACCTTAGGGAAGTATGTAGGAAAAGACTTGATATTCTAAAGGTTCTAGCTGGAACTTCCTGGGGAGCCGATAGGAAAAGTATGCTGATGGTTTATACGAACTTAATCCAATCAAAGCTTGATTATGGCTGTGAGTCTTACTCTTCAGCCAAATCTACATATCTATCACTTCTTGACTCCATCCTACATTCTGGAATCCGCCTGGCGACTGGTGCCTTTCGAACGTCTCCAATAACGAGCTTATCAGCTGAGTCCAGTGTTCCTCCCTTGATCTTCAGACGGCAACAAATCATCTCATCGTATCTTTCGAAACTCTTACCGCAACTCGACAACCCAGCTCATCATCTTATCTTCCAACCGAAACACTGCCAAATCTACGATGCTCAACCCGTTCTTCAGCACCTCTAGGAATCAGGCAAAGAGCAACTATTATGTTAATAAAACGAGAGGTCGATTTTACCCGCACCTCGTTTGAAAACCCACCCTGGACCTATTCTCCACCTGCAATAAACCTAAAACTTCTAAGTCTTAAAGAAAAATTACCCCGACACATGCTGATCAAAGGATTCTTCGCCATGATCAACGAAACATCTTCAGACTGTCATATCATTTATACTGACGGCTCTAAGACAGGAGAAAAAGTGGGCTGCTCTGTCGTTTCTGCCCAGAAGATCAAAAAATATAAGCTCCCACCCTTTACTTCTGTATTCACCGCGGAGCTACAAGCTATTAGTTCAGCTTTATATACAGCCATTAATTCGAACAGTCGTGTTATCTATATCTGTACAGATTCCCTATCTTCACTTAAATCCCTGGGAAACCAATATTCAACAAACAGTACTATGAATACTATTAAAAATTATCTCCTCATACTAAAAGAATTGGAAAAGACTGTCACCTTCATTTGGACGCCAGCTCATATTGGTATACCAGGAAATGAAGCAGCAGACAAAGCGGCGAAAGAGGCCGCACAACTGAATATTCCCCCAATTAAACTATTTGAACAGCACGATATTAAGAAATGGTTAAGAGATAGGATCTCCAGCGAGTGGGAAACCTCTTGGCTGTCAGTGTTCCCTCCAAATAAGCTGCGGAGAATTAAGAATACGACAAAACCCTGGAGAAGCTGCGTGAGAGGCTGTAGAAGAGAAGAAGTAGTCGTCACCAGATTGCGAATAGGCCACTCTCGACTCACCCATGGATACCTTATGGATAAAGCGGAGGTAACAACATGCGAACGGTGCTCTACTCCACTGACAATTCAGCACATCTTAGAAGACTGCCCGCTGTATGCAGCTGCGTTTTCTTCTCGAGGCCTGCCTAGGCAACTCTCATCATTATTAGGGGATAATAAGAAGGTTCTCGATTTAGTTATAGAGATTCTAAAAGAAATCGAACTATACAATAAGATATAAAAAAAAAAAAAAAAAAAGTAAATAAAAAAAAAAAAATATATATATATATATATATAAATTTAAAAAAAAATAATTAAAAAAAAAAAAAAAAAAAAAAGTAAATAAAAAAAAAAATAATAATAATAAAATAAATAAATAAATAATAATAAATAAATTAAAAAAAAAACAAATAAAATAGAATGAACCATCATTAATAAATTTCTTAGAAGTAAGTATGAAGTAATTACAAATTCTGCACTGTAAAGAAATTATACAAGCTTCTATGACCATCATGAATTTTACGGGCGTAATAATCTCGTCATTTATAGCCCTAAAACACCATCCCTACCCTACCTCTACAATCCATGAAGAGTCTTGGGCTCAGTACATATAGAGATTCGTACTGTTTCTAGGCCAATGGCAGTGCAGAGCAGTGATTAGGCATTGATAACGCTAAGCCGCCAGGTTTTATCCCAAACTTTGCCCCATAAGAGTCCCCATACCCTACGGTCGCCCCCTCAGTTGAATTAACAGAATTAATAATATTCTGTCATAGCCGGGATTCGAACCCAGGTCCGGAGAACAGTAGACTAGTGCTCTATTCTTCTAGTGATCAGTCTAGTCACCATGACCCTCTAATTAATAAATAAAACAAAAAATAAATAAACTTGACCATATTCATACCTGTTTATAATATTTACAAACTCTCCCTGGGAACTCCGAATCAAACCCCAAAAACAATGTCAAGGCAAAATGCCATATTCTCAGTCATTCGCATCACCGGTATAGTAAGCCAGTGGAGACTGAATGAAGGCGCTAGAGCCACATACTCTTGAGACGTGAGTGGAAAATCTGGCCATTGCCAGCACCCCAGTTGCATATTTATAAGAGATCTCTCGGTCACTGCCGCCTCAACCTACGGTGACGGTTATAGGGGTGGTTGGAGCTAGATAGGGATTGTGCCAAGGGATAAAGATGGTGTGTATGTTTCTGGTGGAAAGTTGAGAATTAGGATGGGATGAGATGAAGGACATAATTGATATTGAGGTCATGATGTAAGGTCTTGTTTGAAACATGATAGGAAGCAATGACTATTATTCTAAGGACTTTAGATTAAAAGGATGCTAGACAAAATATTACAGTAGCTATAATAATTAACTATAATTATAATAATTCGAAAAAAATAGCTCTAAAAAATATTGGATATTTTAATAAAATTATTATACGAAGGAATTAGTCGGGGTGGCGTTCATTAAATGAAAGAACTAAATAGTTTCAACTATTTTATTGTTTGCCAACGTTTCGACCCCCATTGTAGGTCATCATCAGGGTTAAAAAGATACAAAAAGGATACATTTAAAATAAGATTAAATATACTATTAAAAAAAAAAAACTATTTCGCTAGAAAATTTCAATATTATAACATAAAAGGAACTAGATGAGTAAAGAAATCAATTAATTAAATTACAATAACAAAGGTATGCTAATGAGAGCTATACAGAACAGATAATGACTAAAGATAATGTACAAATATATAAGAAACAATTATATGAAATAAAAAACATCGAAAAATTGAATACAGTAAAGATACGTACCGTGTTGTAGGGGAATGGAAACTAGAATTTGGTGGTATTGAATATAGGCAGGTAGATAGAAAAGTACGTACAAAAGATTGGGTAAAATGGAAAATACGTATCGTATTTTTAGACGGGATCTGACAACACAAGTAAAATTGTAATATTAACATAAACAGAAGTAATCAGATTAAACCTATTATAGTAATAACATCATAATGGTACTAGATAATGTTTTAACAAAAATTGTTAAAGTAAAAAAAAATATAATACAATAGTAAGAATAATGATGTATAAAGTATATGTAGTAAAACTGACTACCTCCGCCACCCGGAGTAATTCCTTCCAGTAATTCTCAACGGTCAACCAATTATATCCAAAATGATAAAATTATTGTAACTAATTTTACTTTCACTTACTATATATAGTAAGGGGAAGTATTGCGATCGTGAAAATTTTCGAATTCGTGAATATTTCCAGTTTTTAATGGAAATACACGTTTTAGGGCCCTCTGAGTCCAAATAACCAAGTCCCGCAAAAAGGTCTGTGTGTGTGGTAACTCCCTGGCGGAAACGGTAAGTCCTGTAAAACTGAAATTTCATATTTAAGACAACTATACGCCCGAGACGTGACAAAACGTTTCATCAAAATGAGCTTACCAGAAGAGGCACTTTATACCATGCATTTTGCACCTTTTTTCGATTTTCTCGAAAACGGTTCCGACGATTTTGATTAAACTCGCTATATCGATGTAAAATTTAATGGGCTTTAATATCATGTAGGTTTTATTTGGATAAAAATAGGTTTTATTCTGATTAAAATGGTCCGACAGGGCTTAAATGCCGACATTTTAAATTTTCTTCCCCTAAAGTACCTTTAATTTTTGTAGATTCAATAAAAATATCTATATTATCTTGTTAACGCTGAGGAAAAACAGGTAAATATATAAATTGAATAAATTCGATACCCAACTAAAGGAGAAAACAGAAAAAATATTTTTTTTAATGCAATTTTTCGTTTTTGAACATAAGAGCAGTAATATACATGTATGATATACCGTTTGAAAGCTAAATATTTTAGAAAAAATATTATCTCACACACAAGCTTTTAAAAGTTAATAGAGAGTGATGAAATGAACATAAACTAACTGATTATTTTAGATAATAATATAATAGATTTTTTAATGAAACACATGTTTTTTCTATATAAATTCAATTTAATAATAGTTTCACGTATTTTTATCTCTAACTGTTTTTGAAAATTCTTTCATTCATTTTAAAAATGGAGGTAAGTGAAAGTCGTGTGTAACTCGCACCAGATTTTTTTAATTGGTTTCTAACTATTGGTATAATATTTATTGCATATTGTATTTGTAATTTTCTCTCTCATTACTTAGTATTTATAATTTCTATCTGTACTGTCTAATAAATAGTTATTTATTTATACATTGTGTTATACAACTGGTTGTCATGTTTTGTTTTATATACTTGAAGATGGCCTAAAATTCAGGCCGAAACGTTGGAAAAATTAATTAATTTTTACTTAATTAAAGTGTTTTGATGAGTGCATCTTGAATTTACATTTTTTTTTTAAAATAGCAAGTTTAATTTTTTTATTTATCAGATTTACAATATGATGTAAGGTTAAACCTTATAAAAGACTATGCAATATTCCTTAAAGCGATAAATAGGGAGGATTATAATCGATAGCTATCGATAGTAAAATACATAATGTGATCGAAGAAGGTCCTCAATATCCTGGAGCCACCTCCCAAAATATTTAAATGACAGGAGCCTTATCCGCTTCAACAGCCCCTATTACTTTTTTATAGTAGCCGTTACCGGGACCAATAAGGACCTGTATGAAATATTATAAGAGGTGGAATAATATTACTTGAGGGTAACCGTTACATTGGAATCACCTCTTCCCTATCATTAAGGAAGTCACAGTTCGGAAAGTCGTACCGAATGATTGTTCTACTGTTCTCCTCTGTTTATTCTGAAAGCAAAAATTGGTTCCTTATTAATTGAGTCGATAATATCTATAGGTACTATATGCATTTTAGAAATTTTAAACGAAAACAGGTACCCTAAGGTGCAACGAGTTTCCTTATTTTAAAGGTAGATAAGAATTGTGGGATGCCATGGGTATGCTATGTTTTTGCCCGGCTGCTTTTCTAAGGTAGCGGTACCTTCAAAAACTAGCTTACTTACTATATTCAGTCAATATATAAACTATATTTAATCATACCGTTGGATCTCCTTTCCAAAGGTATCGTGTTTACCAATCCAAGAGGTGGCATGCAGGGTAAGATTAAAGTAAACAAGATTCAATTAATACGTTATTATAATTATTCACTAACACATATAAATTATATCAACACATTGCCTAGAACTTTGATTGAGAATACTGAGAGACATTTTCTCTACTACCTTTGCCATACAATATTACAAATAACAATATACCTTTGAAATACTTAACCGGCTGGGGAAGGTGAAATCAGTCTTAGGTCTCCTTTCTCGACATCATCCTCCAGCTGCTCTCAGAACCCCGACGGCCACCTCCTCTTCTTGTAGATGGAATCCGACTCCCTCTTCTTGAGGATAAAACTTGACTAACTCTCTGGTTCTTCTCTCTCATTCTTGTCACCTCGGGTGGGCCGAGATGGGAAGTCCCCCGGTTGGCGGTATAGCCTTTGTGCTATTATTCTTATCTTTTCACCCATCTTAATATTCTTGTTGGCCGCCGCTGGGGGGAAACAACCAGAGGTTTCTGATACCGATGGGAAATCTAGGGGGCTAGGTAAACACCTTTTGATGTTTTGCCGACAAAGGTTCGTCATCAGTAATTGTTTAATATTAAAATTATTTAATTATGAACTCCCCTCAGTATCCTCAATACATTACAGGTAATTATTTCAGATAATTAAAAAAAAAAAAAATTCTTAAGGAATTGAAATTGAAATCCGTTCTAAAAGTAAGTGAAAGTAAAAATGTATCTTCCAATGGTGCCTCCTGCGTTGAGGGTGCATTTGTTTTATGACGATCATCCTGAACTCCAAATACGGCAGTTTTTGCGAAGTCTTGAATTCTCTAATCACTCTCTTCAAAGTTAAAGTTCAATCACTTTTCCGACCATATGTTGTTAGAATTTCTTTCTAGACACTATTTAAAAATATTCTTCAAAAGAGAAATCACATTATTCATTGCATTTTACTAACTCTAAACTATTGGTTTGTAAAATAAATTTGTAGGGTATTTTCAATATTTCAATGTAATCCTCTCTGTGTTTATAAAATCATGTTTAAAAATTCTGGTGCGGGCAATACATGACTTTTACTTACCTCATTTTTTAGAATCAATTAAAAAATTTTCAAATACACTTAGGAATAAAAATGAGTGAAACCATTAAAGAATTAATTAAATGGAATTTCTATAGAAACATGTTTTTTATTAAAAAATCTCTATTATATAATTATCTAAAATAATCACGTAGTTTTATCAACTTTTCATCATTCTTTATTAAATTTTACAAGCTTGTGTGTAAGATTTTATTTTTTCTAAATTTAGCTTTCCAACGGTATATTATATTACTGTTATTATGTTCAAAAACAAAAAAAAAAATGCATAAAAAATATGATTTCAGTTTTTTCTTTTAGTTGAGTATCTAATTCATTCAATTTGTATATTTACCTGTTTTCCATCAGTGGTAACCAGATAATATAGTTATTTTTGTAGAATCAACAAAATCAAAGGTACTTTAGAGGAAGAAAATTTAAAATATCGGCATTTAAGCCCTGTCGTACTATTTTAATCAGAATGAAACCTACATGATATTGAAGCCTATTGAATTTTACATCGATATAGCGAGTTTAAACAAAATCGTCGGAACCGTTTTTGAGAAAATCGTAACAAGGTACAATATGCATGGTATAAATTGGCTTTTCTGGTAAGCTTATTTTGATATAAAAGATTTTGTAACATCTCGGGCGTATAGTTGTCTCAAATATGAAATTTCAGTTTCATAGGTCATTTCGTTACCGTCCGGGAGTTACCACACACATAGACCTTTTTGCGGGACTTGGTTATTTGGACTCAGGGGACCCTAAAATGTGTATTTCCATTGATAGTAAGTGAAAGTAAAAAGGATTAGTTTAGGTGCTTTAATGCATCAGTTTCAACTGAGATCACTTATCTTTATGTTATTTTTCTTGATCTAAATGGAGAAGAAAAAAATTCATTTTTGTCATTTAATGTTTTTTTATTTCCAAGAAAAAAAAAATCCGTGGCGCAATCGATTAACAAAATTTGCAGTATGGCAATGATGCCTTAGGAGAAAGCACCGTCCGTAAGTGGTTTGCCTGGTTCAGAAACGGAAATTTTGATTTTGAAGACGCAAAGAGCTTGGTCGTCCTTCAACTGGTGATGACCAAATCCAGCATTTATATATATATTAAAAAAAAAATGGTCTGACAGGGCTTAAATGCCGATATTTTAAATTTTCTTCTTCTAAAGTACCTTTAATTTTGTAGATTCAATAATAATAACTAGATTATCTTGTTAACGCTGATGAAAAACAGGTAAATATATAAATTGAATAAATTCGATACCCAACTAAAGGAGAAAACAGAAAAAATATTTTTTTAAGCAATTTTTCGTTTTTGAACATAAGAGCAGTAATATATATGTATGATATACCTTTGGAAAGCTAAAGATTTTAGAAAAAATATCATCTCATACACAAGCTTTTAGAAGTTAATAGAGAGTGATGAGAAGAAGATAAAACTAACTGATTATTTTAGATAATAATATAATAGATTTTTTAATAAAACACATGTTTCTATATAAATTCAATTTGATTAATTTCTTAATAGTTTCACGTATTTTTATCTCTAACTGTATTTGAAAATTCTTTCATTGATTTTAAAAATCGAGGTAAGTGAAAGTCGTGTATTACCAGCACCAGATTTTTTTGTTCTATATTTTAAAATCTAATTAGTTATATGAAAAACAGTATATTGTTTTAAATTCGAATGAATATGAGAAAAATAAATTCTCAAAAAGTAGGTTGATTTTTAGACTAATCCTCGTGGCTCGTAGAAAACTTAAACTATATTATAATGATGGAGTTTTTGTTGACCGTTGAGAAATTAGATGAGGAAGATGGTTGGGAGTGCGGTTATAAAATATAAACACATATTTAAAACAAGTGCTTTTTTAATTATGTGCCGACGTTTCGGCCTACGTTGTGGGCCTTCATCAGGACTAAAAGAAACAAGATAAAAACCAATGTAATTATAGACTTAATGCGTTAGGTATAGAATAATAATAATATGGGAACATAAATAAAATTAAATGTAAAATGATAATAAGATGACAGTTATAAAGTATGGAAAGAAACATAATTAAGATGATATTTATAAAGTATGGATGACAGTTATAAAAATAATTAATAAGATGATAGTTATACAGAATGGAAGTAAAAAAAATTAAGATGATAATATTGCAATAAGAATATATTAAGATAGGCTAAGCGAATGAAATAAATGACAAAGGAAAAATATGTGAACAATTACAATTTTTAAATATGAACAATTTTGAAGTGATATTTCACTTGAAAAAAAAAAAAAAAAATTCTTGGGCTCAGTATATATAGAGATTCATATTATTTCTAGGCCAACGGCAGCCCAATGAGGTGATTAGGCATTGATCAAGCTTAGCCACCAGGTCGTTCCCCTAATTATGGGTACCCACTTTAAAGAGGCTGGGTCTGCCCCAGGAGGGTTACCCCTGGCCCGAATGAACAGAGTAAATAATATTCTGCCACAACATGGATTCGAACCCAGGACCCGAAGAACAGGAGACTAGTGCTCTATCCACTAGACCACACCGCTCCCTTTTATAAATTCAAGCACAATTGATCAAAAATATTTAATTTTTGATTAAGTAACCAAATCTTATAATTGATTCAGTATATTTACAAGAATTTGGAGGGTTTTTTACTTTCACTTACTATATATAGTAAGGGAAAGTATTGCGTTCGTGAAAATTTTTTGAATTCCAGTTTTCAACGGAAATACCCGTTTTAGGGTCCCCTGAGTCCAAATGACCCAGTCCCGCAAAAAGGTCTGAAATTTCACAATTAAGATAATTAAGACAATTATACGCCCGAGACGTTACAAAATCTTTTTCATCAAAATGAGCTTACCAGAAGAGGCACTTTATACCATGCATTTTGCACCTTTTCTTAGATTTTCTCAAAAACGGTTCCGACGATTTTTTTAAAACTCGCTATATCGATGTAAAATTTAAAGGGTCTGACAGGGTTTAAATGCCGATATTTAAATTTTCTTTCTGTAAAGTACCTCTATAAAAATAACCATATTATCTGGTTAGCATTGATAAACAGCCAAATATGCAAGTTGAGCAAATTCGTAAAGCAACTAAAGGAGAAAACAGAAAAAATATTTTTTTAATGCAATTTTTCGTTTTTGAACATAAGAGCAGTAATATACATGTATGATATACCGTTGGAAAGCTAAAGATTTAAGAAAAAATATTATCGCATACACAAGCTTTTAAAAGTTAATAGAGAGTGATGAAATGAACATAAAACTAACTGATTGTTTTAGATGATAACATAATAGATTATTTAATAAAACACATGTTTCTATCGAAAATCAATTAATTTAATTCTTTAAACTAATTTTATCTCTAACGGTATTTAAAAATTCTTAAATTGATTTTAACAAGAGTGGTAAGTGAAAGTTGTGTATTGCGCCCACCAGATTTTTTTTTTTTTTATATCTCTAGTATAAAACGCTTTTTACAACCTAATATTACAACTAATTCTAAAGTAACACTAGTCATTTAATTTACAAAGAAATAGAAACTGAGTGTAATTTATTTAACTGTGGATTTATGTCATGCGTTGATTTTGGGAAACCCTTTAAATGCATTTAAATCTTCTCATTGAGAGAAAAACGTTTTGAACCCAGGCTTACATGGAAGCTAATTGAAAGAACGATAGAGGGATAGAGCGGGGAACAAGAATCCGCTTTTTGTAGCAAACTAACTTGATGAGAAAACAGATTGGCTTCCTTATTTCTTCTTCAAGCCCTGGAAGAAAGACAAACCCACTCGACCCCGTCCTGCCCAGCGCCTCTTGAGGTGTTATTATCCAACGCCAGGCTTCTGGTATCTTAATCTTACTTCTTATTGAGCAGGTAAGGTGAGGAGTCATCTTAGTATAAGAACTAGCGATCAGGGCAGGGATATATCATAGCTCTTACATTTAAATAATGAAAAATGGTTGTTGGGCGCAACATACGACTTTCACTTCCCTACGTTTTTAAACATAAATTTAACTATTTTTAAATTTAGGTGGTCTAGTGGGCAGAGCGCTAGTCTACTGTGCTCCGGGTCCTGGAAATTTATCCTGTTATTTCAGCCCGGGGGCGATCCTGGGGTATGGAGACCCTCCTGGGGCACACCTAGCCTCAATCAAGTGAATACCCAAAATGGGGAAAAAACCTGGCGGTGAGCGTGATCTCGGCCTAATCACCTCATTGCACTGCCGTTGGCCTAGAAACAGTACGAATCTCTACATGTACTGAGCCAAAACTCTTAATGGGTTTATTATATTTTTTTTAAATACAGTTCAGGATGAAAATAAATTATTAAAATATAAATTAAATTGAGATTCGATAGAAACACCTTTTTATTGAACGATCTGCTATATTATTATCTACGACAATCAGTCAGTTGTATCATTTTTTATTTATCGATTATTTTATTTATTTATATTGAATAAATTAGGGCGTATTATTTATTTATTTGTGTTTAGGTAAGAAACCTTTACAAATAGATCTATTACTAAACATTATATGAATAATATTTCTTTTAAAAAATTCTTAAATAATTAACCAATAGCCACTCAACTAATTATAAAATTAACAGTAGATTAAAATTAAGTAATAATAGTTGTTTTATAATAATAATTTTTTTTTTAATTTTACTTAGACACCTAAAATAAAATATTAAGAGTTAATATACAATAAATTAAATTAGTTCAAGAAAAACAGCTAAAAAATTAAAACATTAAATAATAACAATTACTGCATAAAATCACTCTAAAAATCATAGCAAAAACCTAACCAACCTCCTATCTATAATTTGCTACTACAGCTTTAAAAAAATACATTTTTTCCATCTCCTCCACGGTTCATTTATTTAGATTATTAGTATAGAATATTACTATTTTATTAAAGTATTTTAATAAGAATATAAGTATTTTAATATAATGGAATATGAGTATTTTAATCCTTTTAATGTTTTCAATAACACGTAAATGTTTAAACGGGTATTGGAGTATAGTGGAAATTTTAACAAGATATAATGTGTTTCTTTCTATCTGGTATTAC
The DNA here is from genome assembly GCA_023052935.1 of Piezodorus guildinii. Taxonomy (NCBI): domain Eukaryota; kingdom Metazoa; phylum Arthropoda; class Insecta; order Hemiptera; family Pentatomidae; genus Piezodorus; species Piezodorus guildinii. Next base: position 152,703,817 of record CM041294.1, read on the forward strand.
GGATTTTAGACTCGTTTTTGAGGATTAATTAATACTACCATGTCATTATCACATGTTTTCCAGATAATATAATTGTTATCAGTGGCCTAGTTTTAAACTATTTTTTTAATTGTGGATATCAATAAATTATTAGGTATTAGATTAAATGTTTTTAACACATTTATATTTTGTACATTAATGTAATTATTTTGTACGAGGATTTATGAAAAACATGTTTTTCTGTTGCAGGGAGGTGATGGGGCTGGGTGGTGATGGTGCAGCGGCCATGTTGAGATGAGTAACACTTGCGTCTCCTATTTTCTGCTGATCCTCTCACTTGCAGGTGATTAACTCTCTTATTAAAATTAATATCTTATTAGGTGTATTTAGGTTGAACCATAAATTCGTTTTGTTTATATTATAATATATATATATATATATATATATATATATATAATATATATATATATATATATATATATTATGTACTGAGAATACTACCATAAATTCATTATTGGGTATTCATTATATTAATTAAATAAATAATATTAAGCTTCGTTGGCAAAAGTTTAAAAGGCTTTTCCTAGCCTCCTTTGAATTTCCCATGGGCAACCCGGATACCCAGGAACTTCCTAGATCCCGTTCTAGCCGACAAGAGTAAAGACGAAAGCTGGACCCCGACTTCGGGCACTTCCCATATCAGTCTTTTTGTCATGATAGGAGATCGGCAATTTCAAAAATATGATATTTTTGAAAAGAAGAGGGGATAGAGGTGACGAGTCTTGTTCCTTCCACAAGAAGAGGTCAGTTGTTTTCCATCCTTAAGAAGAGGAGAGTCGCATAGGAGACACAGAAGAGTGGAAGACCTTCCACGATGATGTGGCACATCCAGGCAGAACCTGCAACATCCCAGTTTTTTTTTGGTCACTGTGGGCGATCTGCTTTTTAAACAGACCGCTTGATGACAGTACGGTCAACATTAATTTCTCTTTTCGGAACACGAAACAGTGTCTTTTTTATGACCGCGCCCCCGCTTACCATCTTTCTTATCAAATTATTATGTTCATTTCATTTGTGAATAAAATTCATTCTATTGTTCCTATATATAAAGGCAGTGCTACACGTGAGAATTAGGGTAAGTGTAAGATGAGTTGAAATTCGTGATTCGTTTGTGAAAGTGAATATCACATACTTACCGATTTTCTACATTACTTCATCATTATTTATTTATTTTTTTTTAACCTTTTATTAAAAATGATGTTCGATTACTTAAAACCAGTTTCTACATAAAAAACATGTTTTTATCATGTGTATATTACACTTGTTTGTTTTGATTATCATACTTTATCATTCAGTTTTTTTATATTTTTAAAAATGTAATATTTAATGTTATTATAGAATTTTTCTTATAGTAGTATTTGATGTCATTATCCAAATTTATTTCTTAAATAAGCCTTTCCCCTTCACTTTCGTGAACTCTCACAAGACTTGCTTTCACTTCACCTACACATAACCTATTTCTCAACGTGTAGCGCTGCCTTGTGTGTTGACTGTTAGCCATAATGCCTATTAATTAATTTTTAAATGTTTTATGTATAGATATAATATATACTTACTTATTCTATTACATTATCTTACATAGTTTACTATTGAAGAGACGCTACCGCGCGTGATATATAAGGGCTGGTTAGGGAAGAGAGGAAGGGCCTACAACTGGCTAACTGCCCTTATTGGGCTCCAACTAGTTTACAACTCCTCCTCGACCCTTCATGATCCTTCTCCTTCCACTCCTCTTCAAATCCGTTATATCCTTTCCGAAATCGGAAAATTTTTGCCTCCCTAAGTCAAGCAAAGATTCACCTTAGTCCTAAAGTGATCCTTGAAACTAGACTCTAAAATTTTTTTATTTTATGCTAATACCGACTAGTTTTTCTTTATCATTATCATATTCTTCTTTACATTATCTACCTAATAGACTATTTTTACTTTCACTTACTAAATATAGTAAGGGAAAGTGTTGCGATCGTGAAAATTTTCGAATTCCAGTTTTCAACGGAAATACATGTTTTAGGGTCCCCTGAGTCCAAATAACCAAGCCCGCAAAAAGGTCTGTGGGTGTGTGGTAACTCACGGACGGAAACGTAATGTCCATGAAATGAAATTTCATATTTGAGACAACTATACGTCCCAAGATGTTACAAAATCTTTTTCATCAAATCAGCTTACAGAAAAGCCACTTATACCATGCATTTTGCACCTTTTTTCGATTTTCTCAAAAACGGTTCCGACGATTTTGATTAAACTCGCTATATCGATGTAAAATTTAATGGGCTTTCATATCATCTAGGTTTCATTATGATTAAAATGGTCTGACAGGGCTTAAATGCCGATATTTTAATATTTTCTTTCTCTAAAGTACCTTAAATTTTGTAGATTCTATAAAAATAACTATATTGTTAACACTGATGAAAAACAGGTAAATATATAAATTGAATAAATTCGATACCCAATTAAAGGAGAAAACAGAAAAAATTATTTTTTAATGCAATTTTTCGTTTTTGTACATAAGAGCAATACTATACATGTATGATATACACTTGGAAAGCTAAAGATTTTAGAAAAAATATTATCTCAAACACAAGCTTTTAAAAGTTAATAGGGAGTGATGAAATGAATATAAAACTAACTGATTATTTTAGATAATAATATAATAGATTTTTTAATAAAACACATGTTTCTATATAAATTCAATTTAATTAATTCTTTAATAGATTCACGTATTTTTATCTCTGTTTTTGAAAATTCTTTCTTTGATTTTAAAAATGGAGGTAAGTGAAAGTCGTGTGTTGCCCGCACCAGATTTTTTTATGCAAGTTTTGATAATAAGAACAATAATATAGGAGTATTATATACCGTTCGAAAGAGAAAGATTTTAGAAAAATATTATCTGATACACAAAGCTGTAAAAGGTACTATAAAGGGACGAATAGGGAATAAAGTTATTACTGATGAACAATTTAATATTGTTATATTATTTAATCTAAATCTTGTGTTTACTATGAAAATTAATACATGTTTTATTAAAATCAACTTGAAAATTAATACATGTTTTATTAAAATCAACTTGAAAATTAATACATGTTTTATTAATATCAACTTGATATATTTTTCATAATAACAATATATAATAAATGTTTTTATCGAAACAATATGATAATGTTTTAAGCTTTATGTTCATTAATAATTAGTTTAAAAACGTAAGATTTTTTGAAAAAATGATAACAGGAAAACGTTAAACGAAATGAATTTTGAGAGATAAACCGAAAAGCTAGAAAAAAAATAAAATAAAATTTGTAAAATAAGCAAGATAAAAATTATCAAGCAGTCCTTAAGAAAATCTTTACAAAATGATTAATAATAATAATAATTCTTTATTTTTTCTGGGACGAGTCCCTTTAGGATCATACAGCTGGAAATAAAAAGTGGTCTTAAGACTGTAGTCTTAGAATATGATTGAAAAGAATAAAATTAAGCTTACAACATGTACAATTAAGATAAACATAAAAGAGAGATTATAATAAAAATGCACTAACAAAAATATAAATGTATGTTAACATAAGAACAAAAAAAAAAAAAAAATAATATATATATATATATAAGATTTAAAAAGGAAAAAAAAAATTACAGTTCTTCAATTTATGCTAACATAAGAACAAAAAAATATATAATAGGGGTACTCACTACGTTTGCTATAGCATGCTATTTGTGTTATTTTGCTAAACCCGTCGAATTTCTACAGTTATTTCCTGTATAAAATTGATGGGTTTAGCACAATAGCACAAATAGCATGCTATAGCAAACGTAGTGAGTACCCCTAATATATATAATACAAATAAATCTAGATATAAAGTTCCCTTTTGACCATTTGTAAATGAATTTGCATTTTTTTAAACTTTATTTTGTTTATAGTTTTTCAGTAAATAGGTTTTTTTTTTTTTTTTTTGTGTTGTGTTTTGTTTTTTTGTCTTGGAAGTTAACGTAGAATTATAATTAGTGTAAAATCATCTTTGAACTTTTATTGCTATGTTATATTTTTCGTTCCATTTATAAATATTTTTTTTTAATAAGTGATGGAATTTTAGTAACGAATGTTTTTATAAAAAATACCTTTTAAATTAAAACAAAATATTAATTCAATAACATTGTGTGACTCATTATTTATTACACATTTCCTCTGTGGGGCTGTTAGCGATATTGGAGGCAGCTGTCATTTCCCCTGTCGATATCTGCCACTGCATCGTTACAGCCTGTCATTCCGAACCATCCTCCGTCCTACACTCACAAAAAAATAAAAAATAAATAAATAAATAAATAAATCCAACCGAGCAAAAAAAACTTTTACATTACAGGAAATTACAACACGCGTCTGTTAAAATAAGTCAGAAATCAATTAAAATCTGGCTATAAGAGACAACTCATTCCATATGTTCGAATTAAATTAAAATAAATGTGAAAAATCTGGCGCGGACAACACACGACTTTCGCTTATCTCTGTTTTCAAAATCAATTTAAGAACTAATAAATTCAGTTTAAAAAAGGTTTTAAAGAACTATATTTAGTTTTGTTACAAATATATGTTTAGATTAAATAAGATAACAATATAATATTATTACCAACAAAAACCACTTAGTTTTATCCGCTGTTAAACAATCTCCATTAACTTCTACAATCTTGTGTATAAGGTAATATTTTTTCTTAAAGCTCTAGCTTTCCAACGGTATATTATCCATCTATATCAATGTTCTTATATTCAAAAACACAAAAATCTGGTACGCACAACACACGACTTTCACTTCCTCCGTTGTTAATACCAACTCAAATTGTTCTTGAGAATTTTTAAATACAGTTAGAAATAAATTGTTAAAGAGTCAATTACTTTCAATTTCAATCAAAGTAATCTATTATATTATTATCATGCGTAGGTTTTTTTTTGTATGATTTTTCCTACAATCGCAATAAAACCTCAATTTTATTTCACCATATGTTTGTCATTTAGGCTAATGTACTATTATTACAAAAAAACAAAAATATTTTATGATTTTAAGGATGACTTATCCAAAATCATTGTTAACATTTTGTCAATATGTAAGTATGTGAATAAATATTATTTATTGTTATTTTTTATTATATTATTATCTACGACAATCAGTTTTATCGGTTATTCATCATTCTACATTAACATTAGCTCTGTGACTATTTTAATTAAAATGAAACCAACATGATATGAAAGCTCATTTAATTTTACATCAATATACCGAGTTTAATCAAAATCGTTATTGATGTTATTGAGAAAATCGTAAAACGTTGCAAAATGCATGGTATAAAGTGGCTCTTTAAGTTAGCTGATTTTGATGTAAAAGTTGCTGTAACATCTAGGGCGTATTTTTCTATTTTAAATCTGAAATTTCAGTTTCATACGACTTTTCGTTTTCGCCCGAGAGTTACCACACACACAGATCTTTTTGTGGGATATGGTAATTAGGTCTCAGAGGATATACATTCATACCGACATGCAAAATGATATGATATTTTGTTATATTCTTGGTTAATATTTTTACTTGTTTACGTACCATGACTTGCGCCTTACACCTTGTTTAATTAATTGGGGTTTTATCTAAACCTATATATATGAAATGTATATCAAGGGATAAGGGAATGTATTGAATAATAAAAAATGTGTGTGCGATCTTGAAAATTTTCGAATTCGAGCTTTCACCAGAAATACAGGTAGTAGGGGTCCTTAAGTACAAATGACGAAGTCTAATGTCTAGCTCAAAAGCGATAATTTGAATAAAATTGAAATTTTATATTTAGGAGCGTATATGCCTGACATGTTTATGCAATTTTTCCATCAAAATCAGCCAACCAGAAAAGCAACTTTATACCATTTTGCTATTTGCACTTTTTATTATTTTTTTAAATACGGCTCAACGATTGTGATTAAAATCGCTATATATCGACACTAACATTATAAAGCTGAAGAGTTTGTTTGTTCAAACGTTAAGGTTCAATATGAAAAATTCTTTTTGTGTTGGATAATAGTAGTTGATAAAGGCGTGTTGAGGAATTTTTTAGGAGCTCTGACCTTGAGGAGCAATATCATGCAGTAGTAGGGTTAATGTTGACCTTGAGAGGTCATTGACCGACCTTGTGCGGGCGAGGGGGGTGTTGTGTTAGGGCGAGGGGGGGTGTCCTTGAGTAGTGTGAGGCTGTTTTGGGGTCGTTGCCTGACCTCGTTTTTTTTGAAAAAAGTTAGATGGCAACAGTGTATGTAGATTTGGCAACAGCGCGGAGCAGATGGCTCTGGGCCGTTGCCCCCGCGTATGATGACGTAATCTTACGATGAGTCACGGATCCATTCATGTTTTTTTGTGAATTTCATTCAAGTTCCGGATGTGAGTCACGGATCCATTTAATTTTTTTTAGTCAGTTTCATTCAAGTTTACACATACGTTGACCATGTGTCTAGAGGACGGCCTTCCTTGCCCACGGTGGCGGGAACATCTGTCTGTCCTCCGCCTCGTATGAGACGGCAAGTGGACGTCATTGACATTAACAGTGTCGGGGAACATGGGTAATCTGTCTCGCCTCGAGCCATTTAAGATATAAGAATCCGGTGTTGGTCGTCTTTGATAAATGTTATACTACCTTTACTTACTCAGCTGTTTGATTTCGAGTTCATTCATTGATACTTAAGAAGTAAACCGCACCGGTGTCCCACGTATAGTGACGTAATCCATTCAAGTTCCGGATTCGAGTCACGGATCCATTCAATTTTTCATTCATTGATACTTAAGAAGTAAAATTGTACACCTTTTTTTTTTTTTTTTTTGAATTATTACCATTAAAGAGAATAAAGGTAAAACAAAAAAAATGAGTACAAAATATATATGGTTTATTTTGAAATAATATACAATATGATGAAAAAAAAAAAATAAAATAAAATACTATACAATACAAAAAATTATTTACTATTTTAAATAATTTACAGCTACAGAATTCCTTCTGACCCACGAGGCCAAACGATGGGCTTGATTCAATGAGCAGACGAAGGAAGTATTTGTATGAAAATGACAAGCTATCTGCTCATTATCAAGCTTGCTCAAGTTCGGGCAATTAAACGTCTGCAAATCATAGACTGGTCTAACGACGAGTTCTCCTATAAACTTGCATTTTTCCTCTCCCTTTCCATATAATACGTCATAGTCTCTTGTACAACTACGAAGAAAATGAGGCAAATTAATATAAGAAACATCGCCGTAGTCCCAGTCTAGCCCATGAATGTTCTGTTTCACTCATCGATTGGTCCTGGAATGTCTGGCTTCTTTATCATCTTGAGGTGGTTGAAAAAACCAATGATAAGATGAGCCGTGGCTGATTGAAACAATGCTCAGCTCTTTAACAATTAACTTTTTAGAAGATGAGAAATATCCCTGGAAATCAACTACGGCTGAATGCATAGTGGCTGATAAGAGAAACTTGTGTGTGTCGAATGGAAGGAGCCGTATATATATATACATATATATGACGAAAGAAAAAAATAGACTGGAGGAGGCAGGTGTGTACCTCGAAGCAGGGAGACAGTGATTATTAGTTAAAATAATTGAGGTATTAACATTAACAGTGTCGGGGAACATGGTAATCTGTCTCGTTTCTCTATCTTATTTCTTTTGAAATAAGAATATCTCTCATTGGGTGTGCCGGGAATATCTGGCTGTCTCCCCCGCCTCGAGACATTTATCTTCGGAAAAGTAACAGGGAAAAAATATCTTTCAGCGAGTGGAGCAAGCAGTAGTCGGGAGCATGTTAACTAACTATTCATCACATCGAGCTACACAGGCGAACATCGTCTCCGAAGCAAATAAACTTCTTTTTGAAATAAAGAATTTCAGCGGGTGTGGTGGAAACATCTGTCTTTCTGTTCCCCCGCCTCGAGTCATTTAAGATATAAATACAAAGAAGTGACCATAAAGTCTGTTAGTCGACAGAGGTCCACTTTACAAACACAGTAAGTAAGTTTTTGTATTTCGTTCATATCTATATGGCATAATCAAGATATGCTCTAGCAAAAATTTTTTTTCTTTTAGATGTCTCTATTGAAAAAATTGATTGAAAACAATGCCGTTTACAAGAGTATTGGCGAATTAAATATAGGACACACCTATAAAATCAACAAACTAACAAAACGTGAAACAGAGTATGGCTTAGCCATAGAAGCGATAATTGAAAACGAGGAAGAGGGGCAAATAAAGACTTTTTTACCCAAACGATATTTGCATGTTATATCTGACCAAGATATAGCAGAGTATAATGGTAAATATTAATAAAATAAAGTAGCTAACTGTTTTTTTTTACTTAGCTAATTGATTGTTTATGTTTTCAGGTCAGCTAAAATTTAAATATTGCGGAAAAAAGAAGAATACGTATGAATTAATATTTATGTAAAATACAACTAGTAATAAGACTTTTTTTTTTAATTTTAAGGACTAAAAAATGAATAACAATTATTTGTGTGAGAAATGTGGGTTATTGATTCCACATAGGCGACACAGATGTAAATGGTTGTTTTTTTATTGTCAAAGCTGTGGGAAAGAATTTAATAAAATGTTCAATTTAGAGCGACATAAAATAAACTGTCGAGTTGTTAGTGGGGTTAGTAGCAATAACACGTTCAACGTGAGTACAATGGAAATACCAAATAAAAAAAGAAAATATAGCATGTTCGATCGACAGATGCGAGAAAAAGCGATTGGTGAAGAAAACGGAATTATTAAAAACTCTTTAGGAAACGCGGTTGAAGACGTATATATTCCCAACGATAATAAAAAATTGGTAGCAAGCGAAATTTTAAACATTAAAAAAGAATTGTTAGTGAATTTACTAAAGTCTTATGTTGAAGACTGGAAATCTTACAAAATAAATATAATGTTAGAATGTACATACATTAAAAAAAACGGAAACACCATAAGTGAAAGAACAGATTTTAACTTTAAATCAAAAATTAATACGATAGATGCTAGCACAGACCTTGAAAATTATGTTGAAACAACTTTTAAAAAAATTTTAGCGGAACAAGATGAGTTTGAAAAAAAAGGTTCGGGTTGGTCGTTTGTTTCATCAAACTATATTTGCCTACATTTAACAAAATATAGACCTTTTGGAGGATCTCAATATATTGAATTACCTAAAAAAATTAAGGACAAACGTTGTGTTATCAATGTAAAAAATAATAGCAATGATTGCTTCCGTTTAGCTATACTGAGTGATGTTATTGGATCTCACGATTACAATAAATATAAAAATATTCAAAGCACATATTCCTTTGATACGATATCCTTCCCAACTCCAATAAAGGATATAAAACGATTTGAAAATTTAAATAATGTCTCTATAAATGTTTACGGCTTGGACGATAAAAATAATGTGTATCCGATAAAAATTAGTAAAAAGGAAAATTATGATAAAATGTTCGATTTATTGTTTTTACAAAATGGTGAAAATTTTCATTATTGTTTAATCACAAATCTTTCACGATTAGTAAGTGCACAAATATCTTTGCATAAAGGTGCATATACCATCTGCCGCAGATGTTTAACAACATTTCCAAAGAGGTACGTAAACAAGTTTGGACTAAATGGAGATGAGCGAATGCGAGAACACGAATTATTTTGCCGTAACCATAAACCGATTCGATTTGAGTTTCCGAAAGAAGATAAAATTGAATTTAAGCAGGTGGAATATACACAAATAATTCCAATTGTAGTTTATGCGGATATAGAATCTCTTTTAATACCAATTTCGGGGCCTGCTCCGAATCCGTCAACATCTTGGAACAAAGCTATACACGAGCATCGGGCCTTTTCTGTTTCACTTCTGGTCAAGTCTAACATGTTTGATTTAAAACCATTTGTTTATACAGGAGAAAACTGTATGCAAGTATTTATAGAAAAACTTGAACAAATAGTTGTTGAAGCGGATAATATATATGCCAATCCGCTTCCTATGGAAGTAATGAGTGATTTATCAAACTTTTATTCTGCTAAAGACTGTATATTATGTCAATACCCTTTAGACGAACACGATCGCGTGCGTCATCACTGCCACTTTACAGGAAAATTTATTGGACCAGCACATAACGCGTGCAATTTAAGGGCAAAAAAGCCCGATTTCGTACCCGTTTTTATGCATAACTTACAAGGCTATGATTCTCATTTTATAATCCCTTTCCTGGCACAATGTGAAAAGGTTCATGTAATACCTAGTAATACCGAAAAATATATAAGTTTTAGTATAAAATTTAGAGGATGTAGAACAAAAATACGATTTGTTGACTCGTTTAAATTTCTTTCATCAAGTTTGGATACATTAGTAAACAATTTAAAAAATCAATCAAAGTCAATTAGTGAAATATTTCCAAATATGGCTAGTATTATTAATGACGAAAACAAAATTAAATTGTTGACAAGAAAAGGTGTTTTTCCATATACTTATTTTAGTTCGTTTGAATGTCTAAATGAAACAAAATTACCATCTAAAATTTCATTTTTTAATGATTTAACAAAACAATCCATTAGCGAAGTAGATTATGATCATGCAAAAAATGTCTGGAAAACGTTTAAAATCCAAACATTAAAAGATTATGCAGAATTATATGTAAAAACAGATGTAATTCTGTTGTGTGAAGTTTTCGAAACCTTCCGACTTATCTGTCAACAAATTTATCAACTCGACCCCGCATGGTTTTTTACTTTACCTCAGTTATCTTGGAATGCAATGTTAAAATACACAAAAATAAAATTAGACATAATAAAAGATATCGATATAGTTCAGTTTTTTGAAAAGGGGATAAGAGGAGGTATGTGTCAAGTCGTTTCTAGGTATGCCAAAGCCAACAATAAATATTTAATCGAGTACGATTCTACTAAACCCAGTAATTATTTATTATATGTAGACGTTAACAATCTTTATGGTTACGCCATGAACCTTCCACTACCATATGCCGAATTTGAGTGGACGGACGAAAAAATAAATGTATTAGATTTAAAAAACGATTCAGAAACCGGTTATGTGCTAGATGTCGATATCGAATACCCCACAGAAATTCATGATAAACAATCTCAACTACCTTTGCTACCTGAAAAATATAACCCGCCTAATACTAAAACCGTTAAATTATTAACGTCTTTGTTACCCAAAACACGGTATATAGTACATTATGTAAATTTAAAACAAGCTTTACAACTGGGGGTAAAAATTTCAAAAATTCACAGGGTATTAAAGTTTAAACAAAAGAACTGGTTGGCACCATACATAGAAATTAATTCAAAGATGAGAGCATCTGCAAAAAACACATTTGAGTCTGATTTTTACAAATTAATGAACAACAGTTGCTTTGGCAAATTTATGGAAAACGTGCGTAACAGAATTGATTTAAAAATAGTAACAAATGAAAAATCATTACATCGTCAAGTTAATAAACCAACTTTTAAAGACAGGTTTATATTTGCGGATAATGTTACGGCGGTTCAGTTGGAAAAAGAAAGCATTATTTTAAATAAACCTTTGTATGTAGGATTCTCAGTGTTGGACTTGAGCAAAGTTTTAATGTATCATTACCATTACAATGTTTTCTTGAAAAAATATGGTATAGAAAATGTTACTTTATGTTATACCGATACCGATTCATTTTTATACAATATTAGGACAGAAGATATTTATTCCGATATATCTGGAGATTTACAAAAATATTTTGATACCAGCAATTTTTCCACTTCTCACTTTTGCTATAATGAAAAAAACAAAAAAATAGTTGGTTTGCTGAAAGATGAAACCTTTGGAGATCCTATTGTAGAATTTGTCGGGTTAAGACCTAAAATGTATTCATTTATAACAAACAATGATATAACGGTTAAAAAGTCAAAAGGGATTAAAAAATCAGCTGTGAACGAGTTTACTTTTTCCGATTACTTAAGCACACTTAAAGAGGGTAAAAGTCTGTATTCCTCGTTTTATATTATTCAATCGAAAAAACATAGCGTTACAACCTCACTAATAACTAAACAGTCTTTATGCTCATTTGATGACAAAAGACATACATTAAACGATGGAGTTCAAACACTCCCTTATGGTCACTATAGTCTTAAGGAATGAAAAAAAAAAACAACCATTAAAATGTAATTGTTATTGAAAAAAAAATTCACTAGCACTAGTACTAATAGTAAGTTTAGGTTAAAGAAAAACAACAATTATTTGTGAGAAATAAATATATTTTAAATGAAGATTTACATTATATAATATATACAGTTTTTCTAAAAAAAAAAATTAATAAATGTCTGATATAACAACAAGTGTTTTTTATTCTTTTCCAACATTATGCAATATCTTTCCTGTCGATCCAGCTGCGTTCCTCCAATCCCAACCACTTTACATACAATTTATTTCCTTTTCTTTTTAAAACTTTTTCTACAAGGTATACATCTGGATATTTAACTTTTTGTAGCTCTTGTTCATAAAATGCACCACTTATCGGTGCACCTTTCAAATCTTCCAGTAAATAAGTGTGAGGATATGTACTCTGAATTTTGACTATTTTAAAAAGTTCGCTTGACCAATTTGATAAATAACCTTTTGAAAATATGGATTTTTGTTTAGATATTCTGACAAAATCATCTTCTTTAAATTTCTGCTTTCGTACTACTTTTGATTTATTCAATGAAGAATAGATATTATTTTGCAAATATTTTTCCATCTTTTTTTGAGAGGCATCAATTGGACTCATACCTATAGTCCTATGAAATGATGAATTATACTCTTGTAAAATTTGAGGTAGGATATCTAAAAATTTGTAATTTCCTCGCATGCTAAAGGCTTTCCACATTTTCCCTTTTAATGTTCTATTAAACCTTTCTACAATGGAAGCTTTCATAGTAGAAAAAGTTGAATAATGATTAACATGATATTGTTTCATTAGAGATTTAAACTTGGAATTGTAAAATTCCTTTCCCTGGTCACTTTGTATATTTTTTGGACTTTGTTTACTCGAAAGAAACACATTCTCCATTGCCTTAGCCACGTGTTCTCCTGATTTTAGCTTTATAGGCACGGCCCAAGCATATTTGGAAAAACAGTCGATAACTGTTAATAAATATTTGTATCCTTTATTTTCTCGAGAATAAGGTATCATCTCTACTAGATCGATTTGCCACAAGTCATTTAACCCTTTCAAAACAGTCTTTCTTCTAGGGTATATCTTGCGAGCTGGCTTATGTAATTCATTTACAATGGTTTTTTTCAAATCCATCTATAATTTTCTATTAAGTGCTTTGTTGAGATAGCCGAGTGTGACCACATCAGATGCCTTTGCAGGCTCTTCAACGTTTGTTATTTTCTTACCGAGAGCGTCATAGTTATTGTCAATTAAAGTTAAAGCACCTCTGTTAAAGAATTCTTTTGTAACAACGTCATAGTTATTTATAGGTGGGGCAAAATTGACAAGTCTTTTCTTTTTTCCATCTATATAGTTACCAGGCCAATTCTTTAAATCAGTAAAAGTCGTCGCTACCGTATCACAATATACTTTATTCGCAGCGTCGTGAGCTGCAATCGGGTTTGCAACGTTGATTATTCTTAAATTATATACATCGATATCTTTTTCAGTTTTCAATGGACTAAACGGATATTTATGTTTCTTATACTTGCGAGAATGCTTTTGTGCGATGTGAGACCCGAACTTATTTATCGTCATTTTTATACTGACCTAGCCAATGTGAGTCAATATATTATATGTTCTTCTCGCAGCTCTTCAATTATCGATTCGATTTCATTTTGGTGTCCTTCATGACCGGCATGTGCGGAAGCCATTAATAGCTTTAGACGATTTACTAGCTCATTTGGATCGTTCCAATATTCATATAGAGGTTTATCGGCTCTCATAAGACCGGTGCCTCTTTTGCCAGAAACGTGAGAACGTAGCCTCGGAGCTGAGGAAGGGCGGAGTTTTAATGTTTGTGGTTGAAATAACTGAGATATTACATTTTTATATTTCTCTGATCTACTGCCCAAAATCCCCATTTCGGCGCTATATCCTTTCTTGTGAGCATTGGTAGCGATTAAAATATTCTTATAATTATTCAAGTCGGACTCGGTATACTCTTGTGGGTTTTTCAAGTAGAGTAATTGCAGTAATCCCGGTGTTCCTTGATATTCCACTCCATTAATAGATATATCATCACTGTTTTCAAATAGCTGAACATTGGTCGAGTCTCCAATAGCCAATCCCCCACCAGGCATGACTCTAATGCCATAACGAGTATCAAGCGTCTTATCGCCTTTCAACAACTTGTCCAAGTATTCTCTCTGAAGGTTTCCAAATGCGGCAAGATGCTCCTTAAATTCGGCTTCTCCTTGCGGAGTTGAAGCATATTCTTTGACTCTTTCTGATAGCGGATCGTCATACTCGCTCTCATATTCTTCCGATGTCAATACGGGAATATGAGAGAGTGGTGTAACGGTTTTATCGGATAAAATTTCCTTTTTTTCGTAGTGAGGCGTTGCGGTCGGCAATAATGTCGATTTTCGGTAAATACCACTAGTAGACTCGATTGGTGATTCAGGTTCACTCACTTTTACCATTTTAGGAGTCAATGGAGGTTCTGATGTATCCATTTTTTTTTTATTTTACGCAACTGTACTGATCTTTTAATATCTTCTAGAGGTTGAAGCACGGGCGTAAAAAATTCTTGACGACCTTTTTCACTATCCTGGAGGCTACGTTTCAATGTTTTAAATTTGTTTTTCAAAATCTCACTTGTTTTTATTATTTCACGAATGACTTTCGGGTCCATGATTGTTAATGATAATTACTGCCGGAGATAGCTCTTTATATATCTACAATGAATGTGTCGATTCCTTTTCTAAAACGTCCATTGTTTAGGTCTCTACTTTTATCAATAGCGAGATAGCCAAACGGTTCTTTCCAACATAGCGAGCACATGTCTTTAAACAGAGTAAAACTTACATCTGGTGTGCTTATGTGTTCATCATAAATATGTTTCAAATTTAATTCATCCTGAGGAAAAACTATTAAAAAGTTAAAATTACATCTGATAAGATGTCTCGGGATACAAACATAACTTTGTGTTAAATAAAAGCAATCGAGGTTCATATGACGACCATAACTAAAGTATCTTTTAATTATATCCTGATCTTCCATTGTGACATCATCAAATATGCAGACCGAATCGGATTGAACTTTTTGATTTTGCAATTCTTTCGCATCTTCGAATTCGTATAATTTTATTTCAGGAACAAGATTTAGTACGTTTTTTAAATATTGGTATTTAGGTTGATGTAAAGTTTTTCCGAAAAGATAGACATTTTTAAATTTTAAACCATTAGGGTTTAATAACAATCCAATCATAATATTGGTCTTTCCACATCCGCTCGGACCACATATCGAGGCTCGTATAGTGTTTGGTAATAATGAACTATGTCTCTCCTCCTCCTCTTTAACTGGGGAAAAGTTGGTAGTAGGGAAACATTGCACTTGTTTAACTAATTTCATTCTGAATGCAAAACGATCAAGACGACTATATATATATATATATATATATATATATATATATATATATACTCTAGTTTTTCATTTTTGACTACAGTATGATTCGTAGAGTTCACAAAGGAAGAGGCTTGGTAAACAGTTTTATAAACAGGTTACCGATTGAATTGCAACTTCCGGGATATCAGTATTGTGGACCTGGTACGAAACTGCAAAAACGACTCATTGCTGGTGATAGTGGAATAAACGAACTTGATAGAGCTTGTAAAGAACACGATATAACGTATAGCATAAATAAGGATATGGAGAGTCGTAAGCAAGCGGACAAGATCCTTGTCGATAATTCTTGGAAACGTGTTAAAGCTTCAGATTCGTCATTGGGAGAAAAAGCAGCGGCTTGGTTAGTTACAAATATCATGAAAGCTAAAGGAAAAATTGGATCAGGATTAAAAAAAAAAATAAGAAAAAGAAGATTAGTTTCAAAGAGTTGGTCAAATCGTCAAAAGTAGATGATGTATCGTCTATTCTTCAAGCATCTAAAGTGGCATACAAGAAGGCTAAAACGCATTTACGCGGTAAGGAGAAACCCACACCACCTAGAGTTCTCCCGCTACCAAAAGAGGGAGGCTTTCTACAGTTTCTTGTACCGTTGATGGCCGGACTTTCCGCTGTGGGATCTTTGGCAGGAGGGGCCGCGAGTGTAGCCAAGGCGATCAATGAAGCTAAAGATGCTAAATTAAAATTGGATGAGCAAAAAAGACATAATTTGACTATGGAAGGTCAGAAAGTTGGAAACGGACTTTATTTGAAACCGCATAAGAACGGTTACGGTCTGTTTATAAGCCGTAAAAACAAAACAAGAAAGATATGACTGCCAAATAAACCATTGACAGATTTAGAATTGATTAATTTAGCAAAAGTTTTAAATATTTCGAATTTCCGTGGAGTATTTATGATCGATAATCTACCGAATCATCCAAAAAAACATGAGTCGGCTATTGTAAATTTAAATACGAGTTTAGAACCTGGTTCTCATTGGGTCTGCTATGTAAAAAAAGATAATGTTGTGAAATACTTTGATTCTTTTGGAAATTTAAAACCCCCACCGCAACTGCTCGACTATTTCAAGGGTTTAAAAATAAGTTACAATAGACGGCGTTATCAAAAGTGGAATACTCTGATTTGTGGACATTTATGCTTAAAGTATTTAGCCGAGCTCTCTCGTAAATTTTGATCATTCATTAATCATGAGCTATACAGTGACGTTTACAGGCAATTCTAGCATTCTTCATGCGAATTTTTTACCACCGCTCGAATTAAATTCGAATTATACCATCGGGTTATTATCTTTCGACACATATAATACTATTCCTAATATTAAAAAAGATGTTAACGACAAGTTCTATTTTGGAACTCATGCCATCCGCATACCAGAAGGATCATACGATATCGATTCTCTAGATTCCCATCTTCGGGAAACGCTTAGTCACATTGAACCTGCTGCGGGATTAGTACTGCGGGGAAATCAGAGTACTTTAAAGTGCGAAATTAAAACAAGTAAACCAATCTATTTCAATTTTCCCGATAAGCCACATTCCATCGGTCCACTACTGGGTTTTACCAATCCCAATACTACCATTTCCCCAAGGCCACAGTATTCTGAATCAAACGACATTGTGAAAATTCTTGGTGTAAATACTATTTTCATTCAGTGTAACATCGCGTCAGGGTCTTTCGTAAATGGAGATCCGGATCATAGTATACATCAATTCTTTCCTGCAGTAGAACCAGGATATAAGATAATAGAAACCCCCAATCCCGTCATTTACTATCCTACTAACGTGAGGACTGTTGACAATATTACTGTTCGTTTAACGGATCAGGACGGTGAGCTTATCGATTTTAGAGGAGAAACGGTTACAATAAGATTACATTTAAAGAAAAATGGGGATTGATTTTACCAGAGATAGTCTTGATCGGAATCTAGCTGGTTATAAAAGGAGATGTCAAACCCCATTAAGATTTAGTAAACCTAAATCATTGAGACGGTTAACACCTGCAAACGCAAACTTTTTAAAACAGTGTGGTTTTCGGTTGAAAATAAAACATGAATAACATACTAAACATAACATCAGACGTAAAATTTGATGATTCCCTTACACAATTTCAATATCATTCGCATCAACCGTATGCAGGCAACACTTTTAACAAATCTGATGAAATCAGAATACCTGTTCATCAACAAGATGTCTACACATTTCCTTCATTAAGTTTTATTTATTTGGAAGGTCGAATATTAAAAAAAGACGGGTCTCCAGGAGCTACTTCAAAATTGACTAATAACGCATTTGCGTTTTTGTTTGACGAGATCAGATATGAATTAAATGGTATTGAAGTTGATAGAATCAGAAACCCTGGAATAACTACAACGCTTAAAGGTCACGTATCGTTTTCAGCTAATCAAGTAAAAGGATTAGAAAACGCAGGATGGACGGTCCCCGGTGTTGACAAAACTCTTTCCTTGGATAAAAACGGATTTTTCAGCGCATGCTTGCCCTTGGATATTCTTTTGGGAATTTGTGAAGACTATAGAAAAGTTTTAATTAATCTTAAACAAGAACTCGTTTTAATCAGATCGAGTACGGACTTGAACTGTGTAAAGGGTAATGATGACGTGGAAATAAAATTAGATAAAGTAGTTTGGCGAATGCCACACGTTCGTGTTTCAGATCAAGAGCGACTCAGGTTGTTGAAGGTAGTTGAGAAAAACAAGGGCATTTCTATTCCGTTCCGATCTTGGGATCTTTACGAATACCCTAATTTACCTGCGACACAGCAAGAAAATTGGACTGTAAAAACATCAACAAATTTAGAAAAGCCGCGATACGTATTAATCGCATTCCAGACTGATCGAACCAGAAACGCTAGCAAAGATAGCAGTCAGTTTGATAGTTGCAAATTGAAAAATTTAAAACTCTATTTGAATAGTGAACAATATCCTTATGACGATCTGAATTTAGATTTCGCGCAAGGAAAAGTGGCTCTCCTCTACGAAATGTATAACGAGTTTCAAACGAGTTATTATGGTAGTCGCCATTCTCAACCTCTGCTATCACGATCGGAATTTGAGTCCCTCTCACCTATAGTCGTTATAGATTGTTCTAAGCAATCCGAAGCAATAAAAAGTACAACTATTGATATTCGTGTGCAATTAGAAGCGAGTGAAAATTTTCCCTCCAACACCAAGGCATACTGCCTCATTATTCATGACAACATTGTAGAATATGAAGCGGGAACCGGTTTGGTCCGTAAAATGTACTGATATAAATATAGCCACAGATATTATAATGCCACTTCACCGTAGGACTTTGAGAAGATGCGTTCGGCGATAATTGATTTTCAAGGCTATCGCTCGACTTCTAACTCATTAATTGTTAAAGAACTATCGATTATTTCAATCAGTCATGGTTCATCGTGGCATTGGTTCTTTAAACCACCTCGGGATGTTGGAGAGACCGCTCAGTCGAAGACAAATCTTTGGTTAAAAAAACATATTCATGGATTAGAATGGGACTATGGCGATGTACAATATGAAGATATGAAGTATTTATTAGTATCCGTTACAAAAGACTATGACATATTATATGGAAAGGGAGAGGAAAAGTGCAAGTTTATAGAACAACTCATCGATAGACCAGTCTTTGATCTTCATGATTTCGACTGTCCAAACTTGAAACAGCTAGATAATGAGACGATAGTTTGTCATTTTCATCTAAACAGTTCTTTTGTTTGCTCATTGAATCAAGCCCATCGTTTGGCCTCGTGGGTCAGAAGGAATTCTGAAGCTGTAAATTTTGGAAAAGAAGAAATAAGGAGAAAAACCTTTAAGAATATTGGCACACCTCATCATCTGCTCTCATATGCTGGATTTATTCGAGGTGTCAAGGATAGAGTTAAATGTGTATACTGTGGACTGGTATTTGACAGCACATACCACCCTCTCAGATATCATAAACAACATAGTCCGCAGTGTTTACAAGCGGCGGAGGAGGAGGAGCAGTATATATAAATAGCTCCATTCATCAGTATGCTGGATACGATGGAGTCTGCGATACGTCGTTTGGGAGAGGAAGGAATCGAAACTTTGTCCACAGAAGAATTGAGAGCTTTACCCCGATCATTACTTTTGTACCTTTTCGACTATACATTAGACTACATCTGGGACAATTTACCTGAGGAGTGGCAAGATGACGAGGAATTTATCCAGAAGCGAAGACTTTCATACCTCAATGAATATATTAATTATTAATTGTACTATTATATAAAATTTATCACATGTTTTCTTTCAAAAATAAACCATGCAATTTTAAAACCACAATATTTTTTTGTTTATTTAAATTACCTTAATTCTCATTTCATCTTGGGGTAGAAATAATAAGAAGAGCATATACAGGAATATTATTTATTGCATAAAATTTACAACTCATGTGGGTATTATTACATATTTTTTCAATTCATTTAAATTATAAAACAGAGTCTCTGTATTAATATTAAAGTCCATTGCACTCGGTTCCACGAGTTGTTGACCTTCTTCATGTTTCTTATATAATTCGCTCATTTTGGTTATCAATTCCAATGAGTTGTCGATGTTTTTCAAGTCTTTACACAGCTTTGTCGTTTCATTCCTGTTAAAACATGTCGAAGGTGGTGACTCAAGGGTCGATGGACTCTGGTTAAACATGGCGAAACATAGTACGACCTGTTCTATTTTCATGATCCTATTCCTCCCTTTCTTGGAAACTGAGCAAAATACATTTTTACACCTTACTCGCTCTCCTACCTCTACTGTTTTCTTCTTTTTACTTTGCAAAAGAGACAGCATACCTGGAACTTGGTTGACGACGAATTTCCATTCTTCTGTATCCATATATACGATCGTTTTCTTGTCAATAATCGCAACAGTGGGTACAAAGTCACAAAGACCGACTCGTACTAACTTAGTACTGGTGATGGGGTATTCGGTCACTAATTCCATTCGTCCAACCATCTTTCAAGGCTTCAACGACGAGACTGAGAGAGAGGAGGGGAAAGATGAAGTTTTTTTACTTGTTCTATGAGTTGATTTATTTCGTTTCTTTTTATTTCATATAAATTAATTTGGTTTTTTAATGAGTATAATTGTCGAGTAAACCGTTTAAACCTCTTGCGCATGTCAGCAACATCCACAGCTCCCTTTTTTATCGACTTCATCTATAATTAATAACGATAGCTCCTCTAGTTGTTCAAGGTACTCGATAAAGGGACAATGTTTGGACCATTTCTTGTGATCTACAAAAGGATCATCTTGTTCCAACCATTCGTGTAGTATTACTCCGCAAAAAGGACACCTGGTTAGATCCGATTTTTTCAAATAATAGAATCCTGCCGATACAAGCTTAACAACACTCACTGGCGAAGTCCATCCGACAAATGTGGACAGACGGTCTTCTTCATGTCTTAGGCTCCAACCTGTTCGCCTCCCCATCTTGAACTAATGTCCTAACGTCTCACACGATAAGACTTGAATGACTCATCCGGTCACAGCTGAGTCACATGCGGAACTTGAATGAACCTGACTAAAAACAAAAAAAATTAAATGGATCCGTGACTCGAATCCGGAACTTGAATGGATTACGTCACTATACGTGGGACACCGGTGCGGTTTACTTCTTAAGTATCAATGAATGAACTCGAAATCAAACAGCTGAGTAAGTAAAGGTAGTATAACATTTATCAAAGACGACCAACACCGGATTCTTATATCTTAAATGGCTCGAGGCGAGACAGATTACCCATGTTCCCCGACACTGTTAATGTCAATGACGTCCACTTGCCGTCTCATACGAGGCGGGGGACAGACAGATGTTCCCGCCACCGTGGGCAAGGAAGGCCGTCCTCTAGACACATGGTCAACGTATGTGTAAACTTGAATGAAACTGACTAAAAAAAATTAAATGGATCCGTGACTCACATCCGGAACTTGAATGAAATTCACAAAAAAACATGAATGGATCCGTGACTCATCGTAAGATTACGTCATCATACGCGGGGGCAACGGCCCAGAGCCATCTGCTCCGCGCTGTTGCCAAATCTACATACACTGTTGCCATCTAACTTTTTTCAAAAAAAACGAGGTCAGGCAACGACCCCAAAACAGCCTCACACTACTCAAGGACACCCCCCCTCGCCCTAACACAACACCCCCCTCGCCCGCACAAGGTCGGTCAATGACCTCTCAAGGTCAACATTAACCCTACTACTGCATGATATTGCTCCTCAAGGTCAGAGCTCCTAAAAAATTCCTCAACACGCCTTTATCAACTACTGATAATCCATTTATCGAAGAAGGCTTTAGGCTATATAAGATCACGCTGCAACCGATAGGAGCGAAGAATTAGTGGAAAATGTGAAAAAACTCACATTCCAATGATTTACCTTTTAATTTTAAAATAATTCGATTTTACGTTGTTATCTTTTGCCGTAACAATTAATAAATCACAGGGCAATCATTTAAACATGTAGGAATCGATTTACGTCAAGACTGTTTTTTACACGCCCAACTATATGTCGCGTTGTTAAGATCGGGTTGCGGAGAAAATCAGTTTGCTCTTATGGAAAATTATCATTTACTTAAACTAAAAATATCATTTACGCAGTGGTACTTTAAGATATATTCTTTTAAAAACTTCTTAATCGCGATCATAATGAGAGAATTTGGCGCGGATGAAGTCACAGGCAACAGCTAGTAAAATTAAATGGGCTTTGATGTCATATAGGTTTCATTCTAATAGAACTAGCCTGATAGGGTTCAAATGCCGATATTCTTCGTCTAAAGTACCTTCAATTTTCTGGATTTAAATAAATTAAGAATTTCATCATTTTAGAATTAATAAAAATCAGCTTAATATGCTGGTAAAACGATTTTAAAAACCAATTAGATGAGAAAAGAGTAAACATATTTTTGTAATGTATTTTTTTTTCCGAACATAAGAATAAACTGTTAAATTACATACAAAGTTGTGGAAGGTAATGTGATGTGACGAATAGGGCATACAGAACCATCTTTGAATATAGTATTGGGTTGTTTCACATGAAATGTTCGTTTTTATAGTTTCTGAAATACATAAAGGATTTAGCAGATCTCTGTTGTTTTCATCCGAATGTTTACATATTTAAAGTAAACAGTTACTAATCCTCTACCTTTGTATTATAAACATTAGCTTCCCAATCAATTACCCACTTTTTAGTATGAAGGGTTAATGAACGGACCAAAGTTTTCAGCTGGGGATACCGACTTGGAAAACTTATCCCGGGGAAGACCTCCGTCCGTGATAGACAACGATGTCCTCAAACATACAGTAGAAGAAAACCCCTACCAAACAGTTAAAGGACTCTCAGCACAACTAAATGCAAGTGCATCTACCGTTTCCAGGCATTTAAAGTGTATTGGGAAAGTAAAAAAGCTCGATACATGGGTACTTCGTGATCTCACTGAACGGCATGTTTCAAAACATACCGAGCAAAAATTGAAAGAACTGGGCTACGAAGTTCTTCCGCACCCAACATATTCTCCCGACTTGTCTCCAACAGATTACCACCTGTTCAGGAATTTAGACAACTTCTTCATAGGAAAACTTTTTGAAAATGGTGATCAAGTGAAAAGTGCGTTTTCAGATTTTGTTTCACTTCAAAGCTCAAAGTTTTTCAGTTCGGGGATAAAAAAGTTGGTGTCACGTTGGGAAAAATGTGTAGAAAAGAAGGTAAACTTTGAATAAAATTATCTTGTTTTCATATCGTATTTTTAATAAAAATCCTTTACCTTGCATACGGACATTTCATGTGACACAACCCAATATATACTGTGGATTTTTATATTATTATATCTAAAACAAGTTTCAAACAAAACTGAATATGAACGTTTTTACTGTCTTTTACCTATAAATTAACTCAAATATGCAATAGTTCTTAAATCGATTTCAACATCAGACGTATGTGAAAGACGTTTGTTTCCCGCAAGAGCAAAAAAAAAAAAAAAAAAAAAAAAAATCATTAAAATATAGAACTCATTTTCTATAAATATTTTTTACATCAAAATAAGCCATATTCACGTTGATGACATAATAAAGTTTAATAATAAAATATTAAGAGCCTTGGTAGGGAGAGGTATCAGTTAATGGAAAGGCATAAAACACTAGATGAAGTATTTTAGAGCTAACGAAGGCACACCCCATGAGCAATCTCTCTCGTATTACGATAAGCGTCTCGTATAATATTCTGACGTGAGGGGTAACTGCGAAGTGAAATGGGGAAAAAAAGAAAAAAAAAGAAGAAACTCATTGGATTAGGAAGGGTTGCTATCATATGTCAGGCTTGGCTCTGCTCACAGCTCTAATATATGGCCCGTCTAGTCACTGCTTCATGTCTCTCCAAGTTTAACGTTATAATCATAATAGTTCGTTTTTGTTCTTTTAAATTACTTCTTTATTTAGATCACATTACAGGTATTTTTACAGTGGAAATGATAAAATCTATCCCACTAAGGAAAGCCGTTTACCTGCGGCAATTCAATAAAATACAGTAAACTGTAAGAAACAGCAACTGACTAAACCAAAAAGCAGTAAGGAACACAATATATATATATATGTACAGGATATAAAATAAAGGCTCGTAAATATGAAATTGAAAAATATGATGCGGGCAACACACGACTTTCACTTACATCCGTTTTTAAAATCGATTAAAGAATTGTCAAATTCAGTAAGCGATAAAAATGAGTGAAACTATTAAATAACTAATTAAATTGATTATTTAATAGTTTCACTCATTTTTATCTCTTACTGATATTTTTATCTCTTACTCTGATACTAAATAACTAATTAAATTGGTGGGATCACTTGTAGCTGGGTGGTTAGCATAACCGCCTCCTATGCCAAAGGTCACGGGATCAAACCCGCAAGTGTTCCTGGGATTTTTTAATGGCAGTAAAAAATCCTTAGTTATGCCGTCCTTTAGAGGGAACGTTAAGAGGTGGTTCCGAGCCTGTGTGATGTCAGGTACTCGTTAAAAATCCCTATCCTAATAAAACCTGGATAGGCGAAATTTAGGACTCCCACTGTAGCATAGTATCATAAAAATGACGTTAAATAAATAAACAATAATCGAATTGAATTTCTATAAAAAACATGTTTTTTATTAAAATTCTATTATGTTATTATCTAAAATAATCAGTTAGTTTTATCGGCTTTTCATCACTCTTTATTAACATTTACAAGCTTGTGTATAAGATTATTATAGAAGAATCATTCTTATGTTGAAGAACAAATAATTCCATCAAAAAAATATTTTTTTCTCCTTTGCTTGCTTTCCAAATTTGCTCAACTTGCATATTTATCAGTGGTAACAAGATAATATAGCTATTTTTATAGAACCAACAGAATTAAAGGTACTTAAGAGAAAGAAAATTTAAAAAATCGGCATTTAAGCCCTGTCAGACCATTTTAATCAGAATGAAACCTACATGATATTAAAGCCCATTACATTTTACATCGATATAGCGAGTTTAATCAAACTCGTCGGAACCGTTTTCAAGAAAATCGAAAAAAAGGTGCAAAATGCATAGTATGAAGTGGCTCTTCCGGTAGTCATTTTGATGAAAAAGGTTTTGTAACGTCTAGGGCGTATATTTGTTTTAAATATGAAATTTCAGTCTCATAGGACTTACCGGTTCCGCCCGGGTGTTACCACACACACACACACCTTTTTGCGAGACTTGGTTATTTGGACTCAGGGGACCCTAAAATGTGTGATTGTCATCAACAATTGAGACGTTGATTTCCGAAAAGTACTATATCCATTTTAGGAAATTTTACAGGAAGCGCCAAATCTCTCGTTATTATATTATTAAACCAGCTAATTTTAAAATATTATTAAACCAGCTAATCGCATTAAAATATAGAATTTTTTTTTCACTATATTAATAAAACCATATTAAAGTTATGAAATGAAATTTTTTAGTATGATTTAGAACGAAACTAAATGTGCGATTAGTACTTTAAGAAATTAATAGCATTTCTAAATTGCGTTATTAAAGGACTTGAGTGTTCATTAGATACAATCAAATAGAAGATTTAGATAAAGCTAAATGATGGGAATACAAATATGTAAGAAAATCAATTTCGTAAAAAATGTCCTTTAGTGCTTTTGGAAATCAACGTCTCAATTGATGATATCGTTATTGTTATAGAGTGTACAAAAGTAAAGGTACTTTAGAGGAAAAAAAAATTAAAAATATCGGCATTTAAGCACTGCCAGATTATTTCATTCAGAATGAAACTTACATAATATTAAAACCTATCAAATTTTACAGCAACGCATAGTGTTTAATCAAAATCGCTAAGAGCCGTTTTTGAGATAATCGTAAAAATGTGCAATATGCATGGTATAAAGTAGCTCTTCTGGTCAGCCGATTTTAAAGAAATAGATGCTGTAACATCTCGGGCGTATAATTTTCTTAAATATAAAATTTAAGTTTCATAAGACTTTTCGTTTTCGCCCGACAGTTACCACACACACATAGACCTTTTCTCAGGACTTGGTTAGGGACTCAGGAGACCCTAAAACGTGTATTTCCGTTGAAAACTGGAATTAAAAAAATTACACGATCGCAATACTTCCTCTTACTATATATTACATATATAGGTAAGTGAAAGTAATTATATAATAAATTCGATTGTTTTATACCTTAGGAGTCAAAAATGTTTATTAAAAAATTCTATCGCAGGTAACTTCGTGTCATTTTGACAAATACATTTTGACCTTTTGAAGTAGACATACCTTTTCAATTTTGATTTCTTCACCGAAACACAATCGGACATTATTTGTGTTACGAATGCATGCTACACCGAATTTCCATTACGCTGAAGTGCTGATAAATTTTGATCTGAATAACAAATGAGGAAAGAAATATTTGGTTTGAATGAATTTACTCTGGAATCATTAAGTTAAAAGAAAAAAAAAATTACTAGCCGAACTTCATAAAAAATTGCCAACTAAAAAAACCTAGTATATATATATATATATATATATATACAAAAGAGCTGGAAATTTTAAAAATATATATCTTGGTTCAAATGTCTAAATTAGCCAGTTCATCGCAAGCATTCATAATTTAACATGTAGCATCTTTATCTTATTGTTATTCATTTTCTATCTATAATTTGACCAAGTGGATAAATGGGCGCTAAATATATTATAACATATCTCCATCTAAATATTAATATTTTAAAAATGACCTATTAAATTGAACTGAAAGGATAATAGAGGCTAATACAATACTAGAAAGGCTTGAGTTATAAAAACGAAATATGTAAAATCTGATGCGTGAAACGCAATTGACTTACCTCTATTTTAAGAAAAAAATTAAGTATTTTAAAATACATTTATAAATAAATAAAATGAATTGCTGAAGAATTAATTAGATTGAGTTTCTACATATATTTTGTCTAAAAACACAAAAATTGCAATGAAAAAACATTTTTGCTCTTTTCTGCTTTATTTAGAAATTATATTGGTTCAAATTATATATTTGTCCTTTTATATCAATGCTGGAAAGACGACATTGTTATTTTTATAAAAGGATTTAAGAGTAAACAATTTTAAAATATACGCATTTAAGCAATGTCAGACTATTTCAATCAGAATGAAACTTAAATGATATTAAAGCCCATTAAATTTAACATTGATATAGAGAGTTAAAACAAAATCTTTAGAACCATCTTTGAGAAAAACGTATAGAGGTGCTAAATGCATGATATAAAGTGGCTCTTCTGGTTAGCCGATTTTGATGAAAAAGTTGCGGTAACATTTTCTTATATTGATTAACAGTTGCCTTAAATATGCAATCAGTTTCATACGACTAAACCTACAACACACACAGACACAGGGCTTTTTGCGGGGTTTGGCCATTTGAAATCAGGAGACCCTAAAACGCACATTTCTTGTAAAAACTCGAATTCGAATATGTTCACGATCGCAATACTATATATTTCATATATAGATAAGTGAAATTAATAAAATAAGCATAAAACTAATTGACTTACGATCTGGTTAGATATGGTCTCAATAACACACTAGTTTTGTTTGTATGTTTTTGTGTTACATTAAATATTCTTTTTTAATTATAATTAAACTTTGTAATTAGAATAGTTTCATTTCTTCTGAAAGAAAATTAAAATAGTTCATATCTTAATGAAGCATAATCAAATTATTTCTTTATTTAGGTCACGGTTTTTTTAAAAAAATAGTTAAACTAAATTACAAAACTTATTTTTTTTTTGCTAAAGCTTTTATTTTGAACAGTTATGAAAACTTTACAAGAATGCAATACAAAACTTTAAAAACAAATTATTATGTTATACATTTTTCTATTGATTGAAAAAGGAATAGTATTTATTGTTTCGGATTAGTTTTTAATGATATATTTTAGATATATTTTTTATGTAATATTTTCTAAATTATCTATTATATTGAAAGTATGTTTGTAGTACAAATGGTTAATCTTGTTTTTAAATTGTCGTAGCTCCATAATAGTCCCTGACCGAAATAAAAAAGAAATAAAGAAAGAAACTTTATTTATTTACATAATATTTACAATAGTGGTACTCACTACGTTTTCTATAGCATATTTTTTGTGCTATTTTGCTAAACCTATCGAATTTCTACTGGAAATAACTGTAGCAACTCGATGAGTTTAGCAAAATAGCCAAAAAATATGCTATAGCAAACGTAGTGAGTACCCCTAATGTACACTTAATACAAATATGTTTGGTTTCATGATTACAGAGTTTCAATTATCCTTTGAATTCACTAATGATCATACAATATTTTGTTTAAGACAGTAGAAAAAGTAACAAAAAAAAAAAACAAAAAACCTACACAATATAAATTACAATATTAATTTAAAAGTACATGTTTGGTTCTTTTGTGCGTGTAGCGCTTTAGTGATGTTTTGTTGTAATTACCAATTTCTAGTTTTAATGGGTTTTCAGAAGCTGTGGTTTTATCAAAATAGTTTTTGGTTACTGTGTAGATATACTCTTTTAATGTTGGCAGATTTAGTTCAAAGAGAATTTTTGAAACTTTAGTATATCGTGGGTAGTTGTTGATGATTCGCATACATGTATTTTGTATTGTTTCTATTTTTTAATAATTGTTATTGCAAGTCGAGCTCTAGACGGGCGATCCCAGACCGAAACTAAT
The DNA here is from genome assembly GCA_023052935.1 of Piezodorus guildinii. Taxonomy (NCBI): domain Eukaryota; kingdom Metazoa; phylum Arthropoda; class Insecta; order Hemiptera; family Pentatomidae; genus Piezodorus; species Piezodorus guildinii. The sequence continues at coordinate 152,732,708 of CM041294.1, forward strand.
TGTTCAATTTGTTTGGTATTTGTTAAAGCAATTTCTTTAGTAAAACAAAAGAAAAATTAATTGATTGATTAGAAACAAACATAATATTAAAGCAATTTCATTAATTGTTGACTAAAACTAATTCATTCCTGTTTATTACTTTCAATTACCTATATATGAAATGTAAAATTTTCAAATTCTAGTTTTCAAGTTCATATGAAAAAGTATTGCAAATTTTTCTTGGTATGTGGTGAATCGTACGAAGCAATATGACAACGGAGCTTTAATGCCGATATTTTAAATTTTCTTACTGTAAAGTATCTCTTATTTTGTCAATGCGAAAATAAAACCTTGAACCTTGAACATGAAATCTTTCATATTGTTGGTATTGGTACAAAATATACAAGATGAAATAATTTGATAAACAAATGAACAAGAAAAGAGCGAAAAATATTTTTTTTTTGTGTTTTTTTCGAATATAAGAATAGTTATATAGAGCTAAAATATACCGCTGGAGAGCTAAATAGACTATCAACTGGAGTGCTGCCAATGGGCAGTTTCTCTTCATATATTTTTTACGCATGGCTCATTTGCTTGTTGTATTAACTAATACAGTTGTAAATATCAGTAAATAAATAAATTTAAAAAAAGATATATATATATATATATATATATATATATATATATATATATACATATATATAAAGGTAAGTAGATTTAAAAAGGTGTTGATGTAAGAAATTAATAGAATTGTTACAATATAATAAGAGGAGGATAAAGAAACATTGAAGACGATAAGGACCTTTGAAACGTCGATAGTTGGTTGAAAATAATTCATGGAAGAATTCAAAGATCGATTTACATATCTAGTATTTAATTTAATTTCTCGGTTTAAAACTATTACTACTATTACCGTCGAAAATATTGTCTCTTGATAATAACAGCTTTATGGTTAATTGATGGTAAATTTTAGGCAAAATTTGATCAGAAAACTTGACCAGAAGTGGAAATACTCGGGTATCCGTTTGGTTAGGATCCCGGAAGCAGGAAATGACGGATCCTAGGAGATACTCCCCTATCGATACCCTCAGCCTACTATCGATACTGCTCGGGCCCACTAATCGATTAGTAGGCCGTCCTCTCCGGCTATATACATATATTGTATCAGCTGCAGGAGGGCCATTCATCTCCTACACCCCTCTTCTTTTTGTGACGCTCTTGTCCCCCCCCCCACTAACGCTACTGTCCTTTCTCTTTTCTCTATTCTCTGTAGATGGGACTATATTTCCTTCTCAGCATGAAAGAACTTCTTTATCTTTCTTAGTTGTATCCTTTTTACTTTCACTTACCTATATATGAAATGTATAGTAAGCGAAAGTATTGCGTCCGTGAAAATTTTCGAATTCCAGTTTTCGACGGAAATATGCGTTTTGGGGTCTTTTGATTCCAAATGACCAAATCCCGAAAAAAAAAGTCTGTGTTTTTAGTAATTCTAGCCTAAAAACGATAAGTCGTACGAAAATGAAATTTCATATTTTATATCAATTATTGAAAACATTGAATAGTACAAGAATGGAATTAGATGAAACGCTAATTTAGTCTGCTTGATAGTTGTAATTGTTTGGCAATAAAATGTTAAAAGAATTATTATGTGATGGTGAAGTAATAGATTATTTTAACAGATTGCAAGGATATTTCATATATAGGGACTATATATGATTTTTTTTTTTTTACATATTTTATTTACACCTGTAAAAAAAATTACATTCAGCAAATGTGCTAAAATCGAAGTAAACATGGCGTGGTTAGGCATGAGGGAGACAGCACCCAGTGGTGCATCCTCCTGACATTAAGCAGAACTATATTTTTAGGTCAGGAGGTCCTTCATCCAACTTCTTTTCAGCCTACGCCGAGTTATGGATGGTATGTCGGTTGTAGCCATGTTTTGCACAAGTTTGTTTATGTGTCCATTTAGTTTGTCGTGAAATCGTTTGTAAGTCGATCGAATGTGGTTTGTTATAATAGAAATACGTAAGTCAGTATGAAGGGTATCGTTTGAAACATATAGTGGTGAGTTCGTAGCCAGTCTTAAAAATTGCGATTGAAATGTTTGTATTTTTCGTATGTGTGTCTTTTTGCAGGTCCGTATATTTGGCAAGCGTAAGTCCATATTGGTTTTAATAAATAAGTTTATACGTTAAGTTTCTGTCTGATAGGTAATTTAGAATGTCTATGAAGTATCGAATACAATAGTCTCAGTCGAAAATTTAGAGTTTTACGTTTAGTCTTGACGTGTGGACCCACGTCAATCTTTTGTCAAAAATAAGTTCTAAGTACGTTACTGTGTTTGATTGTGGTATCTGGTGATTGTCTATGTAAACTGGAACTCCGTAGGTAAGCGACTGTCTTTTTCCGCAAAGAATTTCTCCACCCACAACATCAGGTTCGCCGGTAAATGATCTGAGCCAAGGTCTGTTTCAGTTGTAACTGTAATCGGTAAGTCGTTAAATCTTTGGCTACAAATATGTCGAGTACGTCAGGTTTTTTGTGACAAGAATTTGGTAAGTAAGTCGGTTTGTCAGGAGAAAATACGTTCAATGATAAGTGGTCAATAGCAGATTTGAGTTTTCTGCCCCTTGGTGTGCACAAACGAGAACCCCAAGTTTTGTGTTTTGCATTAAAGTCATCCCCTACCAGGAATGTTGCACCAAATGAGTTAAATAAATAAAAAAACATTTGATCGGTAATGATATATTTAGGGGGTTAGTAAATAGAAGCTAGTATTATGTTTTTGTATTTAGTCTGTAACTATATTCCTGTTATTTGTATCTGAGCCGTTGAGTCTACGTGTATACGGTAATGTTTTAGGGTCGATTTTACTAATATAGTTGTCTCTCCTTGTGCACTATTGTCGGGATGGTATGTTCTGTATAAATGATAGTTAGGTATAGAATGTTTGTTGCGTGATGTGAGATGAGTTTCTGTCAAGAGTACAATGTCGATACGTTTTTGATGAAGATAAATTTAAACAAGTCCTATGAAACTGAAATTTCATATTTAAGACAACTATATGCCCGAGACGTTACAAAACCTTTTCCATCAAAATGGGCTTACCAGAAGAGCCACTTTATACCATGCACTTTGCACTTTTTTTCGATTTTCTCGTAAACAGTACCGACGATTTTGTTTATACTCGCTATATTGATGTAAAATGTAATGGGCTTTAATATCATGTAGGTTTTATTCTGATAAAAATAGTCTGACAGGGTTTAAATGCCGATATTTTAAATTTTCTTCTTCTAAAGTCTCTTTGACTTTGTATATTTTATAAAAATAACCATATTATCTAGTTAACATTGATAAATAACAGCTAAAAATGCAAGCTGAGCAAATTTGAAAAGCAACTAAAGGAGAAAACTGAAAAAATATTTTTTTAATACAATTTTTCGTTTTTGAACGTAAGAAGAGTAATATACCGTTGGAAAGCTAAAGATATTAGAAACAAATATTATCTAATACACAAGAGATTGTAAAAGTTGATAGAGAGTGATAAAAACCCGAACACATGTTTTTTTAGAAATTCCATTTAACTAATTCTTTAATGGTTTCACTCATTTTTATCTCTTACTGTTTTTGAAAATTCTTTAATCGATTATAATAACGGAGGTAAGTGAAAGTCGTGTGTTGCCTGCACCAAATTGTTTTTTAATAAAACACATGTTTCTACATAAATTCAATTTAATTAATTCTTTTTTAGATTCACTCATATTAATTTCTAACTGTATTTGAATTTTTTTTAAAATCTACTTTAACAACGGAAGTACGTGATACCCATGTGTTGCCCTCACCAGTTTTTTTTAAAATATAGATTAGTCAGTGGTAAAGTTTTTTCTCCTTTCAGATTTTTCACGAAATGCACCCCTATTAAGATACCCTGACTTGAACGGCTATAAGACCAGACAGTAGTTGCCCTGGTACTATCCTTGAACTGGGAAATGCTGTTGTAGTGGGTCGAGAACTACCTTCAACTAGATGAAACTCCTAACAGGCGCTTAGGCCGTTCCAATCTTCTGACTCGGGTAGTTTCAAAGTTTTCGCCGCCACTGAAAAAACATTCCACGAGTCCCGAGTTCATTTTATCTTCGAGCGGAACCATCTTCAACCGGGAATTTCTCCTCAAGGCGTTCCTCCTACTTACTTGACCTTTGGCTGGAAAATATATTTTTAATTTTTTTTTCTTGAGAACTTCGTTTTCAAACAAAGTTATTCTTTTCATTAAATACATTTTTCTTTATTAAAAACTTCTTAATGGTAGGTTTACTTCAAGACACGAGATCTAATTTAGCAGGAAATACTATGAACTCAGTTTTAAAACGTTTTTATGACATTAAAAATTATGACCTGAAAATAATAAAATACAAAGCAATTTATTTTTGTTTAGTTGCCAACAATTAAGAAGATTAAATTACAAGATGTCCAAAGAATAAAAAATTAATATAAAGATTTTTATTTTTCCGTGGGGCCACCTGTGGTTTAGTGGCTAGTAGCCTTCTGTGTCTAAGGTCGCGAGTTCAAACTCGGCATATGGCTTTACAATATTTTAAAGGGGGTAAAAAAAAGTCCTTGGTTATGCCGTCCTTTCGTCTCTGATATTCCACGCTCGCGTTTAAAATCCCTATCCTAATTAAACATGGATACGCGAAATTCAAGACACACTGTCCCGACGTCAGATTAGCCATGGAGGCATGGAGTGACTTAAAATAGATGAACAATTACAGGTTTAAAATGTACCAAATTGGACGTATGACAGTTTACACGTGACATCCCCATGTAGCAAATCTTGCTTGTTTCATTTTTTGAATGTTATTTAAAGATATCCAATTCTCTATGAGCAGTCTTTCGGCTCAAAACTGAAATTCCATATTTGACACAACTATACGCCCGAGGTGTTACAGCAACTTTTTCATCAAAATGAGCTAACCAGGAGAACCACTTTAAATGATTCATTTTAGACCTTTTTGCGATTTTCTAAAAACTGCTATTACGATTTTGATTTAACTCGTTATATGGATGTAAAATGTGATTGGCTTTAATATAATGAAGGTTTTATTCTGCTTGAAATAGTCTAACATGGCTTAAATGCCGATATTTAAAATTTTCATTCTCTCAAGTAACTTTAATTTTGTAGATTTAAAAAAATAGGCACATCTGCTTTTTAGCATTGATAAATAACTGATAAATATGCAAGTTGAGTGAATTTGTAAAAAACTAAAGGAGAAAGGTGCAAAGAAAAATTTTAATATAATTTTTGTTTTTTTGATAGTAAGGACAGTAATATAGACGTTTAATATATCGTTGGAAAGAGAAAAGTTTCAGAAAAAATATTATCTGATACACAAAAATGTAATAGGTAATATAAAGTGACGAATAAGGAATAAACTTATTACTGATTAACATTTAATATAGTTATATTTTTTAATCTAGATTATATGTTTTCAACGACAATGAGTACACGTTTTATTATAATCGACTTAAAATATTTTTCAAATTGAAGTATGTTTAATAGTTTTAAAATTGATTTTAACAGTCGAGGAAAGTGAAAGTCGTGTTTTGTACGATTGATTTTTATTAATTAAAAACGTTGCAGCTCTATAATATTGTAACTTCATCTATAGGTTATAAACGCACACCCTTCTAGGGCAGACCAGGCTCTATAAAGTGGGTAACTATGAATTGGCGTACAACCTAGAAGCCGAGTGTGTAATCACCTCCATATACGGCCGTTGGCTGTGGAAACACTACGAATCTCTCTATTATTGTTTTGACTGCAGAACACTATTCATTTTTCATATACCTTTAAAAAAACTATTGTATCTCTTATATGATGTTGTAACGAAAAAGACACCATTAGAAATAGTCAGAATGCGAAAGAGAGGAAAGATATAATTATAACTTTAATTCAAAAGTTATATTAACATTAAATTAAATTATATAAACATTTTAATGGGACCCAAATAACTCAAACCTACCTCACAATCGACCTGCCCTTTGAGCATAAAAAAGTTATTGCTCAAATCCTGCAAACAATAAATTCCAGCAAATCACAATGAAAACCATAACGCATAGATTCAGTCCAATAGAAAACTGCACTATCTGCAATAAGAAAGAAGCTGACAATATTCACCATTTCTTCACATCATGCCCTACTCCTACTACTAGCCTTAGTAGCCCAGTTAACACCATCAATCTCCAGACTATTTCTTAAAAATATAACCTCTGAAAATACTCAAAAACTGTACTTTTACTCCAGAGTAAGTCTGAAATTAAGAGATTTTATAATAGATCAAATGTATCTTCATTTATTTATTATGATTTTGTTATTTTTTGAAGCCATAAGAATATATATATATATATATATAATATATATATATATATATATATATATATATATTATATAAATTTGCTTATCATAATTATTTATTTTATGTTGTTTTTATTATGGCTAAATTTATTTATTATTGTACTCATATATGACTATGTACGTGATATTTTTTATTATTATATTTTTTGTTTTTTACACAAGAAAGTAGAAAATTGTTTATAAAAATATGATTTATGTACACACTCCTATTGTACGGTAACTTCCCTGATTGCAATAAAAGTCGTTTCTATTCTATTCTACCTCTTATATGATGTGACGACCATATAATTGTCCTTATTTTATTTTTTTAAATTCTTGTCAAATCACAATGGGTCCTATTCATCTCTTTACTCAGTCCGCTCGTGTTACTCAAGGCAGTATCCTAGGACCCATTCTCTACACAGTATATACAGCTGATATCCCAACCAATCCTAACACTTTCTTTCCACTTATGCTGATGACACTTGTGTGTTATCAGTCAATAACAATCCAACTGTTGCCTTTCAAACCCTTCAATCCCACATCAGAGACCTTGAGGTATGCTGTCAGAATTGGAGAATTAAAATAAATTCCAACAAATCCCACCAAATAATCTTTACCTTTCGTCGTAAGCAAATGAAATTCTTTCCTACAGTATCCTTTTATAATATTCCACTTGTCCCTGTTCTGTTACCTAGTATTCCTACTTGACAAATGTCTCACATGGAATCCGCACACAAGACTGAAACGACGAGAAAATGCTCGCCGCTTTCGATTACTCCAACACTTACTAGACAGACGCTCAAACCCTCCACTTAACTACAAAAAGCTCATCTACATGACCATCATAAGGCCTATATGTACTCACGGAGTTGAGCTTTGGGGTTCTACTAAACCATCAAATTCTTCCAGTATCCAATTCTTACAATCCAAAATCCTTTGTAAAATCCTCAACGCTAAGGAGCAGTAGTAAGTAAGGTAGTAAGTAGTAGTAAGTAAGGACTTTGACACAAATCAAATCATCCATAAAGACCTAAATGTTCCATATGTTTCTGATTTGGCCCGAACCAGATATCAATCCTACTCCTTTCCTACCCCAACCCGCTAGTTTCAAACCTTGCTTCCTCTTCGATTTCTGATAATCCTCTGAGGCGTCTAAAAGAAAATGGCCTCGAGACCTTCTAGTTTAAAATAGTTACTGGAGTGCTAACGTTCGGTTGTTCCTCTACAAGTTTGTCTCACGTTATTTTTCTTTTAGCGTATTTACTTGTATTATAAATTTAAATGAATAAATAAAATAAACAAAAACATTCTTGTCATCCTGATCTATAGAAATATTACATTATATAGCAACTAAAGTCGAACCAGCGCGGCCTAACCACAGTGGCCGGGGATCGACCAATGAGGTTAAAGGAGATTAAATCTGGCACGGGATTGGCTAATTCTGAATTCTAATTCTAGAGTGACTATCCTCGCCACTACTTAATTAGCGCTTGGCTAATCTAAATCCACCTTGAGTATTTTTCCTTCCAGAAGCAATTAGAAAAATCCGATCTCCACTCCGGAGCTAATCTGTTTAAAACACTCCTTTAAGGGACAAATAATACTATCGAGATTAGAGGAAGGGGCAATTTCAAAGGTTAATTAAGACTGTAAATCTTATGAATGGTTAATTATATTGAGTTTCGACTAGATGGAAGGAATGCGGCTTTAGTATTTCTCCCTGACTAGAAAAAATAATTGATCATAGATATGTATACCTATAATCTATTTCTTTTCATAGTCATGGAGAAATTGAGTTTTCAGACGTACGAGCGACTTGATAAATTATAGAAGGTAAAGAAAGATAGAAAAAATCTACTAAAATTTCTACATAACACTATGTACATTAAGAGATTTGTAATTTTTTTTCTCTTCTCCTAATTCCTCTAACTCCTGTCTGGAGTTGCCGCCTCGGTCCATCGAGCCAACTGGTTTCTGTCCGTAGCTATTCTTTTCATCTCAGGGATGGTTAGTCCTCTTGCTGCACCCAACTTCCCAATGTAGTCTAAATACATACACCTGAGTCTGCCACGAGGACGTATTCCTTCAGGTCTGGCTTCAAAAAACCACTTGGCCTTTCGCGTATCATTCATTCGGCAGACATGCCCGAACCAGTTCAGTTGCCGCTTTTCCAGGATGTCACGCACTGATCGTACTCGCAAATCCTCGCGAATCCTGTCGTTTCTAATACGGTCCCTGCTGGTCTTGCTTAGTATTCTTCGGAGAATTCTCATCTCAGCTGCTGTCATCCTGCTAGCATGTTTATCGAGGGTTGTCCAGCTTTCGGATCCGTATAAGAGTACGGGAGGAAAACCGATTTAAAAATCCGAATTTTAGCATCTCTGCTAACTTCATGTTTTCCGATAATAGATTTGGATATCTGGTTATACAGTCTATTGGCCTTCATCCCCCGATTTAGAGCCTCCTGGTCTATTTTACCATCATTGATCATGACCGTCACAAGATATGTGTAAGCATTCGTAGTTTCTAGTGTTTCACTATCACATAATTGGCTCCAGATTTTCTCTTAAACCAATATGTTTCCTACACGGCTCCTCGCGACAAATTTCATATAATAAATACCAAACTTTTTTTTTTTTTTTTTTGTTCCGAACGACACCAAAATAGTTTTTTTTTTTAACAGAGCACACTTAAACAATGTAGGCAAAACGTGACTTTCTTTATTCAAATCAATATAGCTCAAAAAGCGTATTTACTGTTGACAAGTAAAAAAATAAATTTGTAACCCGTTTTATATCTAGTTTTTGAGTTTTTCGAAAAACATTTTTTTGATGATTTTAGTAGTTTAGAGGGAAAATTTCCAGAAACTCAATCTTGTTGCACATCTGGATAGTAAGGGGAACTTTAAATGAAAATTTCAGTGTCACAACGGTAGCCATTTTGAACTTCGTAGCCATGACTAGGAAAGTGAGGGAGTAGAGAATTCCTTTCACAAATATAAAAGGTATCAGGTTTCCCAGTCCTTCTTCTTCTTTTGCTTCTCCCTGTTGTGCCGTATCAGCGTAGGGGAGCGTTCAGCCACCGGCTCCAATCCTCTCTATTCCCAGCTAGGTTCCTGGCCTGGCGGAGATCTTTCCCTCTTCCTCTGCAAAGCCTGTCCACGTACTCCAGGTAGGACATCCTTGGTCGCCCCCGAGGCCTTCTCCCATCTGGCACGTAATCCATAGTTTTTAGAGGATCTCTGTGATCCTCCATTCTAATAACGTGGCCGAACCACTTCAGCTGGTGGGTTTGCAGAATTTCCTTTAATGGCGCAACCTCCAGTTCCTGGCGTATCCGCTCATTCCTGACACGATCTCTTCTTGTCTTTCCGACTATTCTTCGCAGGAACTTCATTTCAGCAGCTGTGACTCTGCTCTCCTGCCTGTCCGTCAATATCCAGCTTTCATTCCATATAGTAGTATAGGCAAATATACTGACTTGAAGATATGGAGCTTAACACCTCTACCCACCTCTCGCTTCCCTACTACAGTATTGCATATCTGATAGTAGACTGCATTTGCCTTCATGATTCTATTTGATATTTCAGAGTCTACTTTCCCAGATTTTTCTATTACTGTGCCGAGGTAGGTGAAATCCGTAACCACTTCCATTTCCTCTCCGTTACAGTATATATGGACATCTTCCGCTTGCCTTCCCACTTGTAGAATCTTGCTTTTGCTGGTATTGATTTTCATTCCCTTTCGGCTAAGCTCTTCATGCCATTCAGTCACCGCTTGCTGTAATTTATCTACGTTGTCCGCCAAAAGAACAATGTCGTCCGCGTAGAGGAGAAGTTGAATCACTACTGGGCGAAGGTTTCTACGGCCCAGGAAGGTCCTCTCCGTTCTTCTTTTACATATGGTGGCCACTTCATCCATGTAGAGCAAGAATAACAAAGGACTTAAACAGTCCCCTTGTTTGACCCCCCTTGCTATGCTAAAGACATCCGACTCCTGTCCGTTCAGCCTTACTACTCCTTTTGGTTCTTGATATATAGATTTAATGGCTTCCGCCAAGCTCCTTGGGACATTCTTAACTCTGAGAGCCTCCCATATTTCATTTCTTGGAACGGAGTCAAACGCTGCTTTGAGGTCAAGGAAGGCGAGATACATACTTCTGTCTCTATCCCAAGATTTCTGGAGAACATTTCGCAAAGAGAAAATGTGGTCCTGGGTTTGCCGTCTTGGTCTGAACCCGGCTTGTTCTTCTCCGATTAGGTGCTCCACTAGGGGTCTTACCCTTCCCTCCAGAATAGCCGTATAAAGTTTGTAGACTGTTGGTGATAGGCATATAGGGCGATAATTCGAGCATTCTGCCTGGGACCCTTTCTTGTGTATCGGAATGATAACGTTGTATTCCCATTCCGTAGGGATCCTCTTCTCATCCCAAGCTTTTTGGAAAAGAACTTGTAGGGCTCTGACTAACTCTGGGCCTCCGGCCTTGATATATTCTGCCACTATGTTGTCTCGACCCGGTGCTTTTCCTGTCTTCATTCTCGATATTGCCAATTCAATTTCCTCTTCATCTATCACGTCATTAAAATCAGCCTCATTCCACGGTTCTTCCTGGTTCACTGGATAGGTATTATCTGCCCGAAATTGCTTCTCGTAATGTTTGCACCAAATATCCAGAATAGCCTTATCCTCCGTGATCACTCTCCATGCTCATTCTTTATATTTCTTATTGGCTTACTTTTTTGGCCTCTTAAAACTTTAATCTTCTTCCAAAACTGCTTGATGTTATCTCCATGGTCTTGGTTCAGCTTTTCTCCAAATTCTTCCCATGACTTCTGTTTAGCTCTTCTCACTTCTTCCTTCGTTCTGTTGCGGACCCCTACATATACCTGCCATTTCTCTGGTGTTTTATTTTTGCAGTAGTCCTTCCATGCAATTTTCTTTTCTTTGATTTGTGCCCTAAGCTCTTCAGTCCACCAAGAAGTTCGCTTGCCCTTTGTGGATATTCTTTTTACTCCGCACGCTAGAGATGCTGCCTGCAGTATACTATCTTTTATGTGACTCCACAAGATATCTAGGGTAGCATCCGCGTTTAATTCTTGAAGCCTTCTTTTCAATTCTTCCCTGTATTCTTCACCCTTTTGGGGGTCCTGCAGCTTCTTTACTTCAATCCTTTCATAGGATTTCGGCTTCACTTTACGTTCCCTCAGTACCCGGGTTTCAGCCACCAAAAGCATATGGTCACTTCCTATCTCAGCCCCTCTAATTACCTTCACATCCGTGAAACACCTCCTGATGTCACGACTATAGATAAAATAGTCTATGACACTATTGGCGCTTCTCTCAGCAGCAGAAAAGGTAATTTTATACACCTTCTTATGGGGATAGAAGGAGTTTCCTAGCAGCAGATCATTCTCAATGCAGAAATCTATTAAGCGCTGGCCACTTTCATTCTTAATGCTCTCTCCATCATGCAGGCCCATCACTCCATGTGCCCTAATGTGTTCATTTCCTGTTCTCGCATTTAGATCTCCCATTATCAATATGCTTCTGTTGTTACCCCTTGCTTTAACGGTAGCTCGCTCCAAATCACTGTAGAACTGTTCTTTCTCGAGGACATCAGAGTCATTTGTAGGGGCATAAACTTGGATAAGAGCCCAGTCTCCAATACGCAGGTTTATATTTGCAACTATGATGCGAGGGCTAACTGGCTCCCATTCGACAACCTTCTTGAAAAGCTCATCTTTCATTATGATGCCCACACCTTCTACAGCTCTGTTTCCCGGTGGAACTCCTGAGTAAACCAAAGTGTGCCCTCGGTCCATCCTGTACTCGCCAGAGCCCTTTCTCTTTACCTCACTCAGACCAGGTTTCCCAGTCCAAATAATCAATAAAAATAAAATAAAACGAAAAGTCGTAAGAAACTGAAATTTCATATTTGAGACAACTAAACGCATGAAATGTTATATGGAATATATAGTAAGGGAAAGTATTGCGGTCGTGAAAATTTTCGAATCCCTGTTTTCAACGGAAATACACGTTTTAGGGTCTCCTGAGGCCATATAACCAAGCCCCAGAAAAGGTCTGTTTGTGTGCGGTAACTCTCGGGCGAAAACGAAAAGTTCCGCAAATAGGTCTGTGTCTGTGTATTTGTGATAAGACTAGCGCAGAAAAATAAAAGTCCTTTGTTCGATAAATATTAGGCCGTTTTACAAAAGAATTCTTGGATATATTTTTTTAAAGAATTTATTTAATTTCAGTCATCGCAACGTTTCAGCCTCTAGGGCCATTCTCAAGCTTCTGTAATCAATTAAAGTTTCATTGCATTTATACATTTTCATCAATCTAATTACAACACATAATAAATTATTTTTAATAATTATGTCACCTACCATGCATATCCATGTTACATATCATTTCATTTTACCGCTTTTCAGCAGCATCGTCATAATTTTTAAAATTATCATTTTTCAAAAAAAACCTGAACTCAAATATATCATATTATATTTCATCATCAATTAAAAAAGGGATCTATTTTTTTCAAAAAAGAAAAGAAACATTTTTATGAACTTACTCGACAGTTTTCGGCCGTCTTATAGGTGTCCTCGTACGCGACTAAACTTGGGATGGGGATGCCAAAGGATTTATATATTTACTCTGTCGATAATGCTTGCATAAAAGGTGTTCAGGTTGTCAACGTCTGTTTACTGGTTCACTGATTTTTCTAAATTTTTTGTTATATAAATTGATTCAATGATCCTCCTTTTTTTTATTTATGTTTTCTTCCTTATGTAGGACCGAAATATTATCAAAATCAAAAATATGTTTATATTTACCGCAGTGTTGTGACAGACTTGTAGGCAATTTTGATTTTGTGCATTTAGAGTTACAGTTTTGTTTATGTTGCTGTATCCTCTTGTGGAGCCATTGTGACGTTTGTCAATTTCAAATTTTGAAATTTCAAATTTCAAACAGCTATGCACCCGAAATGTTACGGCAACATATTCATCAAAATCATCTAACCAGAAGAGCCACTTTATACCGTGCATTTTGCACTTTTTTTACGATTTTCTAAAAAACAGCTCTAACGATTTTGATTAAACTCGCTATATCGATGTAAAATTTCAAATGTGAAGTTTCATTCTGATTGAAATATTCTGTCAGAGCTTAAATGCCGATAGCTTAAGGTTTCTTCATCTGAAGTATCTTTAATTTGTCAGACTCCTAAAAAAGATAAATGCCCATTTAATTTTGTTAATATTGATAAAAAATTGCTAAATATACAACTTGGACGAGCTTTTTACTTTCACTTATCTGTGTATGGAATATATACTAAGATAAAGTATTGCGATAGTGAAAGTTTTCGAATTCCACTTTTCAACGGAAATAAATGTTTTACGGACCTCTGAGTCTAAATAATCATGTCACGCAAATAATTCTGTGTGTTTGTTAGTGCGTGGTAAGTCAAGAACGAAAAGAAAAAGTGGTATAAAACTGAAATTTCATATTTATGACAACTATACGCCCAAGATGTTACAGCATCTTTTTCACTGAAATCGGCTGTACCTGTTTGTACCTTCTGCGATTTTCTTAAAAACTGCTCTAACGATTTTGATTAAACTCGCCACATGCATCTAGAATTTAATGGGATTCAATTTGATGTAGTCTGACAAGGCTTGAATGTCTACATTTTAAGTTGTCTTCTTCTAAAGTACCTTTAATTTTGTTGAATTAAAAAAAATAAGCGTATATTTTATAATCTTGTTATCCACGATAAAAAAACAAGTAAATATATAAGTTGAACGAATTCGATCTTTAACTAAAGGAGAAAAGTGCAAAAATATTTTTTTAATGCAATTTTGTTTTTCAAAATAAAAACAGTAATATTGATGTATAATATACCGTTGGAAAGCTAAAGATTTTATTAAAAAAATATCTTGTGTATAAAGCTTTTAAAAGTTAATAAAGAGTGATAAAAAGTCGATAAAACTAACTGATTATTGTAGATAATAATATAATAGATTTTTAAATAAAACATATGTTTTTATAGAAATTCAATTTAATTCATTCTTTATTAGTTTCAATAATGTTTATCTCTTAACTATATTTGACAATTCTTTAATCTATTTTAACAACGGAGGTAAGTAAAAGTGGTGTGTTACCCGCACCAATTTTTTTCATCTCTGTAATTATCTTAGTGTATTAAAGTCGAAGGCTGAGAAATCTACTTGACTAAATATAATTGATAAAAATTCAGGGTGCTAGTAAAAAAAAAAAAAAAATAAAAAAGTAGTACTTCACATTCGCTCTATGCGAATAAAAAAATAAAATAAAATAATGATGTGTATTTAAAAAATTCTTTAATTTATTTTAATAACGGAGGTAAGTAAAAGTGGTGTGTAGGAAGCACCAGATATTTTTATTATGTCTTATTCAAGAGTTTAATTGATAAAGCCTGTGTTTCACATGAGGGTTTTTGATTTGATCGCATGGAGAACTCAGAGTTGAGCAAACAAAGCGTGCAAACAGGGCAGTTGAAGCCTGTTTCACCTGCAAAGTTCCCATCCACTTTCAAATCCCACTGAAACTGAGAAATACGGTAATAGATTTCGTACATTAAGTGTGACATGTGCAGATTAATTAAATCGTTTTCTCACTTTTTATTTATCCATTGTTTAATCAAGTATTTTTAAAAAGCGTTCTCTTATTTCCTTTTCTTTATCCCGTCGGTTATGAATTACCACCTTAATTTAGGAAATACGACCACTCATTTAGTTCGATTTTAGTGTACTCCAAATGATAATGTTAGCTGTAGTGGTACTATATATTATGTCTAGTAAGGTTTCCTAAATAAAAATCTGGTGCTCTCTTCTACACACTACAAACCACATCTTCTACTTACAAACGAACAAATCAAATTTTTTAAATAAACTGTTAAAAAAAAGTTTCTTTCTTTTACTTTTTACTTTCACTTACTATATACATTAAGGGGAAGTATTGCGATCGTGAAAATTTTCAAATTCCAGTTTTTAACGGAAATGCACGTTTTAGGATCCCCTGAGTCCAAATAACCAAGTCCCGCAAAAAGGTCTGTGTGTGGTAACTCCCGGGCGGAAACGGTAAGTCCTATGAAACTGAAATTTCATATTTAAGACAAACATACGCGCGAGACGTTATGAAACCTTTTTATCAAAATAAACTGACCAGAAGAGCGACTTTATACCATGCATTTTGCACCTTTTTTCGATTTTCTCAAAAACGGTTCCGACGATTTTGATTAAACTCGCTATATTGATGTAAAATTTAATGGGCTTTAATAGCATGTAGTTTTCATTCTGATTAAAATGGTCTGACAGGGCTTAAATGCCGATAGTTTACATTTTTTTATAACTGAAAAAATATTTGTTTAATGCAATTTTTTTATTTTGAACATAGCAACAGTAATATACACGTATAATATACCGTTGGAAAGCCAAAGATTTTAGAGTAAATATTAACTAATGCTTAAACTTGTAAAAGTTAATAAAGAGTGACGAAAAGCAAATAAAACTGATTATTTTAGATAATAATCATGTTGACCGTGTTGCAACCTGGCGGCTTGTCAATGAAGCACAGAGCACCAATTTTGTTTTTGAACATAAGTACAGTTATATAGACGTATAATTTACCGTTTGAAAAAGAAAGACTTTAGAAAATATATTATCTTATACACAAGCTTGTAAAATTGAATAAAGAGTGAAAAAAACCCGATAAAACTGATTTTTTTAGATAATAATATAGTAGATTTTTTAATAAAATACAAGTTTCTATATAAATGCAATTTAATTGATTATTTAATAGTTTCACGTATTTTTATCTCTAACTGTATTTAAAAAACCTTTTAAAAATGGAGGTAAGTGAAAGTCGTGTGTTGCCCACACCAGATTTTTTTCTGTTTTGTTCGTATCGGTGTCATGATCCTGATTCTCTCTCTTTAAAAACAACTAAGGGCGTATTTATAGTATGTATATTAAAGACTTCTATTTGCTAGAAAATTCTAATTTTTTTTTTTTTTTTATCTTTTCAACGGAGTAGAGATATGGATATTTTGAAATATTTGTATTCTTCTTGTTTAGTTTTAATGAAATATTCTATTTGAATTTATCTAATAAACTCTCAAGTCCTTTAAATAAGCGATTTAGAAATACAATTATTTTCTGAAAGCACTAATTTTGTTCCGAATTACAACATTTCATCCCGTAACTTTAAAATAGTGTTATTAATTAATACATTAAAAAACAACTATATTTTAATTTTAAAAGAATCAAATAAGTTGGTTTAATATATAGAAATGAGATATTTTTGTGGTTCTTGTAAAATTTCCTAGAATAGATCATTACTACATTATTAAATCAACTTATTTTATTCTTTATGTATTAAAAATTGAGAATTTTTCAAAATTACATTAATAACGCAATATTAAAGTTATGAAACGAAATGTTTTAATTGTGTAATTAGTACCTTTAGAAAATAATCGCGATTTAGAAAGACTCGAGTGTTCATTAGATAAAATTTAATAAAACACTGAGATAAAACTAAATTATAAGTATACAAATATGTCAAAAAATCAAACTCGTAAAAAATGTCCTTTAGCATATTTTGGAAATCTCCAAAGGCACCTTTCCCTTGTCGAAAATTGGTGTAATGCTTGGCGCATTAAGGTGAACGAAAGCAAATGCACTCACGTCACATTCTCCCTTCGACGTAAATCCTGCCCAACAGTTAAATTCAATTCCATACCGCTTCCTTCCTCAGACACAGTCCGGTATTTTGGCTTTTTACTAGACAAAAGACTGACGTGGAACCCACATACAAGACTTAAAAGAAAATAACTCAACCGCAGATTCGGCCAGTTATATAGACTACTAAACAGAAAATCTCATCTTACAGTTGACAACAAATTACTAATATACAAGACAGTACTGAAACCTATATTATGGACCTACGGACTTGAACTGTGGGGGACAGCTAAACATTCTAACATCAAACGTATCCAATCCTTCCAATCCAAAGTCCTCCGAACAATAGTTAATACTCCTTATTACGTTACCAACTGTACTCTACACCACGACCTTAATATTCCATTTGTTTTAGAACTGGTACCATCCAAATTCTCCAAATTTCATCACAATGTTACTCATCATCCTAACCTTCTAGCACAATTCCTATCCAGCACCACCCATCCGTACAAACCTCCTCGGAGATTGAAACGGCAGTGGCCGCGAGGCGTATTGTAAACATTTAAATTGGAGTTCTGACACTGGTACGGTATGTTTGTGGCTAAAGCGCCCTAACTCAGCCTCCACTGGCTCACACCAGTAACGCGGCTGAGATATAGGCGCTGGGATCTCTTAGATTCCGCTTTTTCCTCCACAAGTAGAGGGAAAAGCCCAGTCTGGGGTCCCTTTAGCAGTTGTATATATTGTATATAGTTATGATTTTTTGTATGATGTTTATTTATTTGCCAACTTTTTATTTATCTTAATTATGGGTTGTTGTTTTGATTCGTTTTGTTTTTTGATTTATTATTATTTTATTGTATATATATGAACTTATTTATTTTCTATTTTATGTAATTTGACTATTATTATTATTTTCTGTATATATTGTATGAATTTGGTCTCATATCAATATTGCTATTGTTCATTTTGTAACAAATTGTAATATATCTCAATAAAAAAAAAAAAAAAGAAAAAAGTATCTTTTGGAAATCAACGTCTCAATTAGTGAATCAATTTTTAAATTACATAATTAAATCATATTTAAATTTTACGGCCAATTGCCCCTAACTAAGAAATAAAAAGAGATTTTATGCGCTGAGATGTCTCGCTGAGAAGAGTGGAATAGTAGAGGAATGTATGAACTCCCCCGGGCAGTTACTGTCCCACACAAGACCCTTATTCCACTGGACATTCGCTGACGTCCTATTAACCCTACTTTTTCTCTTCTCTTGTCTCTTACCAAGTCCTTTTTTTTCTTCTTTTTTGTGAGTAGATTAATGTTAGAATACAAATGTATTTGAATTAGATTTTTTGTGATTTTATTTATTTATTTTTTTAATATTAGAAATGAAGAAAAAAGAAAAAAAAATCTGACAATGAGCAAATGTGCTAGAGAAAAAGTAGCAGACATGTTAGGCATCGGCAAAGAAACCGCCAAGCAGCACCCTATTTTGGGTTTTAATTTAGCAAAGGAGGTCTTTTATCCAGCTTTTTTTCAGCCTTCATTTTCCAAGCATTGCATATAATACTATGTTCGGTGGCATATAGGTAATAAAGCGATTAACTTAAAATATACATTTACTTATAAAATAGCACTTATTATTATACATCAAAATACAAAGTGAGGCATTGTTATTATCGAGAATACTGAGGTTCCGAGGTTTTCTACATAATATAACATAAAGGTACTTTTAGACATATGTGCACAATTGTTCCCTGGCTTGACCCCCAACTTCCTCCGTCCGTGGCTGGACTTCCGCTTCCTTTCCTGTCCCGGCTAAGACTCCCCTGCAGGTAGAGGGCTATCCCGGCTCTATGAGTGGACGGGTTAGTTTTTTGCATAGCCCTTCTATGAAACGTTTTTGCTAGTAGCCCGGAAACTGTTCTATTTCAAATGATTCTTAATTATCTCTATTCCTCCCAGTATTCTAAATACATAGAAGTAATAACATGAAATTTATAAGTAAATCGTTGTGCCAAAGAAGTTTGCGTTAAAAAAGCGAACAAACGTTCGTATGTTTAGGTCAATTATAGGTTATTGTAAGTCTATATGTAGGATTTCGTTGTTTAGTTAGCAAGGAGCTGTATTAATAAGTTTAAACATTTTGAATTTTTTTTTTTCGCTGAACCAAAAATCTGTAATTCCTAAGCTCATACTGGTTTAAGTAGCTTTATATACGTAGTCAGTTTTTATCTAATTTTCACTTTTGATGATTCGGATAGAAGAGGGTAAAATGTGACTGAAAAAGCATTATATGTTCATTCTAGATTGAGTTGCATCCTATGTCGGTGGAAAATCTAATATTAGCAGCATTTTTTTATTTTATTTTTTAAATACTGAATTACAGTCCAGTCTATTTGGGAGCGGTGTGGCCTAGTGGGTAGAGCACTTGTCTACTATTCTTCGGATTTTGGGTTCGAAACCCGGTTGAGGCAGAATTTTTGTTTTCTGTTATTTCAGCTGTTGAGCAGTTCCTGGGATGTAGAGACGTGATCTAAGCCTTTAGGAAATTCTTTTGTATCATTAATTGTAGTGAATAACTTTTTTTTTTTTTTATATGTACAAGTGACCGTCAGGATTTGACATTAACATGTTTGCCATAGTTTAATAAAAATTTAAATTTATGTTACGGAACCAAATATAATAAAAAATAATCAATAAATTAAATAAATAGAGAATAAAATAAAAGAATGTAAATGAGAGAGAAAGGTAATTCAAAAGATATAGAAAAATGAAATAATAACACTATTAAAATTAAAATAAATTCTATGAAGTGATTTTTACTTTCATTTACGATATATAGTAAGGGAAAGTATTGCGACCGGGAAAATTTTCGAATTCAAGTTTTCAACGGAAGGTTTTAGGTCCCCCGAGTCCAAATAACCAAGTCCCGCAGAAAGGTCTGTGTGTGTGTGTTTGTGGTAACTCTCGGGCGGAAACGGTAAGTCCTATGAACTGAAATTTCATATTTAAGACAAATATACGCCCGAGACGTTACAAAACCTTTTTCGTCAAAATGAGCTTACCAGAAAAGCCACTTCATACATTTTGCGCCTTTTTTCGATGTTCTCGAAAATGGTTCCGACGATTTTGATTAAACTCGCTATATCGATGTAAAATTTATTGGGCTTTAAAATCAGTTATGTTTCATTCGGACAGGGCTTATATGCCGATATTTTAAATTTTCTTTCTCTAAATCTTTTGTTGAATCTATAAAAATAACTATATCATCTTGTTACCACTAATGAAAAACTGGTAAATTTATAAATTGAATGAATTCGATACCCACCTAAAGGAGAAAACAGAAAAAATATTTTTTTATGCAATTTTTTGTTTTTGAACATAAGGGCAGTAATATACATGTATGATATACTGCTGGAAAGCTAAAGATTTTAGAAAAATGGTTTATCTTATACTCAAGCTTTTAAAAGTTATAAGAGAGTGATGAAAAGAAGATAAAACTAACCGATTATTTTAGATAATAATATTAAGATTTTTTAATAAAACACTTGTTTCTATATAAACTCAATTTAATTAATTCCTTAATAGTTTCACGTATTTTTATCTCTAACTGTTTTTGAACATTCTTTCATTGAATTTAAAAATGGAGGTAAGTGAAAGTCGTGTGTTGCCCGCACTAGATTTTTTTTATATTTTACATTCAGCGTTAATAAAGAACTGCTTGATCATCATATACTTTTTTTTATCAAACTGTTATAAAAACATGGCTTCTGTTTCTAGGGGAACCATCGCATCTCTTTGCTTCCCATTTTTCCTGCATCGGAATAGAATGTGGCGCGAGTGAATGACTTTGTAAAGTAATAATGAATGAGGAGTTTTTGATTTACTCAAGGTGTTTTATCTTACAAGATATACAGGCCTAACATACAGTCCCTCGTGTATGGTTGAACATTTAGAATCTCCTTCGGGAGAATTTGAGAAATATACACGATTATGGCCCAAGTACATTCGTTAGTGGCACACTCAGCAACAGGTAGCCTCTATTTGCTGTTGAGGTTCTTCCAGGCCCTTAAACATATTTAGATAAATCTTACTTTTAGTATATTTCATAATATTTTAATGTTTTGTTAAATTAAACTCATTCCATTCCAAATACAGTTTATTCCCTATTAGAATGGGTGCAATAAATGTCACAAACGCAATAACTCAGTAATTTGTTCCAACAACCCAATGAAAATAAGTTATTCGTATTATAATTTAAAAAAAAATCTGGTGCACACAACTTACACTTATCGTTGTTAAAATCAATTAAAGAATTTTCAAATTCAGTTAGAGATAAAAATTAGTGAAACTATTGAAGAATTAATTAATTTGAATTTCTATAAAAACATGTGTTTTACTAAAAAATCTATTCTATTTTTATCTAAAATAATCTTCTTTTCATCACTCTCTATTAACTTTCAAAAGCTTGATTATAAGATAATATTTTTTCTAAAATCTTTAGCTTTCCAACAGTATATCATACATGTATATTACTGTTCTTATGTTCAAAAACGTAAAATTGCATTAAAAAAATATTTTTTCTGTTTTCTCCTTTAGTTGGGTATCGAATTCATTCAATTTATATATTTACCTGTTTTTAATCAGTAGTAACAAGGTGTTATAGTTATTTTTATAGAATCGAAAAAATTAAAGGTACTTTAGAAAAAGAAAATTTAAAATATCGGCATTTAAGCCCTGTCAGACCATTTTAATAAGAATGAAACCTACATGGTATTAAAGCTCATTAAATTTTACATCGATATAGCGAGTTTAATCAAAATCATCGGAACTGTTTTGAGAAAATCATAAAAAGGTGCAATATGCATAGTATGAAGTGGCTCTTCTGGTTAGCCGAATTTGATGAAAAAGTTTTTGTAACATCTCGGTTGTATAGTAATTTTAAATCTGAAATTTCAGTTTCATAGGTCTTTTCGTTTCCGCCCGGGAGTTACCACACACATTTCCGTTGAAAACTGGAATTAGAAAATTTTCACGATCACAATACTTTCCCTTGCTATATATAGTAAGTGAAAGTAAAAAGAATTATTCTATTAAAAATCTTTATATTAAAAATCTATTAAAAAAAACTCACTACTTTCATTTATTTCAATACATAAAATCAATTGGAGCAAATTTAAATACAGTTACAGTTGAAAAAAAGATTAAGGACTTAATCGCATTGAGTTTCGATAGTAACATTTGTTTTATTAACTAATCTATTATATTATCTGCTTTCCTTCACTCACTATTAACTTTTATAATTAATTGTATAAGGTTACAGAACAGTAACTATACATCTATATTACTGATTTTATGTTGAAAAAGATAAAAATTACATTTAAAAAAATGTATTTTCTCCTTTAGTTGGATATCGAATTCGTTCAACTTATATATTCACTTGAATGAAACCCATATGATATTTAATTCTATTCAATTTTACAAGTGCAAAAAGCATGCTACAAAGTAGCTTTTCTGGTTGATCGATTTTTATTAAAAAGTTTCTGTAATATCTCAGGCGTATACTTGCCCCAAATATGAAATTTAAATTTCGTCCGGCTCTTCGTTTTCGTGCTAGATTTATCCCTATCTCTTCTCCCCCTTACACACACATGCGTTTTTGCTGGTTTTGGTCATTTTGACTCAGAGGACCTTAAAACGTGTATTTTCAAAAATTTTCACGATCATAATACATTCCCTTGCTATATGTTTCATATGGTTATATTAATATAATATAACAATAATGAATACCTTAATTTCCAATAGGTACGTAAGGACGTTTTTTTAATTTCATTTCTTTATCATAGAATTCTTAAAGACGTCTATTTTTTTTATTTAAAATTTTTCTCATTCTCGCCTTTGAAGGGGGTTTCTTGGGTCAGATAGAGCGGGAGATAAATGCCGAGTTAGAAGCTTTTTGGCTTCGAGAAGAAATAGAATAGAAACTTAATCTAATTATTTTTTACTTTCACTTACCTATTCATAAAATAATATTGCGATCATGAAAATTTTCCGATTCTGTTTTCACTGGAAATACATGTTGTAGGGTCCTCCAAATGACGAAGTCCTGTAAAAAAATCATTATGCGTGTGTGTATAGTTAAGTCTGGTGCAAAAACGAAAAGTCGTACGAAACTAAAATTGTATATTTTTATAAACTATATTTTTACTCGCTGACCGTAAGATCTACTTTATACCATGCAGTTTGCACCTTTTTACGATTTTATTTAAAACGGCTCCACCGATTTTAATGAAACTCGCTATATTGATGTAAAATTTAATAGGCTCTAATGCGATGAAGGTTTTATTCTGATTGTCGTAGATAATAATATAATAGATTATTTAATAAAATATATGTTCTCATTGAAACTCGATGTAATTAATTCTTTAACAATTGATTTTCATCTCTAAATGTATTTAGGTCTCATGTGACCCATTTATACAATGAGTTAAAGTAGCCCCTTCCTTCTATCCGAAGACAATATTCCCTAGGACCATATCTTTACCAAACAATCAACTCCCAGCTACCTCTACATATCTACTTCTGCAATTTAAATCGTCAGTCCACTCTCTCCAAACAAGATCGCGCCATTCCGACCTTTGTATTCCTACCCATAGAACAACAACTTTTGATCATTCCCTTATTGTCCGCTCCACTACTCTCTGGAATTCCTTACCTACTCATATCCGCCATGCTTCTTCCCTACCACCATACTAGTCTCAGCTATTCCAGTACCTACTGTCATCCCAAACAGACGCTCAATAAGATATTTCAAATCAAAAGAAAATTTATTTATTGTTCATATTTTTATATGGATCAAATGTGAATCAATTTCAATGTTTAGTTTCGTTCAGCGCACCAGAAGTTATTATTTATTTATTTTACTCTTTTGTTTTATTATATCCTTTCTTTTCTTTATGTATCATTGTGAATAAGAAATAATTATATTCCTTTGGTCTTGTAGCCAGACACATTATATATATCTTAATTGTACATATGAATTGTTCTTAAGGGACCTAGTCCCAGAATAAATATCTTTTTCTATTCTATTCTATTCTATTCTATTTAAAAATTTTAAATTGATTATAACAACAGAGTAGGTGTGTTGCACACACTAGATTTTTAACTTAACGTTTATTATTTAAATTATTGTCTCTTTATATGTGTGTATATATATATATATATATATATATATATATATATATATATATATATTATATATATATATATTTTTTTTTTTTTTTTTTTTTAATTCCTTCTCCCCAGACTTAGTAAAAACATCCAAGTCTTTGTTGAGAACCATTGTATTTACTACCACAATTTTCGAAATGATGATAATATATGAGACTAGCTCAAGAACAATGCTCCCCAATGTCTCTCTCAGAGCTTAGTGCACAATATAACGGAAGGGCTGAAGAGAATGGTAAGGTGTATAGGGCCCATACAGGGCTCTTCATTTACCTTTTGCCCTTCTCAGCCTTTGTCTTCATGCTTATCTTAGCCTTTGTAGCCATAGAGTTCTATCTTGTTAGTCCCTGTTTAGTTTTTATAGCTGCTAGAGACGTAATGTGGTGTTGCAGCGGATATTTGAAGTGAAAATAAGGCAAAGAAGATGATTGTATCACAATTGCTTATGTTTTTTTATTTTTTTAAAATATGGATTGAATTAATATTTTTAAATTCAGTTTTACAGTATTTTTACTTTAACTTACCTATATATAAAATATATAGTAAGAGAAATTAATGCGGTAATGAAAATTTTTGAATTTATTTTCACCATCCAAGCACAGTCCTCTCTACTTACGCTTATGACACTTGCGCGCTATCCGTGAATAATGATCCTATTGTTGTTTCCCAATTCCTACAGAACCATGTCACAATTGGAGAATCAAAATAAATCCCACCAAATTACCTTCACTCTACCTTCCTGTCCAGTTGTTTCCTTTAATCATACCCCACTCATCACTGTAGAACAAATACGATACCTTAGACTTAATTTTGACAAACGTCTTACATGGAATCCTCATACAACACTTAAACGACAAGAAACTGCTCGTAGATATCGACTATTAAAACACTTTCTTGACAAACCATCAAAACTCCCTCTTTACTTTAAAAAACTCATTTGCACAACCATTATTAGACCTATCAGGACTAATGGCATAGAGCTATGGGGCTCCACTAAACCATCAAATTCCTGCCGCATCCAATACTTGCAATCCAAAATCCTTCGACAAATCCTAGACGCTCCGTACTTTGTTACCAACAAACTCCTCAATAGAGACCTGAATATCCCACTCGTTGTAGAAATTGCCCAAAAAAGATACTCTCCGCTTGTCCGTATCCTCTCATCGGCATTTATTCCCGATAATCCTTCGAGGCGTCTGAAAAGACGGTGGCCTCGAGACCTGCTTACCAAACAAACACTAAGTGCTATCACTGGGTAGATTCTTCTCAAGACTTTTTCAAGCCAATGTTCTGTAAATAGCTCATTTACTTGTTGTACTGTGTAAGTTGTAAATATCAATAAAATAATTTTAAAAAAAAAAAATTTAACCTTGAAAGCACATTTTAGTGTCCCCTGAGTCCAAATAAGGTCTATGTGTAGTCTAAAACGAGGAGTTTAAAAAAAATTAAATTATATTTTAGAAGCTTAATGCTGAAATATAGCTACTTTTTTTTCAATCAAAATCGGGAACAAGAAGAACCACTTTATACCACCCATTTTGCACTTTTTAATGGTTTTCTCTAAAAATGCTCTGAAGATTTTTTTTTTTACTCACTATGTGGATGTATGTAATTTTAGTATAAAACAGCAGGAAAAATATATTTATTCAGAGAATTTTTCAGATCTAAACAATTACTTAAGATAAAACTTGAGCTGACCAGAGAGAGCCAACACTCGAACAAGGATTGCAATCCGGCGTCATTTTCAATTCGGCCGGATCCGGTCACAAATTTCATCTATCCGGAGGATCGGCCGATCCGGAAGATATGACTAAATCAAGTTGATTTTCACTTTTCGGTCCAAGATGAACTGTTAGTACTGTTATCTAGTATAATTGTATTCATAATAGGAAGTTTATAAAATAAAAGCTATGTTAGGATTAGATATAGAGCAAAAAAAATTTAAATTTAGTATTTTAGGTAACTAGTCAAATTTTAGTGGCTATTAAAACAGTCGGCTATTGATTACTATTTGCTGAAAATGAAAGACTATTGTTTTCTACCACCCTTTTTCCAAAATCAAAATTATTTTTGATAATATATACTAAAGTTATTAGCACTTACATACTATTTAAAAAAGAAATACTGTCAGTAGAATAATTTAAAGATTTATACTTGTGATGGGCAAATGATGTGTGTGAGGAGTGAGGTTATAACACACACTTGGGAGCAAAGAGGTTATGTGAAATGATTTGTACTGCCTCAACAGTTTAATTTTAGTTGTCCCTTTATATTTAAAGAAGTCATTTTATTTATTATTTTATTTCTTAGTTTTATATAGTAGAAAGATTATTATTTTACAGTGGCAAACCATTGCAACCCTCACCAGCTGTGGTTTTGATCTATCTCGATTAGGTGTGTGCTCCTTATATTGTTTTTTCTTATTTGTATTCTGTTATTCCATTGTTTATTTAACTGTTTTTACCTTAAGAACAATAAAAAGAACCATTTGTACCATAGTGCCGGCTGTTAGTCATTTCGCCTCACCTCCTCAAAATATCGCATAATACAAACTCATTTTTGTGATAATTATGCCATTCATCAGACATATTCATCAAATATGATTGTGTCTATCATTAATATAAGAGTTGTTTGTGATTGTTGAGCATTTCAGGTAATTAAATTTTGTTATCACAATTCCAAGGCTGAGTTCAATAACGCAAGAATAATTATATAAGATTTTATAAGTAACTTAATAATTAATTTAGCTATCTGAAAAGTGAAGTATGGGAGACGTGGCATAACTTGCTAAGTTTCAGATTTAATAGATTTGTAAGCAGTGGTGATCAATTTCCCCCAAAAAATTAGAGCTTGTTTCGAGTTCTCTACAGCCAACTTATGATGCTATAGCTCGCATATATCCAAGATAATAATATCGTTAACTTACGTTAGGTGAAGCAGAGCAAAACAAACACATGTACTGTCTCGTGGAGGACGAACAAATGTTGCTGATTGAAATAATGACGTGAATGTGTGAGGTGTATCGACGACACCACATACTGTACACCAAATGTAACGCATTTACTTTTTTTTTATCAAAACTGCACATATGGCCATACAATTGCTTTAAACGGATTCCGGTGGATGTATATGTGCGGACGGTTCCGGATTGCAATCCCTAACTCGAAGTAGAATGTTCAGAATTGCTACAAAAAAAAGCATGCCTCACTCATTCCAGTTTTGTCACGCATTGAATTCGTATTTTGGAGATTTTTCCTGCGTAAAAAATACAAAAAGAGATAAAAAATAAAAAAAAGAATGAACGGTTCATCACAGTAAAGTCCATCACGAGATTAAAACATCGGAGTGTGGGACGTAGGAAGCGTAAGGAACCTAACAATAGCATAAGTATGTCCTCAAAAAGTGAGTATATTATGTCCGTGTGAGCCGTAATTAGTGTCTTTAAATAGCTCGGATATGTTTTAGGATATTATAGAAAGAATTTACTATCACTGTAGTTTTCAAATCTAATTACATAATATAATTTAAATTGTAAACTTGAATGTAGCTAACATTTGAACAATTAGTTGCATTCGTAATCCTTTTTTGGTCATTCCATCGTCAATTTTCTATCTTCTATGGACAATTTAAATTAACGTGTTGCTCGACTGTTGAAATTATAATGGTGGAAGTCACCTGTTTTTGTCAGTTGGTCTTTCACAAGATGATTCTCAATTATTTCACGTATAATTGTAAAATTAAAGTTATAGTGGTAAACTAGTATTGCTCTAATATGTTTAATTCAATACTAAAGTCTCAACATGATTAATTTAAATTTTCGTTATCCTTGGAAGTATTTTCCTTTCATTTAATTCACTTTATTTAAAAATTTTCGTATGAAATTCAAAAATAATTATAAAAAAGGTTCTGAATCCGTAAAAAGTAAAATACGTGTGATACGAGGGTTAGATTAAAAAAAAAAAAAGTAAATGTTGTAATATCAATAATAATTCAGTCTTATTTTTCCATTAAAGGATTCATTAGTTTCACAAACATAAATATAAATTATAATATAAAAAGAAATTATTGCGATCTTAAAATATAGATTTTTACAGGAAATATACGTTTATGAGTACCCTGAATCGAAATAAACAAGCCTGAATTTTATTGAAATAATTTCAAGAATGCCCTTATAATTCATCACACCTGAATAAAATTGGACTAAGCCCGAATATTTTAGCGGTGCTGGGTGATAGAGAGGAAACCATTGAATTAGTTTTTGATTTTTTAAGAAGCATTCATTATTATCGAAATTATAAAGACCATTCCTAGTCAGTTTTTTATCAATAGTTTTTTTTTTTTTTATTACTATTATTATTTTTTTTTTTTTATCTTTTTTAACTATTGTTTACATAATATTTTTTTTTTAATCTAAATTACTCCTTAACTAATAGTTCTTTCTTATAAAGGTTGAGTATGCATATAGTGTCTAGGCGTTGATGACCTTAGGGTTTTACGCCTTAAAACCTAAACAAACAAACAAACAATCCTGAATTGCAAAATGGTCTGTGTGGCAAGCCTAGCATAAATATGTTAACAAATATTCCCTATCTTAAATATGTTCATGTCATAAATGTTACAGCAACCTTTCACAAAAATTATTTTATCGAAATTTCCTGTTTTTACTTGGGATTTCAATATTTTTTTTTTCGAAAACTGATTAAACGGTTTTGTTCAAATTCATTACATCAGAGTACACTTAAATTATCTTTAATGCTCATAGCCTTTTTAAAATTGAAAGATATGACTGAAAAACATAATTTATCAAATTTCAATCTTTAAAGTACACATATGTATTTAAAATTATTGACGGTTTTTTATTTTTTTAGTTTTGAAATATAATTAACTTTGAAATGATTTTATAAACGTCTAAACGACAGTAAACAAGACGGTTGTTTAAATCATAGATTATTTATTTGTGTAAATAAGAGAAGGTGCACAGTTTCTTAACATAAGATTCAATATATCCAAAAAATAAAATTGTAATTAATCAATTACACTATTGGATTGAGATAGTAAAATAGTACAAGATTTGGATTTATCACTAATAGCAAACTGTAACTCAGAAATAAAAAAAGTTGCCCAATATGTTAAGCTAAGGGTTATGCTAATGAGAGTAAAAACTTCTTGGTTGTGCTGCCCTTCGGAGTGACGTAAAGTAGACGTTTCAAGTACTCCATAATGATCGATATTCCAATTAACGTTAGATTGGCAAAATTTAGGACTAATATTGTAGTAACATTTGATTAGCTACAGTAGCATAAATGTGACGTTAAATTCATAAAAAAAAATAAATAACTTTATTTTCATTACAATCAAAGAACAAATAGAAATTTAAAAAATGATTTTAGAACATTCCGAAACTTTCTGATGGTCTTTCTTGACAGACTGAAACAAGGAGTATGATCATAAAAAAAAAGAAGAAAAAAAATGACATTCATTAAAACAGAAAGACCGTGTGGAAATAAATGTATGTTCATTCATTTGAATCATATAAATAAATTATATTGCTAAATTGTTCCCGATAATACATGCAGTAACACAGATATTGCTTCGACTAAAAACATCCACCTCAAGCTGCTAAAATCAGTATAAAAAAAACTTCATCATGACTAGATCGCTGTTTAATGAGTTGATAATGACCCGGGAGTGTTTTGAGGTCATATTTCAACTGTGAAATAGGAAAGAGGAAAGTGGAAACCACTTGAAAATATTCTGATAAAACTGGCAACAGCTTTTAGCCCCTAAACAGTTTGATTAATTGATGCTCCTTCCGTTTGGAAACAGCCTTGTTCGTCCCTCGTTGGCCTGACCAATTCAACAACTCTTATCAATTCAGTCTCATAAATTAATATTAATTAAATTTGTTAAAATTCCAAATTTGATTGAAATTAGTTTTTCTATCCATAAATGTATTCATTAAATGGTTTCAATCCTTATCTATTCACAACTCATCTCACATACATTATACGAGATAATAATTTCAAATTTTATTGTATTAATTAAAAAATGAGTTTTAGAGAGTTTGAATTAATAATGTGAAGAAATATTATTATGTAGAATCTATTATAATTATCAAAAATAGAATTATGGAGGAAATGAAGTCGCTTTAAAATTATGAGATGCACGTTATTTCTTGTTGCAAAATTCCTTAGCTCGCAAATTTCTTTCAAACTACTTAAAATCATAGAATTTACAAAACCACTATTAGTCCCAAAATACTGAATGTGTGGGAATACTAATACTAGATACTAAGTTTGAAAGAGGAACAAGGTTTTTCACGAGGTAACAAATGAATCACACTGGAAGCGATAGAGAAAGATTACCACTTAATCGTAGTTCTGATTAATGCTTGCTGCAAAATAAGAAATCCTTGCTTATTTCGTCCTTCGAAGATTTAGTTATAAAAATATAGATAGGGCCTTCTTCCAACAACCCTTAACAATAAGTGGTTAAAGATAAATTTTATATTCCAATTTATTAAAAATACGATATGAAAACAAGATAATTTTATTCGA
This sequence comes from Piezodorus guildinii, assembly GCA_023052935.1. Classification (NCBI taxonomy): domain Eukaryota; kingdom Metazoa; phylum Arthropoda; class Insecta; order Hemiptera; family Pentatomidae; genus Piezodorus; species Piezodorus guildinii. The sequence continues at coordinate 152,763,592 of CM041294.1, forward strand.
AGTATTTACCTTCTTTTTCTACACATTTTTCCCAACGTGACACCAACTTTTTTATCCCTGAACTGAAAAACTCTGAGCTTTGAAGTGAAACAAAATCTGAAAACGCACTTTTCACTTGATCATCATTTTTAAAAAGTTTTTCTTAGACGGAGTCGTCTAAATTCCTGAACAGGTGGTAATCTGTTAGAGACAAGTCGGGAAAATATAGTGTAATAACTTCGTAGCCCAGTTCTTTCAATTTTTGCACGGTATGTTTTGAAGCATGCCGCTTAGTGAGATCATGAGATACCTTTGTATCGAGCTTTTTTACTTTCTCAATACACTTTAAATGTCTGAAAACGGTAGATGCAATAGCATTTAGTTGTGCTGAGAGTTCTTTAACTGTTTTGTAGGGGTTTCCTTCAACTGTATGTTTGAAGACATCGTTGTCTATTACGGTCTTCCTCGAGGCAGGTTTTCCAAGTCGGTATCCCCAGCTGAAAAGTTAGCAAACCAATGGCGAATGTTCCGTTCATTAACACTCCCTTCCCCAAACGCCTCGCAAATATTTCTAGCGGCCTCAGCTGCTGAATGGCCGAGTTTAAACTCGTACAAAAATATTACTCAAAAATCGCGTGTTTCCATGTTCTATATTTGGAGGTATACTAAAAAGTGGGTAATTAATTGGGAAGCTAATGTTTATAATACAAAGGTAGGGGATTAGTAACTGTTTACTTTAAATATGTAAACATTCGGAAGAAAAATCCTTTATGTATTTCAGAAACTATAAAAACAGACATTTCATGTGAAACAACCCAATAGTTATTTTCGTATAGGATTTTTCACAGTGTAGGGATTGGTTGGTCGATGTCTTTCACATACATATAAGATCTCATTATATCCATTTATAATATGTTTTACGAAAATCTGTTAACTACATTTTTTACTAGACCCTAGACCATTTACCCTCCATCAAGACACCCTTAGCTAAGGTTTAAATAATAATAAACATTCAGTTTTATTTTCATGTTGATCAGTAAATTGTGTAGCACAAAGCCCTTTTAAAAATAAACCAACTGTAATTTCATATTAAGCAATCATCTTAAATAATGTTGTGTAATTTACTCACTATACATTTTGTGAATAATCACCCATGCTATCCTAAAGCATAAAACATATTTTCAACCGAGTCAACTCATAGCAATGCTTGAAAAATATGCTTAATCAAGAAGGGATCAATTTCGATTATATATAGTTCTATGTAACTTATTTTATATACTGCACAAATCAAATTCAATTTCCAATCCAGGTAAATTCAGAAGGGGCCTCATGAAGAGAATGGTTTGATTGACGCTAGGTGGATGCTAGGTAAATGCTCATTATCCTAAATTGAGTTTGGCCTTCGTTCCCCACTGATTGAGCTCTTAAATTATAAAAGTAAGGAAAATACGTTTTTGTGGATGAATATATAATTAATGGAAGGAGTAAATATCAAATTCCTGACTTGATGATGGTCTAGAGTTTATGACGGGAAGTAAACAAGAGCCAGTTAACCAGATAAATCAAGTGAAATGTTAAAAGTTTCTAAGCAAAAAAAGTGTTCCCCACAAGAAATATCTCAAACTTTCTTTGCAGAACTTAATAAATATCAGTATAATAAAATCATTTATACCGATGGTTCCAGAACAAAAGAATCGACGTCGTGCGCTGTATTAGACGGTGACCAAACTCACAAGTACAAACTTGATAGTACTTGTAGTGTTTTTACTGCCGAATTGACAGCTATTCTAAAAGCAGTTCATCTAGCTAGAACAGCATTAGAAAAGTCAGTAATCATTTGTTCTGACTCGCTCAGTGCTATCAGAGCCATTTGCAATCCATTCTCAGCAAACCCTATTGTACAGGAGGTCCATTTCGCAATCAAACAGTTGGAGGACTCTTCAAAAAAAATAACTTTATTTTGGATTCCCAGTCATTCCGGAATATCAGGGAATGAGGAAGTCGACAGAGCAGCAACAGAGGCACATTCACTAGAAGAAATAACGCCCTCTTTTATTTCATCATCTGAGCTGTTTCAGCCAATAAACGCTAAGATCATAGATGAATGGCAACAGTCTTGGACCGCTCTTGAAAACAATAAATTGAAAAATGTCAAACCGACCATCAGCTGCTGGGTCTCATCGTCAAGAAAGTGCAGGCGTGAGGAGGTAGTTATCGCCCGCCTTAGGATAGGACACTGCCGTTTCACTCATGAGCACCTCATGGCACGAAGGGATCCACCTCGATGTCAACTGTGTAAAGTGGCTCTCACAGTAAGTCATACTTTTGAAGAGTGTCCTCGTTACAGTAGGGAATTTGTAAAATGTTGCGTACCACGTAAAGTCTCGGAGGCATTGAGCGATAGTGATCGGGCCGTCGATGGTGTCATTCAATTGGTCATTCAATTATATCACCTCATTTAACACATTTAGGCTATTTTACGCAATTTTTGATATTTTACTCACATTTTTTATTTATTTATCTTATTTTTTATTTTTTTTTATTATTTTTTTATTTTTTTTATTTTTTTTTTATTATTTTTATTTATTTATTTATTTTTTTTTATTTATTTCTTTTTATTTATTTCTTTTTTTTCCCATTCATTATAAGTAAGTAAATCGTCTTCTGAAGATGTTTTGGGCAATAATAACCACTCGCAGTTTTTTGCCCTTAAAACCAAAACAACAACAACAACCAGATAAATCAACTATAATAAATTGCAGAAAGATTCGGGTTAAAAATATCATTTGAAAAAACATAAATTATGACCAATGAAGAGAGAAAAATCTGGTGTGGGCAACACACGACTTTCACTTACCTCCATTTTTAAAATCAATGAAAGAATTTTCAAAAACAGTTAGAGATAAAAATACGTGAAACTATTAAGGAATTAATTAAATTGAATTTATATAGAAACATGAGTTTCATTAAAAAATCTACTTTTAAATGCTTGTCTATGAGATAATATTTTTTCTAAAATCTTTAGCTTTCCAATGGTATAAGATACATTTATACCGTATATATTACTGCTCTTATGTTCAAAAACGAAAAATTGCATTAAAAAATATTTTTTCCGTTTTCTCCTTTATTTGGAGATCAAATTTATTCAATTTATATATTTACCTTTTTTTTAACAGCGTTAAAAAGATGATATAGTAATTTTTATTGAATCTACAAAATTAAAGGTACTTTAGAAGAAGAAAATTTAGAATATCGGCATTTAAGCCCTATCAGACCATTTTAATCAGAATAAAACCTACATGATATTAAAGCCCTTTAAATTTTACATCGATATGTCGAGTTTAATAAATATCGTCGAAACTGTTTTCGAGAAAATCGAAAAAAGATGCAAAATGCATGGTATGAAGTGGCTCTTCTGGTAAGCTCATTTTGACGAAAAAAAGTTTGTCACGTCTCGGGCGTATAGTTGTCTTAAATATGAAATTTCAGTTTCATAGGACTTACCGTTTCTGCCCGGGAGTTACCATACACACACACACACACACCTTTTTGCGGGACATGGTTATTTGGACTCAGGGTACCCTAAAACGTGTATTTCCGTTGAAAACTGGAATTTGAAAATTTTCACGATCGCAATACTTCCCCTTACTATATATAGGAAGTGAAAGTAAAAACGCTGGAAATGAACCCACAATGATTTATTACTTAAAAATAACTATAGTAGGGTATAACTGTTTACATGGCTGCTAATATTTTCGATTTTTCTCCATCTTCAGTAATAACCGAGTTTTTGTGGAATTACATTTTAAAACGTGCGATCGGGTTTGAAACAGTGTGACTCCTTTTCACCTGTTTTATTTAATATAGCTTTAGAATATGTCATAGAAAAGGTGATGTGTACCGAGAAAGGTTTAAATATAGGTTACAAGATTCCATTTCTTAGGTATGCCGATGATTTGGTACTGCTAGGTGAAGACATGGAAACCATACAACTAAATACAAGTGTGTTAATGAAAACCGGTAAAGAAATAGGACTCGAAATAAATACCGATAAAACGAAATATATGATTAGTAGCAGAAACGGTGGGGATCTTGTTGATATTGATGTATCAGGGCATACTTTTAACAAGTAGAGAAATTCAAGTACTTAGGTTCTATGATAACAAGAAAAAATGAAATCCAGGAAGAAATAAAGTCCCGGTAATAGGTGGAAAATGCGGGTTATTATTCAGTTGCTAAGTTACTTAGCTCGCGGCTTCTATCTAAAAACTTAAAGGTTAGAATTTATAAAACTATTTTTCTTCCGACGGTTCTTTACGGATGTGAAATGAGGTCGCTTACTTTGAAGGATGAACATAGGCTTAAGGCTTTCGAAAATAAGGTACTGCGTAAAATATTTGGTCTGAAGAGAGATCGGTTCTAAACTGGGGAGGTTAGAAGGTTGTACAACGCGGAATAGTGGAATTTGTATCCTGTGAATATAATTGAGTTGATAGCATCGAGGAGACTCAAATGGGCGAGCAAAGTTGTTATGCTCGGTGAGGAACGGATTCCGAGAAAGTTGGTAATCGCTCATCCGACTGGTAGGCGTCCGAAAGGTAGGCCGAAGAATCGATGAGAGGTTTGCGTTAACGCTGATCTCGGGGGTTTGTGCTTGAACGGTGATCATTGGACGAGTCTGTGTAGGCGGAATTTTGTGGTATCGTCATCGAACCTTCGGGTTCGGTAAGCCTATTATTATTATAATTATTTACAAAATTCCCAGTGTAAGAAAGAGTTTTCCAAGATATGCTGAGAGCCGCGAAGCTGAATTAAAAAGGCTTAAACACTGTTTTTTTACTAATTTTATCGACGGTTGTATATTCTAGAAATATATAGAATAAAGGATAGAAAAATCAGAAAGTTTGAGCAAAAAAAAATTAATAGACGTCGAACGATTTCTAATGGATTGAACCATATTTGTTTATTGTGTCAAATACACGAGATTAGAAATATAAAAAAATACAAGATTATACAAAAAAAAAAAAAAATCTATATTACTATTATAAGTTGCTGAATTGTCCCGAACAAGGTACCAAATTTCTATGACAAACTCCATTTCCAGTCTAACCACTATTTCTAGTTCGTGCTTTCTCTTCGATTCCTGATATTCCTTCATAGCGTCTGAAAAGAGGAAGACAGTGAGACCTCGCTTAGTTACTCTATTGGTGTGACATATTTTTTTAGTTTCTCTAAGAATTTTTTTCATATCATATTGTCTCAACCACATTAACTTGATGTATAATTAGTACACAGTAGTAAAATTTTATGAAAAATAATAATATAACACTTACATTAAACAGAAACAATAAAATAATCTTAGTCGTCCGCCGCTTGACAGATGACCTATAAAAGTTCCCGCTATTATACGCCGGGACAGTATCAACCAATCAGATCAGATACTGGGAATATCATGTAGTAAGGAAGGGGAAAAGGATACGGAGAAGGATTCTCCTTGTTTTGTGGAAATATTAAATCAAGAAGACTGGAAGGGTCAGCTACCCACCTTTTATTGAAAAACTTATTCTTGGGTCCTTATCGGACATCAGCTTTGGTGCCAACTTACTACAGTTCGTCTCGGAAATGGAAAAACTTTTTTTTTAAGTTATAAAAATTCTGAAGAGATATAAAATTCGTGTGAAGGTTGAATCTCATCCCGTCACGGTTAGAAAAAAGAATTTTATGTGTATTTCATGCGCCACTAAGTTTTGCGAGCTTAATATAAAACGAAAACATGAATACATAGTGTATTACTTTGCATTATAAAAATAAAAAGTTTTTTATTACTCTACAATAAAATTAAAACGGTTATTTATAGATTCAAATAAAAAAAGCTGTTTAAAGATCTAAGTTTTCTATTAGGCTTTTAAAGAGCTTATTTTTTTGGGTTTTTTTTTCAATTTATTTTAGGAGGAATAATCAGGAGTCAGTCATTTTTTTAATTTGTTTAATTTTGCCAACGTGTCAAGCTTGTGAGCCATCATCGGAGCTACAAACATCAGAACAAAAAAGATACATATTAATATGATAATGAAAATTTTTTGAATGTAGTGGCAATGATAACATTTGAAATAAAACAGAAAATATACCAACATACTTAAATATTAGATAAACAAATAATGGTAATATGATAAACAATATTATGATGATAAGCATAAAAACATAACTTTAGACTTTAATATAGAAGTAAAATATATATATATATATATATATATATATATATATATATATATATATATTAACGTACCATTACTGTGCCATGTCCAAGCATAAACTGAGGAAAACCATAAACATGGGGAGGGGTTCATGTAAAAACCCTGAAGGTTTTTCTCTCTAAATATAAATACTACTGCTTATCTTTGTTTTGTTTTTTAAGGTTTTACAAAATTATAAAATGGAAAAACAAAAAAATATATGTACTATAAGGCTCAACATTTTTAACAGAAAATTATAAACCCTAGGATCTGAGGTATGTAAAAGATCCATGAGGTATTTAATAAAAAAAATAAAATAAAATAAATAAATAACAAAAATCAAAAACCAGATGTGTTACAAACGAAAAGATAATTACACAGTAAATAAAATATAAATTACACAATAAAATAAGAAATTTATAACTTAAGGAGACGGAAGATGTTGGCATACGAGGGAGAGATTATTTCTTGGTCTGTTTTATGATTGACGGCAAAATTAAAAAATTTCAAAAAATGACTGACTTCTGATTATTCCACCTATAATAGTTTTTACAGTCAGTCGACTGTAAAAATGTATAGTCATACATCCTCAATATTTTTCAATTTATGTGTATTAAAATATAAAATTTTAAAGGAAATGATTAAACATAACATATTTCAACTATTTTTGTAAAATATGGTGTTTTAATTGGTTAAATAATAATTAAACAATACTTATTGTTTTTATCTATTATTAAAACTCAAGAATCCAATGCTAAATGTCAAATTAATTATATATAATTAATTTACATTAGCATGCCTTTACTTTGGTTTATGAGCTTTTTGTAACTTTTCATTAACTTATACAGATTTATATGCTCCTATGCTTTTCAATGGTACTTTTTTTCATTTCACCGCTTTTTAAGTATTTGGTATCAATCATCTCCGTTTTGCCTTTTCTATTGTGCCTAGTGTAAATATTATATATATATATATATATATATATATATATATATATATATATATATATAATTCTTTTTTTTTTTTTTTCATTCTTTCAAATATTTTCTCCTCTCTTTTTATTTTTTTAACTTAGACTTGTTTCATGATATAGACAGCAGTTATATTTATAATATTTACTTTAGTATGATAGTTTTATTTAATAATAAAGCCTAGATGCAAAAGGTATAAATGCATTTGCTTAATTTGTCGCTATAATCCCATATTTATTACTTATATAAAATTTACAAACAATATAGTATGTTACATAGAACTGCGTGGATATTATAGACTTCGAAAGAGTAATGAAACTAAAAGATCTGAGTTTTATGATTCTGTTGTTTTTTTTTTTTCACTGTTAGGAAACTAATGTGTATATGTATATATGTTGGTCAATTGTAGGTTGTAATAAGTTAGTTCATATAATTTTGTTGTTTACGTACCATAAAGCAAATTATCTTTGTGATGATTCTTTGGATTTAGTTCATCATCAACAGCTGAAGGACGACCCGGGCGTTGCGTCCTCCTGGTCAAAATTTCCGATTATGAACTTAGCAAACCACTTACGGACGGTGGTTTCTCCTGAGGCATCGTCCCTATGGCGTTTTTCCTAACCGGCTGTGCAGCGGATTTTCCTTTTTGAATATGAAATATCATTAAAGGACGAAAATTTAATTATTCCCTTCAATTCTGAGCAAGCGAAATACCACATCAAGATAAGGATTCTCGGATAAACTGATTGATAAAAGGAGCTTGAATAATCTTTTATTAGAATATGTAAACATTATTGACCAAGTAAACATGATTTTATATAATTTAAAATCACTATCCTAGAAGAATATAAATTTATTATTATATTAAAGTTAGAACACTCATTTCTTATTAATATGTTTTATTTTACATCAAATAAGCATATTTACATTTCGAGGAAACATAGGTGGCAAAGCACTGTCCCTTTGGTCGACGTTCTCGCCGAGGGAAGGGGCTGGACTCTGCAGTCTGACTCTATTATATTTTAATATTCCTGGAAGATGGTCTCTCCCCATCTTTAAGTTCGCATAAGGCCTGTACTGTTGCTCTGATTTGTTTATTGCAACATTGTTTTCTTTGTTACTGGATGTTTTTCAACAATAAAGGAGATAAGAAAAAAAAAAAAAAAAAAGGAAACATATTCTCATCTTCGAAATAACGTATTGAAAACTTCCTATATATATCCATATTTAAAAAAAAATTTTTTTTACTTCTTTTTTTACAATTTTCATTGTTATAAAAGCGATACTTTATTTTTTAAATTAATATATATGTATAATATTAAATTTAATTATGAATATTTTTTAAAGTAAAATATGATCTCTATTGGTGTCGCAAATATGGAAGTTTTTAATACTTTGTTCTGAACAAGAACTGATAAGACTTTCGTTTTTCTTATCTCTTTTATTGTACAACGAACAGGTAACAAATGAAACATATAATGCAACAGTATAGACCTTTGACAAGAGGCCTATATTAAAGTGATAAGACCTCGAAAAAGATGTATAGTTTATGTGAAATAAAATATATTTATGAGAAGAGAGTAATCTAATTGAGTATAATAATGAATTCATAAACACAGACAGGGTTAAATTGAAATATAAAAAAAATATATGGAACTTATTTAACAATCTAATAGTATCTTACACAATCTTTCAAAAAACATTGAATAATCTTTGTACCTATATACATATATTCTTATATTTGAATTTCCTAAATTTTACTTTTTATTTTGCACAAATGAAAATCACAATTGACAAGAGAAAAACAAAATTTGTGGACAAGAGGTTGGGTGTTGCTGACATCCCCATTGTGATTCCTCAGTGACTGGTGAAGGAGGGGGCTAACTATGATGGAAGTATGTAAATCTCCACTGAGTTAGCTTTGTACAAACTTACAGCCCTTCCTCTCCTCCTCTCAATGGCCTCTACAATCCTCGTCTGTCTCAAAACTTTGTCTCCGTCGAGGATTCGAGTTGTTATATTTTGTCTTGCTATATCTTTATTACTCCAATAGAATACAACAAATTGTTTATAATAACTGACAACTAGCTAGGCAATGAACATAACATAACTAAGACAGCACACGACTTTCACTTACATCTGTTGTTAAAATCAATTTAAGAACTTTTAAATTAAGTTAGAGTAGGGATCGCTTGTAGCAGGGTGGCTAGCATAACAGCCTCCTATGCCAAAGGTCATGGGTTCAAACCCGCTGGTGGTCCTAGGACTTTTAATGGGAGTAAAAAATCCTTAGTTATGCCGTCCTTCGGAGTTGACGTTAAAAGGTGGTCCCGAGCCTGTGCGATGTCAGATACTCGTTAAAGATCCCTATCCTAATAAAACATTATAGACAAAATTTAGGACTCCCACTGTAGCATCGTTCGATCAGCCATAGTAGCATAAAGTGTTGATAAATAAATAAACAAATAAATTAAGTTAGAGTTAAAAAGAGAAAAAAGAAAATACAATGAATTTCGAAAGAAACATATGCTTTAGATTAATTAATCTAACAATAAAAAATATTATAAACAATTACTTTTTTTCCTTTCTTCATGACTCTCTATCACGTTAAATAATTTTTAAAGATTTGTTCATAATTTTTTCTAAAATTTTGGCTTTTAACGGTTCACTCTACATCTGTATTACTATTCAAATATTAAAAAAAAAAAAAAAATATTTTTTTTGTTCTTTTTTCCTTTAGTTTGTTATCAAATTCGCATAGTTTGCATATTTATCTGTCTTTTATCGATGCTAACAAGATCATATTGTATTTTTATAAAACTCTATATATAAGATAACCTTTTTTAGCTTTTCAACGGTATATCATACATCTATATTACTATTTCTAGCATTGGCTAGCTCTCCACTCACGTGTAGTATGCTTGAGGATTGTATATAGGTATAAGTGACTTTTGTATATATTTTTATTGATTTTGTTTTTTATAATATTTTTATTGATTTTGTTTTGTATAATATTTTCATTGATTTTGTTATGTATAGTATTTTTATTTACTTTGTTTTGTATAATATTTTTATTTATTTTGTTTTGTATATATGTATATTGTATTATTATTATACAAAATTTATTTTTTGTATATATCGTGTGAATGTAGTATGAATGTTGTACTTTATCACTATTAAGAATGTCCTAAATTGGGCTGATTTTAATATTACTCAATAAAGAACTGTTACCTTAATATTACTATTTTTTTCTGTAAAAAAAAAAAAAAAAAAGTCTGCAGTTTTTTCCTTTAGTTAGTTATTAAATGCTTTTCTATTGTGTATTTAAAAGTATTTTTTCAATGCTAACAGCTCGTAGTTGTATAATAATAATAGGCTTAGCGAACCCGAAGGTTCGATGTCGATACCACCAAATTCCGCCTACACAGACTCAGTAGTTGTATAAATCCATGTTAAAACATTTTTTTTTTAAATGTAGGAGAAGCTTAACTTTTTCATTCACACCATTATACCACCTCAACAGTGTGTCCTAGTGACAAATGTTATATAACAAAAACTATTCTCCAATACATTTCTATGATGCACTTATTTTACTGCCGTCGAATTCTCGATCCGGGGCAACACCTACAGAACTAAAGCGACACGCATTAAGTAACATTTTTTTGGTTGAAAAAACGGAAACTATAAGACTGAGCCAAAAGACATTATATTTATGACGAGAAAGATGGTTGGGGGTGCGGTCATAAATTTATTTATGTAATTTATGACCGCACCCCCTACCACCTTCCTCATCTAATTTCTCAACGGTCAACAAAACTCCATCATTATATTTATGACGATCTGTCGGTGTAGTGCTTGTATGAGAAAAAAACAGAAAGCCTCTAAAAACAAAATGGATCTTATATTTAGTTTTCAGTAACTAAAATACGATAAAGTAAACAGGTGATTTTCGTGACAGGACCTCCTAAATATTGAAGAGATCCCGATTTGCTACAAGACAGAGCGAAGACACGTTGCCATATCAGCTGGCTGATGGATGGTCTTCTTGACGGGTGGTAATCTGACCAACATGTCCGCACCTCTTAGAATATACTCCCTCCTAAAGGGGTCATTGCAAAACAAAACACAAGGGAGCTAGTCTTTCATCATATAGTTTTCCTATTTTCTTAAAGTTTCTTTTTACTTAAACTTACCTGTACATGAAATATGTAGTAATGGAAAATTTTCGAATTCCACTATTCACCAGAAATACACATTTTACAAGATATCTTAGTAAAACGACCGTCCATTGAAAATGTCTTTTTAAAAATAAAAAAAATACTACAACTATTTTAATGAATCATCTTTATTTAAATAATTTAACTTTATTATCATAATTTAAGTTTATGCAGCTTGATTTTTTATAGATTCTTGAAGTTTTTATAAATAAAAAACCTTTAAAATTTAAAACATTCATAACGAAAATCGCCCAGGAATCTATCACCACAGAAATCAACTAGAAGGTTTTTGTTTAATTTTCATTAATAATTATCTGCGGGTTCGTGCCGGTTTACAAGATTGTTTTTTTTTTAATTTGTTTACCCTGCACGGAAGCCTTTCTCGACGTAGAACAGGCATTTGACCGAGTCTCGCACCCAGGACTGCTTTACAAACTCCGCAAATTCCTCCCTCCTACATACTACCTCATCATCCAGCCCTACCTCTCTGGAAGATCCTTTAAAATAAACCGCAATAGTTTCTATTCATCCCTATTTACTCAGTCTGCTGGCGTTCCTCATGGCAGTATCCTAAGACCCCTTCTTTACACAGTTTATACAGCTGATATCCCAAGCCATCCTAACACCTTCCTTTCTACCTATGCTGATGACACTTGTGTGTTATCGGTCAATAATGATCCTACTATTGCCTCTCAAACTCTTCAATCCCACATCCGAGACCTTGAAGTATGGTGTCAGAATTGGAGAATCAAAATCAATTCCAACAAATCCCACCAAATTACCTTTACCCTTCGTCGTAAACCTATGTTATCCTGCCCTACAGTGTCCTTTAATAATATTCCGCTAGTCCCGGTTGAACAGATTCACTATCTAGGACTCCTACTTGACAAACGACTAACTTGGAATCCGCAGGCAAGACTGAAACGACAAGAAACTGCCCAACGCTTTCGCTTACTTCAACACTTACTGGACAGACGCTCTAACCTTCCACTTAACTCCAAAAGGCTCATCCATATTACAATGCTCCTAATTTTGTCACCATCAACCTCATCCATAAAGACCTTAATGTCCCATATGTTGCTGATTTGGCCCGTACGAGGTATCATTCCTTCCATGACAAACTCCACTCCCACATTAACCCACTAGTTTCAATCCTAGCTTCCTCTACCATTCCTGACAATCCTCCGAGGCGTCTGAAAAGAAGATGGCCTTGAGACCTTCTAATGTAGATTACCTAGTAGAGTGTTGCCAATGGGCATATTCTCTTTATGTCTTTTCATGTATATTAGCTATATTATGAGCCAATTTACTTGATGTATTTACTAATAAAGTTGTAAATTTCAATAAATTAATAAATAAAAAATTTGTTTACCTTTTATTTCTTGCTTTTTTCAAATTTTGTCCCTATAAATTCCAGTTTGTTTTTATATGTTTATTTATACTTTATAAACGTATTATTGTCTTTAATTTTTATGAATCGTAAAAATTAATTATCTATTGAGACTCTAAATTCGTAAATAAAATATTTTACCCATAGATAATTAAAAAATATATATTTTTTTTCGTAATACATAATTATGTACAAACATAATTAGTAAAAGCAACTAATTCTTATATTTTGAATACAAATTTGTATGGATTTCTTTCATGTTTTTTATTGTCAATTGAATGGTACCTACTCCTCTTATATGGAAAAGAGAGGATTTTTTTGGTTTGCTCCAAAACTCCGTAATACTTTTATACGGTTGCTCCTATCAAAAAACGTATCCTAAGTAATAGTTGCTGGAAATAGGGTGTGGAATCAATTTACGACGTCAGATCATAGAGTTCCAATTTAAAATAAAGAAAGAAATGTCTTCTGGGACACCCTGTACATCAAAATTAAAATCTAAATACAGAAATCGATTCCTCGTTAAAAAATAATGAGGGTCTACGTTTAAACTTCTTTCCGAACTGCAAACAGTCTGGCCATAATATTACAATGTCCAATTATTTCGTATTCTGCCCCAGTGTGCCCTGGTGAGTTGAGGTATTACGAGATTGGCTCATTACGCAGTTATAAACAAAATGTCCCGACCTTAATTTGTTCAATTTGAGATAGTCTTCCCAATCAAGTTTTATAATATTAAAGGGGTTATACCTAGACTGTGACTGCCCACTATTGGCTAATAGACTACGGTTAATCGACCAATCAGCAGGCTACGATATTAATTGAGGACCAGCTAACAAGTCTGATTGGTGATTCAAAGCCCACAGTAACGAAATTATTTTGATCACTTATTTCCGTTAAATTAGAAGTTAACCAACCTTGAGCATATTATGACTTCATTTCATGGTACACGTAGTCTATTTCTTAATTTTGAATTATACCTAGCTAAAAGAGTATCGAATAATCCTTATTACAACTTATGTAAAAGTCAGATTACATTTTTTTTTTTTATTATTTATTACGAGATAATACAATCTGCCACCTTCTGGGGCAATGAATATTAAAGATATAAGAAATCATTCATTCCATATGTACATTGGAAATAAAATAAAAATAAATAATTAACAGAGATTAAACAAAGAAGAAAGAAAAAAAATATATATATATACACAAAATTAAATAAATACAATAAAGAAAATAATAATAACAATCTTGTTCACATTCATACCTATTTACAATATTTACAAACTGCTCCTGGGATCACCGAATCAAACCTCGAGATCCACTAGTGGATGTCGAGGCACAATGCCGATAGATCCCAGCGCCTCTCATTCAACCGCGTCACTGGTCTTGAGAGCCAGTGGAGGCTGAGCGAGGGCGCTAGAGCCACATACACTCAGGACATGAGTGGAGAAGCCAGCCATTGCCAGCACTCCAATGACATATTTATAAGAGATCTCTGGGCCACTGCCGCTTCAACCTACGAGGAGGGTTATAGGGATGTTTGGAACTGGATAGGGAGTGTGCCAAGGGATTAGGAAGGTGAGGAAGCTTCTGGTGGAAGATTGAGAATTTGGATGGGATTAGATCAAGGATAAATGGGATATTCAGGTCATGGTGTAAGGTTTTGTTGGTGACATAATATGGGGCATCGACTATTGTTCTAAGGACTTTAGACTGGAAGGATTGGATACGTTTGATATTCGAAAATTTTGCTGTTCCCCACAGCTCAAGTCCGTAGGTCCAAATGGGTTTAAGAATAGTCTTGTAAATGAGTAGTTTGTTGTCCGTTGAGAGGTGTGATTTCCTATTTAGAAGTCTATATAGCTGGCCATATCGTCGATTGAGTTCTTGTCGTTTGAGTCTAGTATGTGGGTTCCATGTCAGTCTCTTGTCTAAGAGGAAACCAAGGTACTTGACTGTGTCAGAAAAGGGAAGGGGGATAGAGTTAAAATGGACTGAAGGGCAGGATTTGCGTCGTAAGGTAAAGGTTACATGCTTGCTTTTTGATTCATTTACTTTGATACGCCAATCATTGCACCACTGTTCAATCAAAGCAAGATGCGATTGGAGGTTTGAGGATGCTATTATCGGGTCTAGGTGGGATGAGAGGATAGCTGTGTCATCGGCAAATGTTGCCAAGAAGTTTTCAGGAAAGGTGGGAATGTCTGCGGTAAATAAGATGTAAAGGATAGGACCTAGGACACTACCTTGTGGAACACCAGCTTCTATCGGATAACAACTTGAGAAGTCAGAACCACAACGAACTCTGAACGAGCGGGTAGAGAGGTAAGATCGAAGGATTAGATATAGGGATTGGGGTAATAGGGTTTTTAGTTTAAAAAGCAAGCCATCGTGCCACACCCGGTCGAATGCTTGTGCTATGTCCAGAAAGGCACCGGTGCAATATTGCTTGCTTTCAAGGGCATAGGATATGTGATCTACAACCCGAAGACCTTGGTGAACAGTGGAGTGGCCTAAGCGGAAACCGAACTGGTGAGATGGGATTTTGTGTAATTGGAGTAAAGGTAGGATGCGTTTCAAAAGGATTTTCTCGAATATTTTGGAGAGAATTGGGAGCAAGCTGATTGGTCTATAGGATGAGGTATGATTAGCAGGTTTGCCCGGTTTAAGGAAAAGTATAATGGTTGAGTGTTTCCACATCATAGGAAAATGGGTTGTACGGAGGATGCAGTTATATATGTAGGTCAGGAATATTATAGCCTTTTTGGGAAGTTGTTTAATGATTTGGGAAGTGAGTAGATCAAATCCAGGAGATTTTCGAGGTTTAAGTTTATCGATTAGGAATTTGACCTCAGAGGGGTTGACAGCTTTAGGAGGTAAAGAGAGAGGAATCGGCGAGGAGAGGGATTCTTCAACCGCAGCTGTATGGGTAGGATTAAGTTCAGGATGAGGAGTGAATGTGTTTGCAAGATGTTTAGCAAACTCCTCTGCCCTAGTCTCATCTGACGAGGCCCAGGAGCCATCATGACGTTGAAGAGGATGAGAGATATAATGGTATTTAAGGATTTTTTTAGTTGCTTTCCAGAGGGAATGGTCACAAGTGGATAATGAGGAAAGATAGGAATTATAGGATTGAGATCTGTAGGTTGTCAATTTATTTTTAACTAATTTACAATAATAATTGTATGATTTCCTGTCATCAGAATGCCTGGTCCTCTGCCAGATAGTCCTAGAACGGCGCTTGTATTGGATAAGGTCCAGGAGTTCTTGAGGTAAAGGATTTGTACATCGGATTTTGTGGAAGAGAGAGGTGAAGATGAAGTCCAAGCTGCTTGTTGAATTAGGGTAGTAAAGGTATTTACAGCTTCATCCACTTCTTCAGGGAATTTGAGGGATACTCTGAGATCAATATTGTCGGTTAAGATTTGACGGAATAGGTCCCAATGAACTGGGCCCCTGATGAATGAGGGTGGAGACGGTTTAGGAATGGGCGATAATGAAAGGATAAGGAGTAATGGGCTGTGATCTGAAGATAGGTCATCGAGGCGAGATATGGAATAATTTAGTGAGCCTAGACCTTTATGAATGAAAAAGTCTAGGAGGTCGGGATTGCGGTTGGGATCTGTTGGCCAGTAGGTAGGAGAATCCGGAGGAAGGATATTGCTGCGAGTAGAATTAAGTGCAGACAACAGGATTCGTCCGCGAGAATTTGTGGTTCTGGCTCCCCATTGTTGGTGTTTTGCATTAAAATCTGCTCCTACAAGAAAGTGGTGTCCCAAGGAATTTAGGAATGTATTGAATTGGGGTTCGGAAAAAGGAATATTCGGAGGGGAATATGCTGCAACAATTGTTATGTTAAAGAGCTTGGTTCGAACTGTTACAGCTGTAGGTTGTAGGTAATTATGGACGGGTAAGGGGTGTGAGTGATGGGAGAGGGAGTGATGGATGATGACAGCAGTGCCAGCATGTGCGGTTCCGTCCGGGTGGTCCGTGCGGTAAATGTTGTAATTGGGGATGTTAAACAGCCGTGAGTTGGTAAGTCGGGTTTCTGTTACTAGGGCTATGTCTATATGTTTTTCTTGTAAGATGACTGTTAGTTCGTTAGTGTGATTTCGTATACCATTCGCATTCCAAAGGAGTATGGATATAGGCTCGGAAGAGGTCATTTAAGGTTTTCTTGCAGAAGTGATGAGGTGGGATACGAGGTTAGTTAGAAGAGATATTAGGGGAGTCACGACTGATTTCAGTTCAGTGATGAAGGATGTTAAGAGACTGGTGATATCTGTTGCATTAGATGGAGGAGGAATAAGTGGAATTTGATGTTGATGGGATTTTTGAGGCTCGGGTTGGGTTAGAGGAAGAGAATATTGAGGTTGGGGCTGGGGTTGTTGAGGTTTTGGTTGCTCCGTCGGCAGGGCCTCACAATTCTTATTTTTCTCACCGCCTCCTAGAAGTTGGGCAAAGGACACATTAGAGTTGATGAGGTTTGAAGTCATTCTTCTTGGAGTAGAGGGGTATTCTGTTGGATGCGGTTTCTGGAATTTTTGTTTTAGGTTTTTGTAAACCTGGCATCCTTTATAGTTAGCCGGATGTCCTTTCAGGCATAGAGCACACACCGCTGGAGTTTGCCTTGATTTGATGCATTCATCAGATTTGTGTGGGTCTCCGCATTTCACGCAACGTGGCAAATGATGAAAGTAGTGCTTGGTATGTCCATATGCCTGGCAGTTGTGGCATTGGACAATTTCTTTCTTCACATACGGTTTTTCAACTGTAACTTTGGTGTAATACAGCCTTTGGATATCGTATACCAGATTACATTAAATTTGTTTTCCAATATTATTCCTTTTAATAGAAAGTCTCTTACAACAATGGCTAATTATTTCTTTCACACTGTTGTAATCTGAATAAAACATTTTAATTATAATAATAATCGTTAGATCCGTTATTATAAAAATTGTAAAAATATGAGAAATGTATAACCTTCTCCTAGTATGTTAATTTTTTTTAAAATTAGTTTCTGTATATAATATTGGGTTGTGTCACATGAAATGTCCGTTTTCAAGGTAAAGGATTTTTATTAAAAATACCATATAAAAACAAGATAATTTTATTCCAAGTATTTATCTTCTTTTTCTACACATTTTTCCCAACGTGACGCCAACTTTTTTATCCCTGAACTGAAAAACTCTAGGCTTTGAAAGGAAAAAGAAATCTGAAAACGCACTTTTCACTTGATCATCATTTTCAAAAATACGAAAGTTTCCTTTGACGAAGTTGTCTAACTTCCTGAACAGGTGGTAATCTGTTGGAGACAAGTCGGGAGAATATGGTGGGTGCGGAAGAACTTCGTAGCCCAGTTCTTTCAATTCTTGCACAGTATGTTTTGAAACATGGGGTCGTGCTGCCGCTCAGTGAGATCATGAGGTACCCATGTATCGAGCTTTTATACTTTCCCAATACCCTTTAAATGTCTGGAAACGGTAGATGCACTAGCATTTAGTTGTGCTGAGAGTCCTTTAACTGTTTGGTAGGGATTTTCTTCTACTGAATGTTTGAAGACATAGTTGTCTATTACGGACGGAGGTCTTCCTCGAGGCAGGTTTTCCAAGTCGCTATCCCCAGCTGAAAACTTAGCGAACCAACGGCGAATGGTCCGTTCATTAACACTTCCTTCCCCAAACGCCTTGAAAATATTTCTAGCGGCCTCAGCTGCTGAATGGCCGAATTTAAACTCGTACAAAAATATTACTCGAAAATCGCGTGTATCCATCTTCATATTTGGAGGTAAACTAAACAGTGGGTAATTGATTAGGAAGCTAATGTTTATAATACAAAAGTAGAGGATTAGTAACTGTTTACTTTAAATATGTAAGCATTCGGAAGAAAACAACAGAGACCTGCAAAATCCTATATGTATTTCAGAAACTATAAAAACGGACATTTAATGTGAAACAACCCAATACACTCGTATATATATATATATATATATATATATATATATATATATATATATATATATATTCAGTTTTTATTTTTTTCAAGAAGCCTACTACACACACGCATATTTTGGATTTGGACTAACGGGATCCTAAAACGTGTATTTTCGTTGAAAATGCGAATTTGAATATTTCATATTAGTATAGCCCTATACTAAATATTTTATCATCATGTAAGTGAAAGTAAAAAAGAGATTTTTGAATAACATAATGATTCGAATGGGAATAATAGTGATGTAACCATTTACAGATCTATACTATAAGGGTTTCTTGAACCGGAGTTAGAGGCTGACTGACAAGTTAGAGCATCAAGTTTAAAGTTTACTAGTTGAAGTGCTTTCTACTTGCAATTTAATTATTTTAGCCTTTATTTAAGTTAGAGCAAGTTAAATTCTTGAGGGAACTGAAAGTAACAAACTCGTATTTGCCCGGCTTTGGGTTTGAGAGCTCCCGGAAACTTGAGAGAATACCTTGCACTCTCGGGGAACTAATTTGGGATGTAATTACGAACGTATGTTAGATTATAACATTGGCAAAGTATCTGGTTACTTTTGGAGCCAATTATATCCATTATTTGATTACATTTCGTATTCGTAGAACAAAAGAGTGTTTTAACAATGAACCAGGAACGGGAGTTGTAATTTGAGACATGTAGAATCTGATGACAGTTTAATTACAGTGGCTGTTTCAGGCTCCTTCCTGGTTCACAATTCAGAACATGAATGACCATGTATATTTATTTTAACAAATAATAACTTTTGTTGGTTGTTGTATTAAGAAAAAAATAAACAATGAAATATGAGCTGTATAGTTGTATTTTGTCTATAAGTATGCATTGGCATTGACGCAGTTGTTAACATATTAAAATACTGCCAACTTGTGTTTTATGTACAATACTTGTGTTAATTTGTTCTTTTACTCCACATCAAGATATAATGTATGTTGGTGAAGGTGGTGCTATGGTGTTTGTTAATCATTTATTACTTATCACTTTTGTGGACCATAATATTGTATTTGCAAGTTCTGCTAAAAAATAAATTAAATTAAATAGTTTAGAATCCATTTTAGCTTTTACTTACCTATATATAAATTATATAGTAAGGGAAAGTATTACAATCGTGAAAATGTATTCATATTTAAGATAACTATACGCTCGAGATGTTACAGCAACTTTTTCATCAGAATTAGAGAAACAGAACAGCCACTATAAACCATGCATTTTGCATCTTTTTACGATTTTCTCAAAAACTGCTTTTACAATATTGATTAAACTCACTGTTTTGATGCAAAATTTAATTAGCTTTATTGTAATATAGATTTTATTCTGATTGGAATAGCGGGACAGGGCTAAAATGCTAATATTTTAAATTGTTCTTAAGTACCTTTAATTTTGTGGGTTATAAAAAATTAACTGCATCATCTTGTTAACATTGATAAAAAACGGGTAAATATATAAGTTGAACGAATTTTATAATGGACTAAAGGTAAACTGAGCAAAAATATGTTTTAATGTAATTTTTTTTTTAAGATAAGAACTGTAATATAAATGTATAATATACCGTTGGAATGCTAACAATTTTAGGAAAAATATTACCTTATACAAAAAAATGTAAAAATGTAATGGAGTGTGTAAAAAATGTAATTATTCTATTGAACATATCAGTTGCATCTTTATAGTTTCTATGTCTATTGTTATGCTCGTTAGGTTTGTCATGAAAATGTAAATAAAGATTAAATTAGTGTTTGTTGACTGTGTATTTTTTCAAGTCGGTATGTAGTGTTTTGCTCTTTACGTATTTACTTACGAATGGAGTTAGGTTTCTTAAATCTTTTTATTAAAACGATTTTATTATTTTCTATTTTAGCTTATCCATAAATTTGTAAGTACTTATGGGTTAAATAAGGTACATAAATTAACTCAAATGCATTATGATTTTCTGTTTTTACGATTTGTCAAGTTAATATGTGGACCCAAGTAATTCTTCGATCAAATGTTTCTTTTAATTAAATAACCGAATCAATGTGGGCAATGTGTGAGCAAGATACAAAAACATTAAGCACGCTATCGTTGTACAAGAATTGTTTTAAAAAATTTCAATCTGACAGCTAAAATTAAAATTGCCAACGAAATGAAATAAAAAGGAAATCAAAAGTTCGTTTTCTTAATATCGTAATATGGTACATTAATTATGCAAGTATGTTATACATTTTGTTAAATATTGTATAGTCAAGTCAGTGTGTAATTTTTTAACTAATTAGTTTAAGAGGAATGTATTTTTATTCCAGCAAGAATTTGCAGTTTGGAAGCTAGCACGGCGCTAAGTATATACAGTTACGCATTACGCAACAGTATTGCGGCGTAATATACTTTGTCCGCCGTAACTAATGGATACCAATATTCTTGTGTCTTGTACAACAGCTTAGAAATGCATTAGAACAATAATTAAATATTCTATTCTATATTTATATCAACAATAACAAAGATATATTGTATTGGTTGTTTAATTTATTTATTAAATCAGTAATTAACAATCGTGGAAAAGATAGGAAAGATGTATATAATGTGTGGTAGATTATTTGTTTTTCTCACAATGGTTTTGCTATGATAATATTAATAATGATTAGTAAATTCACTCTGATACTATGTCCCTTAAGAATAACAGTTTCGTACAGTAACTATACACTTCAATATATACATGTCTGGCCGAGAGACCCATAAAATAATTATTTATTCACAAATGTAAAAAAACCAAAAAAAAAAACCTAATTTTATAGAATATATATATATATAATATATATATATATATATATATATATATATAATAAATGCTATAAAATTATAGAGCTGAACAATTTCCAACTAAATAAAATAAATGAATTATCACATAACTCTAGGATTTTGATAAAATAAATGATTTTTATATATAGTTTTTATAATCATGTGGCATTGTAAAGGATTAGCTGGAAAAAAGAAATGTGCCATTGATAAAAATGAAAAGAACATATTTATATTAAAAAATATCTAAAACGTTATTTCATTTCGTAATAGTAATAATTTTTATATGGTTTAGTGACAGGAAAAAAAATTGTAAAAAATATTTTTAACATTGTAAAAAGCATGTGTATTACTGTCGGGATAATCAAATAATATTGTTATAAGAACCTGACACTAGAGCACTCAAATACTGAACGAATGTTTTCTTTAAATTTACTCATATTTATAAACTTAATTCATAACACCGTTATTAACTAAAGCTGCTATTAAATGAAAGTAATTTTGCACAATTAATCCTAATAACATCCCTCAATACGTAACTTTAAAAATTGATTTGCCAAAGTTGAAGTCCCTTTTTTCTGCTTCTGAAATGCAATTAAAATTACAGCTTTAGTTTTAATTACGTTTTTCAAATTCAAAACTTTCATTCAATTATTATAAACATCAGTTTGAAGACTGGAAATGTTATTTAAAAAAAAGTAGACTTTCTGCTTGTGGAACTTTACTGGAATTATTAATTACTTATCCGCCGTTTTAACAAAAGTGAAGTAGGAAATGTAATTTAAAGTGAAGACATGTTATTTCATTTTGATACAGCGGTTATTGGTACTTATAATTCGCCATATATTTAGAATAAATATATATTTCTGATGATTTTCTTTTTCAGTATTCCAATGGAGAATTCGATAACTAAAATCGTTATAAACTAAAAATGATTTTTACTTTCACAAACCGAATTAGAAGGTATAAGAAATATATAAATATAATAATTATAGAATATTTATATAAATATGAAAGTATATCGATCGTAAACAATTTTGAATTTTAATTTTTAACGTATCACCCTCAATTTAGATGGAAAGACATTTTGAACTCAGATCTCATGTTCAAATGATGGTTGAATGACGGCTGTTGAAAGCATATATAATATATAATGTTGGACTAAAAGCTACATCCCTTCACAATTTTAATGATGGGACATAATACTCTTTTGGTAAAAACCATCCTGTGTAATGGTCTATACTTAAGAGGATATAATGGTTTTGTAGGGACATCGTTTATCAATGTCTCGGCATTCGTTGAAATCCCTTTTGCTGAAAATGTGGGCACGTTTGTGATTATATTTATTCGAGTAAGATTCTATATTGTTTACCTTTGTCGATGTTAGGCCTGTTTTTCGACCTGGAGCTAACATTCCTAATATTTTAAAAATATCTACGATATTTTACAATGCAATCAATTTTGTTTTAGTTTTTTCGTTCTATACTTTTGTTAGAAGGAGATTTTCAAAAAGTACTAAAGGAAATTTTATGCGTAATTGATACGTTGACATATTTGTATTATAATTTATCTTAGTTATGTCTGAATTTGCTATCAGATTTCACCTAGAGAACACTCAAGTTCTTTAAAACGCGATCCAGAAAGAAAATTATCATAAAATAGTGCTAATTACATTATTTTTCCCTCCATATTTCACACCTGTCATGGTAGTATGGTAGGCATGGGGAAGTAAATTGCCCAGCAGCACCTCTTACAAGGCTTTAATTTAGCAGATGAGGTCTCTCATCCAGCTTCTCTTTAGCCTTCTTCTGACTGGCATTTGAGCTATTGGCATGTCGTTAATCAGCCTATTGTCGTAACCGTTAAGTTTACTGTGAAAACGAGAATAGAGTGTTCGTATATGTTGGTCAACTGTTAGTTGTTGTAAGTCCGTATGTAGGGTTCTAGTTTTTACTAACTGTATACGCTCTGCTATCCGTGAAAGAACAGTACTTTCAAGTGATAACTCAAAATTGAGGGTGGTGCTTTTAAAAAAATTAGTGGACTGTATAGATTTAAGAAATAAAGATAATGGAAGCAAACGACGAATCACAATACATTTAATATACTAAAATACATATAAACAAGATAAGAAACTAAATTAACCTAATAAATTGATATGAGAAAAGATAAGAAACCAATTAACCTAATTATACTTAAACAGCTATAGGAAAATGTAAATGCTTAAAGATGTAAAAAATATAAGTCTCAAAATTAAACAGTTTTAAGAATGATAATTAAGAAATTAAATGTTACAATGGATATAGATAAGTTGTATTCACGTAAAGATGTCCAGTTGAGTGTTAAAGAAAACGATCGCAGGGCGGCTTGAACGAAGTCGTCTTGAGTATTGAAGAGAATGACCGCAGGGCGGCTTTTCCAAGTTCCAAGGGAACGATGAGAAGATGAAGAGACACGTTTGCAAACGTACTGAGTATGAGCAGACTTGGGTCTATATACGGCACATCTTCACCGTTCAGACGCTACATTAAGACTCGCCTCGCCACGAGGCAGTAAAAACAATTGAAGTACGATCGTCTTTTATCTTTCTCTTTCACTATTCTTTACTTTCTTGGCAAAAACTTTTAATTATATTTACAAAGACTATTTTTAAACCAAATAAAAAATAAAGATTAATACAATTAAATGATCTTATGATAAATATCATAAAAATTATAGAGTTTTTTATTTTCAATGAAACAGCCAGGAAAAACCTAATCAGGCTATAACATTTGGCGTGAACACGTACCAAGGAGCTGCCGTTATGAGTCTTAAAATTTTGGATTGAAATGATTGCAGTTTTTGTATGTGAGTCTTTTTTGCTGAACCAAAAATCTGTGAAGCGTAAGACCTTACTGCCTTAAGAAGGTAGGTGTATGTATTCAGTTTCTGTCTTATTTTTAATTTTGATAAAAGAGAGTATAGTACTTTCAGTCGGTGGTTGAGAGTCTGTCTTTAGATTTATGTTTTTCATTTCAGAGAATGATTAAATATAATAATGAATTTACGGTATAAAATAAACATATTTTCTTGCTAATAGCACATTTCGTTACGATAAACTAAAGCTCTGATCGGTCAGACAGAGATTTTTTAAACATAAATTATGCCATAATTTCCAAATTGCACTCGTGCGAAGTAGGGACGGGTCGACTAGTTGTATATATATGTAATAAATAATGCGGTGAATTAATATAGACTTTAACAACATTTTTAATTCTTTAACTCCTAGGATGGCCTGAGGCAATAAGCACTACGTATACTTTACTATCAGTGAGTTAGCCTCCATACGAGGGGTGTTAATAGTTTTACTGGAAGGACTAACCTTATAGTCTTTGTAGACCATTACTAAGCTTTATGGTTACTGCCTCTGGCTATTATCTTGGTATCTTCCTCTGCTTAACCAGCCCTACTCTTCCATCATTTCTCCTTCTCCTTAATCTCTACTGCATTGTTAATTAATTTATGGATCATATTCGTTCTTACATATTTCACATTAGATATTTCATAGTCTAAGTACTACATAATTTAATTTTAGTAGATAGATAGGTATGTACTTGTTAAAGAAAATAATCTCGTAAAAGTATATACAAATAAAATAAGTTTCTCTTCCGCCTATCGTATTTGAAATACATAATACATAAAATAGCATAACATATCAGATAATAGGAGTACTCACTACGTTTGCTATAGCATACTATTTGTGTTATTTTGCTAAACCCGTCGAGTTTCTACAGTTATTTCCTGTATAACACAGTCCACGTCTAGCAGCCGTAGGGTACAGTTCAGTGGTCTAATCAGTCTCTCCTTTAGTCAGTGATTTTATTACAGTCATTCTTTTTTCTTTCGAAAAATCTTTTATTTTGTGTTTCTCATTTGTTTGTTACTCAAATTGTTCACCAATCAAACAAATACAAACAAGAGTGCCCCGGTCGGGGGCCAAGCACGAACTATGGCCGAACAGACAGCCAGCACGTCAACAAAACGTAAAAGAGGTGAGTTCAACATTGAAACCTCCAATAGTTATGATATACTTTCCGATTTAGATGAAGAAGATACCGAAATCTTAAAAAACATAATAAGTCAAAAACAGAGCAAAAGTCAATATCCCCCCCATAATAGTAAATTCATCTTACAACAACATCAGTGGTGCTATTAACAATTTAAAATTAAAAGTGAAAGACTTAAATATAAAATATAATATGAACAAAACCACAATCTATGTTCAAAATAGTGAAGACTTTGAACTTGTAAAAAATTTCTTAAAATATCTCAATCTCGGCTTTCACACGTTCACTCCAAAAAGTGAAACGAAACCTAAAATTATTTTAAAAGGTATGCCTCCTCAGTTCCCCATTGAAGAAATTTCGACTGACCTACAAAATCAAGGTTTAGCCATTCATAAAATCTACCAAATGGAGAAAAAATCTGCCAACGGGTCTATAAAGCTTCCGATATTAATAGTAATTTTAGACAATAAAGAACAGCTAGCAAAATTAAATAACATTCGCTATAGTTGTAACATTGTAATAAAATGGGAAAAATATAGATCCAACAAAACTTTAACTCAATGTTACAAGTGTCAAGAATTTAACCACGTGGCACGTAATTGCTTTAAAAATCCAAAATGTCTGAAATGTGCCGAAGACCATCTTTCAAAGGACTGCCCAAATACATTAATCGACGGATTCAAACCCAAATGTTGTAATTGCTCCGATGAACATTTTTCAAATTCCACGGAATGTACGAAATATCAAAGAAATCTCGAATTACAGTTAAGCAAAAAAAATCCAGCACTTCGAGCTATCCCACGAAAAACATTTAAACAAACCGACCAAGAATTTCCAGTTCTACCAACCCCGAAATCTCCGTGGCCTCAAAACACATTCTCTCCGAAAACCGCCAACAACTCCTCTAACGAACCTACCATGTCTGATTGTTTTAAAGAGATAAAAAATATATTCAATTTATTTAATGTAAGTAAATTAATTACAAACTTTAAAAAAATTTTATTACAACTAAAAAGCGCCGAAGATGGCATGTCAAAAATCTTTATTCTCGTAGAAGGATTACTTTCTATGTTGGATTAATGGTCATTCTATTATGCAAAAATATTCGTAATATTTATTTGTTCAAATCTCTTATGAGTGTTAGCGATGTAAAGTTGTTTATACACAGTGTCTTGCTTAATTCCTATTGTATAAGCTGCTGTACGAACAACTTTAGCCTTAGCTTCAATTTCAAAATAATAATTATCAGCGATCTTTATATCCCGTACTCTTTTACAACATACTTTCTTGTTTACATTACAATAGGGGCTACAACTCATTCGGAAAATTCTAATGACTAGTGATCATAGTAAAATTAAACTTATGATGTGGAACGCACAAACTATTCGCGGAAACGATGTAGAATTTAAATTATTTTTAAATCATAATCAACCCCATTTAGTTTCTGTTTGTGAAACACGTCTTTCTGAAACTGATCGTTTCTCTCTTCCGGGATATGTCATTTATAGACGTGACCGTAGTAGAGCTGGAGGGGGGGTCATGCTTTTAGTGCGGTCCGATATTCAGCATCATTTTATACACGTTCCTGACTTAATGTTTACCGAAGCCGTCGCTATTAATACAATTATTAACAACAAGTCAACCACTGTAATATCTGTATATATCCTACCAAATAAAATAAATATCCCAGATCTTTAATTTAAATAAACAAGTTATCATTTTTGGCGATCTAAACGCCGAACACACACAGTGGAACTGTAACAGAACAAATAAAAACGGTAAATTAATTCTAAATTTTATCGTAAAAAACCATATTCAATTACACAGTCCGTCTGAACCAACCCATATACCGACTCAACGTAATTACAAACCTAGCATCATCGATTTGGCTCTTACAAAAAATATTTACAACTTATCACCTCTTATTGCTTTACCATGTTTAAATTCGGACCACAATCCCGTGATTTTTCGTATACAATCTCCTTTACCAAAAATTTCCAAAATACTCAAATTTTCGCTCAAAGACGCTGACTGGCCAAAGTTCAGGAAAGAGCTAGATTCCCGAATCAATATAAACCCAACCATAAATAATTCGAAAGAAATCGATACCACACTAATCGCTTTTTATGAACATATAAAATTATCCATGTCCTTATCCATTCCACAACAATATTACCACCCGTATTGTCATAATAATTTACCATATCGACTCAGAGCATTATTCTATTTAAAAAATAGATTAAAAAGATATTTCCAGCGTAACAAAATTCCAAAAACCAAATTAGTCTATAATAAACTAAACAGTTACATTAAAAAACGTCTCCATGACTGGAAAAACGAAAACTGGGCTACGGTTTTGAAATCTTGTCAGCCAGGGGACAATAACATGTGGAAAATTCACAAAAATTTAACTAAGCAGTCCCCGAAAATTCCACCTTTAAAAAATAACGACGGCTACGCATATCTGGACAGGGAAAAAGCTCAGCTATTAGTCAAGCATTTCCAGACAACTCATTCAATCACCTCTCTCCTTGGTTCAAATCACCACAACCGTAAAATTCTAAAATCCGTCCGCGATTATTTAAAATCACCTTTTATTGTTAATTTCTCTTCCATCTCTCCGAAAGAAATCGCAAATATCATTAAAGAATTGAAACCAAAAAAAGCCCCAGGTGATGACAGCATCCACTCCTTAGTTATTAAAAATCTAAGCCGAAAATCGATTTATTTTTTAACTAAAGTATTTAATTGCACATTGAGATATAGCTACTTTCCTATCATCTGGAAAACTTCCAAAACTATAGTAATAAAAAAAACCGAATAAAGACCATAGTAATGTTTCGAACTACAGACCTATAAGTCTACTAAATATACTTTCTAAAATTCTGGAGAAACTAATTCTCAAAAGAATTAACAAGCACATTAGAGTAAAGAACCTCCTAATAGATGAACAATTTGGTTTTAGAAATCACCACTGCACTATTGACCAATTAGCACGACTTACTGACTTCATCACAAAAGCCTTTAACGAACGCAAACATACCGGCATGCTCCTTCTAGACCTCGAAAAAGCATTTGATACCATTTGGCACTCCGGGCTCATATACAAATTAACCTCATTCAACTTCCCACCATACCTGATTCACATCATTCACTCCTATTTAACAAATAGACAGTTTTATATTCAAGTTGGCACATCTACTTCCGACATCCTCCCCATCTCAGCGGGTCTTCCTCAAGGCTCTTGCCTATCTCCAATCCTATTTAATTTATTCATTTCTGACTTACCAGCCCATCCATTTGTGACGAGGTCATTATACGCTGATGATACAGCATTGTATACCTCATCATATCGCATCGATACAATAGTGAATCGCCTTCAACAATATTTTAAAAAATTTCACAATATTTGCATAAAATGGAAATTGAAAATTAATCCCACCAAATCCGAAGCAATTCTTTTCACTAAACGTCGCCCACAAATCAACCACCAAATCAAGATAAATTCAGCTCTCATCCCTTGGTCAAAATCCGTACAGTACCTAGGCATAACATTAGACAAATCTCTTACATTCACAGACCATATCAATAGAAAAATTGATAAAGCCAAAAAATTAATATTTAAAATGTTCCCATACTTCAACAAAAAATCCCATTTGAGCTCTCATAACAAATTAATAATATACAAATCAGTTATTCGCCCGTTAATCACATACGCCTCGCCAGTCTGGAGCTCAACCTGCTTGACTAACTACCAAAAACTTGAAAGAATTCAAAATCTATCAATGCGGATAATTAACAACTACCCCCGCTACACTAAAATATCATCTATGCTCCAGGACTTACAGCTTCCAACAATTAAACATTTTGTCCATACTCAAACAGCTTCTTACTTCAGTAAAACACCAGTCTCCAAAAATCCTTTAATAAAGAAAATTGGTAACTATAATAAAGCATCTCTAAAACGCTACACTCATAAAAGAACTAAACATGTGTTGCTAACTTAAACTAGTTTATCTTAATTTCTAATTTTATATTATCAATTGTGTTATCTGTTTTTTTTTTTGTTTTTTTTATATGTAGGTTTTTTATTTAGTTTTTCCTACTACCATAGTTAATATCAATTTAATTTTACCACTAATTGTAGATTAGATAATTAGATTATAACTACCAAATGAACCAAACATTTGATGATTGTAAGGATGTCTCATCCGAAATCATTTATAAATTTTTTGTCAATATGTAAAAATGTAAATAAAGTTTATTTTCTTCTTTCTTTTCTTCCTGTATAAAATTGATGGGTTTAGCACAATAGCACAAATAGCATGATATAGCAAACGTAGTGAGTACCCCTTATATTCAAATAAATTAAAAATACACTTCTGAGTCTTAACTATTCATATTGTTTTTCTTTTCAATTTGCTAGTATTAATATCTAATTTTCACCAGAAGAGTATATATTTAATATTGATAGTAAAAACAGATAAATATTAGCAAATTTTTTTATACTATCAATGTTTAAAATGTTCTCTATATTTTCACAAGGTGGCGAGTTTTTAATGTACTGGAGTTGGTACCTTCTTCTGTATTGATTAGATGACGGGCAGTGTAGAAGAAGATGGTGAAGACTATTAGTTATGTACTGTTTACGTTGCACCAGTTTATTACGTTTATTTCTTAATTGTGTGTTCTTTTGACTGACTCCCAAACTAACTTTTCTCTCTATAAATGAAATAAAACAAAGTTACAGTCAAAATGTAGAGATAAAGATTTACAAACATTTACTGGTTTGACATATCTTCATCTCTATATAGGACTTAAATCAACATCTTCATAAGGAGTCGTGATAGAGGATACATATATATTTTTTGTTAATAATCAAAGGAGGTAATTAATATCTAACCTTTATATCATTTGTTTTTCCATCGAAAGGTTTTATTTTAATTAAAATATATGTCAATTCCTATTACACCTATTAATATTGCGACTGTTGTTTGATTATTGATTACAATCAATTCAAACTGTAGAGTCTTTCGGGATTGGATTAAACAGGAAATCCAGCCTTTCCCAACTGACTTAAGATTGATCGCCTCAAGTGTGTATTCGCCGTTTGCTGAAGCTCTGGCGGTCAGGCATAACAGATGAGGCTGCCACACCGTATCCAAGGCCTTCTCAACATCGCCCATCAATCCTACCAAGTTAGTTACCTGCCTCCCTACGCCGCCAGATAGAGCGCTTGTTGTGGGGATCCAACTCGACTTGCGGGCTCACGATATCGTTCGGTCGAAGCTTTGCCATTGTGATGGAGGGAAAACAGGACCATTGGTGCGGAACACTGCTCTCCACGTACCATACATGGAATTATGCCTCACTGGGTCCCACCATCATCTCTATTGTTAATTTTAGCGAGCTTTGTTATATCAAGTTTTAATATATATATACATATTTACTTTATTTATGAAGTAAAATAGTATATTGGTTTAATAAATATGATTAGAATACATTTATTCAGTTGGGAAGTTCGGAAAAGAAAATTCATAAAAGGACCTGCTTGATATAAAAACACATGAAAAACAAGATATTCCTTAATCAAGTGTAAATATGGTTTGATTTTCACTTTATATGAGTTGTAGTTGATGAGTTAATCTGGGCTTAATTACAGCACTGTATTATATATTATTCAGAATAATCTCTCCATTGTATGCTTTTTAAAATTTTATTTATTAGTTTATCTAAATTATTCCTTATACACTATTGGGAGAAGTTAGTTCAGAATCCAGTCGAAAGAATACACAATTAAGATATAAACTTTAAAAACTGGTGCCGCCGTTTTGGCCTACATTATAGGCCTTGTTCAAGGCATTTGAAGGTCTATAATTTAGGACGAAACGTCGGCACCAGTTTATTAAGTTCATATCTTAATTGTGTGTTCTTTGGACTGCACCCTGAACTAACTTCTCTCGCTTACTCAGTCAACCATTCTCACTTCGTTATAAATTATTCTTTGGATGAATATATATAATATATATATATATATATTTTTTTTACATACAATAAAAAAAACAAATAAAAAAAACTTTACCTATCCAACCCATGAAGAATCTTGCAATAGGTACACGTAGAAATTCGTACTGTTTCACAGCCAATGTTTAGCTAGTGGCTTGATCATGCTCAGCCGACAGGTTTTTATCTCTATTTTCGGGTACCCACTTTACAGTCTGCCTTAGAAGGTCTCTATACCATGGTATAGAGGGTCGCTCCACGCATAACATAATAAAATAAATAATTCTGCCACAGGGATTCGAACCCAGGACGCGGAGGACAGCAGACTAGTGCTGAATCTACTAGACCACTCTGCTCCTAATAAGATTAATAAAATTAAATAAATTCCAGGAAAATACAGTGGAATTTAGTGAAATAGTTGTTGATTCCTATTTAATTAAGATGTCTACAGGTTCTCAAATCAGAAACTAAATAGCATTTTTTTAGTTCATAAATGTAGGTCAGTGACATAGTTAATTAAAATATATATTTCAATAATAATTCTTTTTTCTGTTTCAGGTAATGGAATAAAAATCTCGATCAAGGTATTCTTTTCATTTTTTTATTTTAATAGCACGTTGAGTGACTTTACGATTTTTTTTTTGTTGCAAGAAATGAAGTTTTTATTTATTTATACTTGTTTGGCATTACAATATACGTTTTTTTTTTTTTTTGAAAATATAAAATTGCTCTATATAATTTTGTATGTATAAATTTAAAGTAAATGCATTTAAAGTACAAAAAAAGAAGAATGTAAGGTTAATACCATAAAGTTTAATTGAAAAATTTATGGATAAAGGTCGTAAAATAAGTTCGTAGCACTATTTTAATAGTGATTCATTAAAAAATTCAGATTCTTGTAAACATGTTTAATCAATTATATTTAATTGGGGGTCCGTGGCTCAGTGCGCATGTCTCTCACGCTAAAGTTGTGAGTTCAAATCCTAGTTCCGGAGGGATTTTTATAAGGATGTAATTAAATGTTGATTCACTTACAGCCTCTCTCCCGAGTATAAAAGACCCGTCAGCCAAATGGTGGCCACTCAGTATGACGTAGGGAGAATTAGACGTGGGGAGTTAATCTATAAAAAACATCAAGAAACGTGAGTGTAATCTGTCAAGGGCCTATACGGTATGTCGCGCCAATGAAAAAAAAATTATATATGATCCATTTTGAGCTATATCATATTGCTATCATAAAGGTAATTTTCTTTATTTCGTCCCCTTAGAACTGTTGAGGGACGACCCGAGAGCTTTGCATCTTCTAAGTCAAAATATCCGGCTATAAACCGAGCAAACCACTTACGGACGGTAAGGTATCATCGGCTTATACACTGCGAAACCTGTTGTGCGTCTGTGCAGCAGATTTTTCTATTCGGAAATAAAAAACCATTAAATGAGGAAAATTAATTACTTTCTCTTCCATTTTCAGTAAGCAAAATACAACTTAAAAAATCTGGTGCGGGCAACACATTTTTCACTTACCTCCGTTTTTAGAATCAATTAAAGAATTTTCAAAATACAGTTAGAGATAAAAAATAAGTTTATTAAACCTTAAAGAATTAATTAAATGGAATTTCTATAGAAACATGTGTTTCATTAAAAAATCTATTATATTATTATCTAAAATGATCACTTAGTTTTTATCGCCTTTTCATCACTCTCTATTAACTTTTAAAAGTTTGTGTATGAGATAAGATTTTTCTAAAATCTTTAGCTTTCCAACGGTATATCATACATGTATATTACTGTTCTTATGTTCAAAAACAAATAATTGCATTAAAAATATTTTTTCAGTTTTCCTCCTTTATTTGCTTTTAAAATTTGCTCAACTTGCATATTTAGTTGTTATTTATCAATGCTAACTAGATAATATGGTTATTTTTATAAAATATGCAGAATTAAAAGTACTTTAGAGGATGAAAATTTAAAATATCGGCATTTAAGCCCTGTTAAACTATTTTTATCAGAACAAAACCTACATGATATTAAAGCCTATTAAATTTTACATCGATATAGCGAGTTTAATCAAAATCGTCGGAACCGTTTTTGAGAAAATCGGAAAAAGGTGCAAAATGCATGGTCTAAAGTTGCTCTTCTGGTAAGCTCATTTTGATGAAAAAGGTTTTGTAACGTTTGGAGCGTATAGTTGTCTTAAATATGAAATTTCAGCATTATAGGACTTTTTGTTTCCGCCCGGGAGTTACCAAACACACATTTTTGGACTCAGGGGACCCTAAAACGTGTATTTCCATTGAAAACTGGAATTCGAAAATTTTCACGATCGCAATACTTTCCCTTACTATATATATAGTAAGTGAAAGTAAAATAGGTAATCTCGGTTGAATATAAAGCATAAAAGCAATTTAACTAATAATTTTTTAGAATATGTAACCGTTATTGACCAAGTAAACATGATTTTATAAACACAGAGAGGATTAAATTGAAATGCTGAATAACATTACTAATGTATTTTACCAACCAATATTTGAAGCTTTCAGGAACCCAGCGTCATATTTATCTTAAGCATATGTTTATAATACTATTAATGGGATAATGTCGATTAAAAAGATCATGCTTGTTGGGAAGAGGGGCGTCTAACGCGTTAGTTCGCAGCCTCGACCCAGTCGTTATTATGAGTCGCCGAATTTTCTGTCAATCCGTGTAATTTTTTTGAGGGTAAATGAATGATATCATAAAAGAAAGAACATGAAAAATCTTATATTAATTAAAATAAAACAAATACTGCTTATAGCGTGCAAGCGGTGATTCTTTCTATCCTTGATCACTTCCTTCCCCCTCTCCCCTTCTTTCCTTTAGCGACTCCTACTCCATGCGACAATTCTCTACTATTTTCTATGACATTTGATTTTCCTCAATAAAGTGCGGTTTGAGAACAATAGGACACATCTGCGACCACCAACTTAATTAAACATCGTCTACACTTGTGAATGACTCTATTAACTCTCTCCCCCCCCAATCCCAGAATGCACTCTGCCCAGGGTCACTTAACAGCTGATTCAAATAGAATAAAACAATTGACTGTCGCGCTTGCACATAATGAATCATAAAATAAAACAAATAAAATTACAAATGGAGAGATATAAACATAAGACTATTTCAATTCTTAACAATGCTTAAATGTCAGTTTCTTGAATATGATAGAAGAAATGATCCTATCATATTGGTAAACTATCAAATGGTTTCTCTTTAGTTTTAGTTCTCTTTAAAAATATATGAAGCGCGTAAGACACGACGTTCACTTACCTCTGTTGATATCAATTTAACAATTTTTAAGTACATTTAAAGATGAGGGATCACCTGTAGCAGGGTGGCTATCATAACAGCCTTGTATGCCAAAGGTCACGGGTTCAAACCCACAGTTGGTTCTAGGATTTTTTTAATGGACTAAAATATCCTCTGTTACGCCGTCCTTCGGAGGGGACGTTAAAAGGTGGTTCCGAGCCAGTACGATGTCTGATACTCGTTAAAGATTCCTATCCTCCCTCTGTAGCGTCCTCCGATTAACCACTGTAGCATAAAGTGACGTTAAATAAATATTTGAAGATTAAAATAAATCGTTACAGGATTAATTACATTGAGTTTCAATAGAAAAATATGTTGTATTAAATAACCTATTATATCATTATCTACAACAATCAGTTAGTTTAATCGGCTTTTTATCTCTCTCCGTTAACCTTTACAATTTTGTGTATAAGATGATTTTTTCCCTAAAAGCTCTAGCTTTCATACGGTATATTATAAATCTATATTACTGTTTGTATGTCTGAATGCTAAAAATATAATATTTTTTTTTTTTTTTAGAATCTATAAATACTTTAGAGGAAGAAAATTTAAACTATCGACATTTAAGCCTTGTCCAGCTATTTCAATCAGAATGAAACCTACGTTGTATTAAATTTTGTATAGATATAGAGAGTTCATCAAAATCGTCGGAACCGTTTTTGAGAAAATCATAAAAAGGTGCAAAATGCACGGTATAAAGTGGCTCTTTTGGTTAGCCGATTTTGAAGAAAAAGCTGCGGTAACATCTCGGGCGTACAGTTGTCTTAAATATGAAATTTCAGTTTCGTACTACTTTTAATTTTTGCGCTAGGCTTAGGTCAAACAGACCTTTTTGAGGTTTTTGGTTATTTGGATTCTAGGGATCCTAAAACGTGTAATTCCGATGACTTGAATATTTTCACGACCGTAATACTTTCTCTTACCGTCACATTTCATATTTAGGTAAGTGAATGTAAAAATAAAGTCGGAATCTTCAAATGCTTATTTATTAATAACTATATTTGTATTATTGAGGCTTTCTTTGAAGTATAAGTATAGTGCAATATATCTATTGCACATAGGAAAGAAAGATTGTAAGCAGTACGGTCTTCTAGTGACCTATATAGGTGAATGGGTTTGATGTGGGGCGGTTTGAGAGCTGGACATCAATGGTTATTGCGATGGTGAGTGATGCTCTGAATGCTATGTTTCCGGACCCAGTCGTTTCTCGCAACAAGGCTATTATTTACCTCTTCCGATCTCTCTATTTAATGGTTGTTGTTTTGTTTTACTAGGTGTAGGTTGCTACGTGTTTAAGACCGATTCACCCTCA
This sequence comes from Piezodorus guildinii, assembly GCA_023052935.1. Lineage (NCBI taxonomy): Eukaryota > Metazoa > Arthropoda > Insecta > Hemiptera > Pentatomidae > Piezodorus > Piezodorus guildinii. Next base: position 152,799,866 of record CM041294.1, read on the forward strand.
ACAATCAAGCCTTAAACAAAGAACGTATTGGAAAAGTCTTTAAATCAGTAAAGATCATTACATACGAAATCTTATAGAAAGTTTTTTAGCAGTTATTTTCGATCAATTTCTTAATTTATAACCCGCGGTTAAAATTTTTTGATGACTTATGCGTTCAGTTTTGTAACGATTCGAACTCATGAAAATTAGTCAATGGTTCCCAATGTTTTCCACGAGAGTTCATGCAAAATAGTACATTATTGCTTCATTGATGTGAGGCTATCCTTCAAACGACCTGAATAAGACCTATAACCTAGGCCGAAACGTCGGAAGCAGTTAATTAGGTTTATATCTTAATTATCTGTTCTGTTTTGTTTTTTATTTTGATACAATAACAATATTAAAAATCCGTATGTCCACCGTATATGAATAATAATAATAATAGGCTTACCGAACCCGAAGGTTCGATGCCGATACCACCAAAGTCTGCCTACACAGACTCGTCCAATATTCACCGTTCAAGCCCAAGCCCTCGAGATCAGCCTTAACGCAATCCTCCCATCGACGCATCGGACCAGTCGGTTCAGCGAGTACTAACTTTCTTGGAATCCGTTCCTCACCAAGCCCAACAACTTTACGCGCCCATTTGAGTCTCAGCGATGCTATCAACTCAATTATATTCACAGGGTACAAACTCCGCAATTCCTCGAGTGGCCTCATCTCTCTTCGGACCAAATGTTTTGCGCAGTACCTTATTTTCGAAAACCTTAAGCCGTTGTTCATCCTTCAAAGTAAGGAATATATGAATAAATACAAAAAATACTGAAATATAGAGAATTAAATGTCCGACAAAACGAAAAAGGATCATTGAAATATATTTCAATATAGCAGAGATATAGCATTTTGAAATTAGCCGTGGTAATAGGCTATGTTTCTTTGAATTATTATTGTTTATCTATTCATATTATTCAATTGCTTGTTAATAGCTATAATATAGTTATTTGAAAATAATAAACCATTGTGGTATAACTTGCAGCGTTTTTAATTTTTATATTTATTTTATTTTATTTTCGTCTCCTCATGTTTATTCATAAATTTTAGACAATTATTTTGATATACTACGAAAGATGTTCTTTTTCTGCAGCGAGCTACATTATACGAAGTCGTTGTTATCTTTATTCGTTTTGTTGTTTCGTGCAGGTTGTTTCAAGATACTGGGGCAGAAAGTTTCTCCTTTCCCCTCTTGTTTTCCTATAACAATAATATTAAAAGGAATTAGTCCGGGTGGCGGTCGGTGAATGAAACTACTCAAATGTTTCGTTCACTGACCGCCACCCGGACTAATTCCTTTGAGTAATTCTCAACGGTCAACTAATTATATCCACTATAACAATAATAATAATTTAGTCTGCAAACACAGATTGTTCCTTTAGTGTTCAGACACTATTATTAGCAAAAATACCGATAAAATTGGGTTAATGTAAGATTTTAAAGCATCACAAAATTTGATGTCATCTTTTAATGTGCTCTGGGCATGTTTGGAGATCAAATATCTCCTACAGTTTAGCCACTTTATCCATCTTATGTTTGTCGATTTCACTATTTTTTGTATTATAATGTTTTGAAACTTGTGGAAATAGGGTTTCGTCGCGCAGGTGCGTAAACATGGGAGTGCAGGTCCTAAAATACTCTTGGAACCTTTGACCTTTAGCAATAATGAACGACTTTGGATCATTTACATTCTAATCATATATAATTATATGGTCTAAAAGCACAAACCAATAATGAAAACTGATTTTATTATAGTAAAAAAGGATTTTTAAATATTCTATAAATCCTGTATTAATTATTTATTTTTTACTTTAAAACAATATTATTTTACACGTTTCTAGAAGACGTTACAAGCGATATTTTCAATAGTGGGACCAGTTCAGTAGATAGAGCACTAGTTTACTATTCCCCAAGCCTCGGGTTCGAATCCGGGCTGTGGCAGAATTATTTTTCTGTTAGCCATGTAATGACGCTGGGGTATGAACCATCCTTGTGCACACCCAGCCTCTATTAAGTGGGTACCTTAAATTTTGGAAAATCCTAATTATTGGATGTCGTCTAGACCTAAACATCTTCTTGCCTGTCCGTTGACCGAGAAACAGTACCAAGTATTTCAGTGGGATAAGTACTGCAGCTTAAATATTTCAGATTGTAAAAGTGCACTTATTTTTTCTTGTATAAGTTTAAAATTAATATCATAGCCACATTCGACACTTTTTTACTTTCACTTGCTATATATAGTAAGGGAAAGTATTGCGATCGTGAAAATTTTCGAATTCCTGTTTTCAACAGAAAAACACATTTTTTAATATTTTAATATCATGTAGGTTTCATTCTGATTAAAATGGTTTGACCTTGCTTAAATGCCAATATTTTAAATTTTCTTCCTCTAAAGCACCTTTAATTCCCAAAAAATACCTATATTATCTTGTTACTATTGAAAAATCAACAGCTAAATATGCACTTGAGCGAATTCAATAAACAACTAAAGGGGAATACTGAACAAATATGTTTTTTATGCAATTTTTAACTTAAGAACAGTATTATACATGTATAATATACCGTTGGAAAGCTAAAGATTTTAGAAAAAAATATTATCTCACACCCAAGTTTTTAAAAGTTAGTAGAGAGTGATGAAGAGCCGATAAAACTAAGTGATTATTTAGATGATAATATAATAGATTTTTTAATAAAACAAATTTTTCTATAGACATTCCATTTAATTGTTTTTTAATGGTTTCTCTCATTTTTATCTCTAATTGTATTTGAAAATTCATTAATCGATTCTAAAAACGAAGGTAAGTGAATGTCGTGTGATGCCCGCACCAGATTTTTCTTGTATACGTTTAATATTAATATCATAGCCACATTGGACACTTTTTTAACATATGTTTTTCTATTCTAACAATTTTTTATCAGAATATAAATTATGTGTTTGTTATAGACTCATAAATGTCTATTCAAATTGTGAGAGCTGATATTAGTCCTCAGGGTAACAAATAATTCATAATATTTTTTCAGTCAAAATTTGATTTTTCTCTCTAACCATTGAGAATCAATTTTGTTGTTCATATTAAGGTCTAGCTCTAACAATATGGCAGGTTTTTCATTAGGCAAGCTACATTTAAGATCATTCTTAATTCGATCCGCATCCCTATGGAACTCCAATCCTTTCAACATCCCTGGCTCCCAAACCCTTTCAACATTTAAATTCCTTCTATTCAGCCATTTCCTGTCAATCTAATTCCCAAATAATCCCAATTAGGTGCTAATTTCAGAGAAAATCAACAAATAAAGCAGACAGATACGTTTGTTTATTAACATTATCTTTTCAAAGATGAAAGATTAAATCATATATATTTTTACAAACATATAAAATCATTGTGATTTCTTTTTTTTTTTAAGTGTATATTTTTAATTTTCCATGATAATTATGCATTGTATTTATAAATATATTTTTTTTTCCTGTTTTCACATTTTATTAGAAGTAGTCTTTTGAGTTATTTTATTGTTTCATTGTATCAACTTGATTCTGTTGTTGTTTTTACTTATATTTTTAATTATTTACTCTGAGACTCTAGTCTTAAGACCATCGTTTATTTTCCTGTAATATTATTCTTTAGGGATTCCAGTCCCAGAATAAATAAAGAATTATTATAGTAAAATTCTAGATTTTACTGCAAAAATAATCATATACGAGGCATGTTTTTTTAAGTAAGTACCGTTTTGGAATTTAAAAAAGACGTGAAAAGATATCGCAATAATTTTATTTTTCATGAAAGCCTGTATCTTAATCTACTTTTCTACATAATTTCCCTGAATTTGAGGGACTTGTCATAACGCGGCACCAGTTTTTGAATACCCTCCTCAAAACATTCTGCCGCCAAACTTGTTAAACGACGTTGACGAAACATAGGTAGCCTACGTCACACTAGAATCAAGACAGGAATCCATGTAATGGCGACATTCACCATCACCCAAAAGAGAGAAGTTTAAGCAAACAATTTCTGCCCGGAAAATCATGTGCGCTGTTGCTCCAAGACGATTAAGAAGTCAAAACATTTGTGATGCAGTGGTTAACAAGTCAGGCGGCAGAATTTTTTGAGGAGGGTATTCAAAAACAGGTGCCGCGTTATGACAAGTGCCTCAAAATTCATTGAAATTATGTAGAAAAGTAGATAAAGGTACGGGCTTTCATGTAAAAATAAAATTATTGCGATATCTTTGCACGTCTTTTTTTAATTCCAAAACGGTACTTACTTAAAAAACATGTCTCGTATATTGGTTTGTTAACAGACTAATGAGAAAGCTTTTTCCAATAAAATTTCCTAAAACTAGTATATAATAAAAATTCTCCTTTTGTTCGGTATTGGTAAAATTGTTCAGTAATGGATCAAATTGTGTTGCGGCCTCTTAACCAAAAGGTGGTTCGATAAAAGAATTCACGTTCAATCTATTTTATTAAAAAAATTATGTAAAAGTTTTTGAGACTGAGAATAACTTAATATTTTATTCAACTAGGGCAGAAAAATATTAAAGGTTAAAAAGGGGAAGGAAATAGGAGAGGGAAAAGTTGGCGAAGCCACAAACGGTCTTCGAGCCGAGTATCGATATTATATAAAGGTGGGGCAAAATATATGCGGCCCCCCCAACTTAGTCTCCACAAAAGAGCTCTTTAGATCGATAAAATGCTCAGCCCACCTACAGCCAGCCCGAAAAGGTAAAACATTTAAAGGATGTTTGAAAAATATAGTATTTTAGAAGTTTGGTTTTACATATGATAAAGATTCCTCCATCGTACGTATGTGTACAATCCATACAGTCCAGTCTTTACAGCTCAGCATTTTTGATTTTAATGATTTTTAACCAGTTATTCTCTATCTTTTTCGTATGACTTTTCGTTTTCGTGTTAGACTTACCACACACGAACATAAATACAGACCTTTTTTCGCGAATTGGTTATATGGACTTAGGGGGCCCTAAAACTTGTATTTTGAATAATTTTTCACGATCGCATGGTAAGTAAAAGTACATGTATTCATACATTGTACACTCCAGGATTAGATCTAAGAGAAATATTAACTAGCGACTCGCCCTTGCTTCGCGAGAGTGCACTTTAAATGTGGTGTCATTTCTTTCTAAAAAACTTAAACGGTTTGACCGATTAAAAGTTTATCATTTTGGTGTTATGACTTCACCGTAACGAAAAGTGCGCTTAGCTAGAAAATATTATGTTTATTATATAACGTATATTTATTATTATCGGCAGAAATTAGAAACATAAATTAGTCAATAAATCAAAAATGGGTTCAGTTATTTGTTTGTTATGTTAAATTATTTTTACTTTCACTTACTATATATAGTAAGGGAAAGTATTGCGATCGTAAACATTTTCTAATTCCAGTTTTATACAGAAAAACACGTTTTAGGGTCCCCTCAGTCCAAATAACCAAAAAGGTCTGTGTGTGTGTGTGGTAACTCTCGGAAGGAAACGAAAAGTCCATGAAACTGAAATTTCATATTTAAGACAAATATACGCCCGAGGCGTTACAAAACCTTTTTCATCAAAATCAGCTAACCAGAAGAGCCACATTATTCCATGTATTTTGCACCTTTTTTCGATATCTCAAAAACGGTTCCGACGATTTTGATTAAACTCGGTATATCAATGTAAATTTATCAGCCTTTAACGTCATGTACGTTTTATTCTGATTAAAATAGTGTGACGGGGCTTAAATGCCGATATTTAAAATATTCTTTTTCTACAGAACCTTTAATTTTGTTGATTTTATAAAAATAACTATATTATCTTGCTACTACTGATGAAAAACAGGTAAATATATAAATTGAATGAATTCGATACATAACTAAAGGAGAAAACAGAAAACATATTCTTTAACGTAATTTTTCGTTTTTAAACATAAGAACAGTAATATACATGTATGATATACCGTTGGAAAGCTGAAGATTTTAGAAATAATATTATCTCATACACAAGCTTTTAAAAGTTAATAGAGAGTGGTGAAAAAGCCAATAAAACTAACTGATAATTTAGATAATAATATAATCGATTTTTTAATAAAACACTTGTTTCTTTAGAAATTCCATTCAATTGATTCTTTAATAGTTTTACTCATTTTGATCTCTTACTGTATTTGAAAATTCTTTAATTGATTATAAAAACGGTGGTAAGTGAAAGTCCACGTAGTTTACAGTGTAACTACTATTTTTGTGAAATGATCTAAAAGTATAAATATGAGTAACAGTGTTAGTTTCGAACAACTTTCTATTTATTTTAACAACTTTCTTTTTTTATTTATATTTTTTTTATTGAAATTTACAACTGTACAAAAAATACATCAAGTAAATATGCTGTAATGAACACATGTAATGAACATGAAGAGAAACTGCCCATTGACAGCACTCTTTGGTAGTGAGTCTAAACAAGAAGGTCTCGAGGCCATCTTCTTTTCAGACGCCTCGGAGGATTATCAGGAATGGAATAGGAAGCAAGGATTGAAACTAATGGATTAGAGTGGGAGTGGAGTTTTTCATGGAAGGTGTGATACCTGGTACGGGCCAAATCAGCAACATATGGAACATTAAGATCATTGCGGATGATTTTATTCGTGACAAAGTAAGGAGCGTTAAGGATTTTGCGAAGGATTTTGGATTGTAAGGATTGGATACGGGAAGAGTTTGATGGTTTAGTAGAGCCCCAAAGCTCTTCTCCGTAGGTCCAGATAGGCCTTATGATGGTCATGTAAATGAGTCTTTTGTAGTTAAGTGAAAGGTTAGAGCGTCTGTCTAGAAAGTGTTGGAGTAGCCGAAATTTTTAACAACTTAAACACGATTTAGTACAAAATATTTTTTCTAAAACCTTCAATACTGAATGGAAGAATATAACTTGTACGATCACCATAAGCTCTCTCATCCATATTACAAATAACATTTGTTTATAAGTTTGTGCGCTTATAACATCATTCAATTAACTTGTCCGACTTATTTTATTGCATATCAACGTTTTTAAAATCTTGCGGTTTCCAACGGTATATTATACGTTTATGTTACTACTTATATTTCAGGAATAATTTTTTTAAGACTAGGACAGAGAAAATTTATTTTAAACGTTTAAAGAAAAGGTTATTTTATTTATTTACAATCGTTTTTGTTTGACTTTAATGTTATTTGCTATCTGCAAAAAAAAAATTTGCAATAAGCAAATATGATGACTTCCGAAAGTCGGTTAAAGCAAGGCATCTCTAGGCCACCGCCTCAAAAGTCGTCGGGGTGGGTTGTACGGGTTCGTGTAGGATTTAAGTGTTTGGGCCGATGGGTTCATGTTGTAAGTCAGTCTGTCATGAAATCTTTTATAATATTCTGTGGCTGTGTCTGAAACTGTGAGTATGTCCAAGTCCTTGTGAAGTAATTCGTTGGTTACATAAAACGGTGCATCCACTATTTTTCGCAATATTTTCGATTGAAGGGTTTGAATTATTTGGATGTTAGAATATTTGGCAGATCCACATAGCTCTATCCCGTATGTCTATAATGGTTTGATTTGTACTTTGTAAATAGTAAGTTTGGTGTTCACGGATAATTTGGATCGTTTGTCAAGCAGACGGGATAGTAGTCCAAATCGTCTGTTCAGTTGTTGTCTTTTAAGTCTAATGTGGGTCCTCCATGTCAGTCTTTTGTCTAAGTACAGTCCCAAATATCGTACTTCCTCTGATGTCGGAATTGACACCAGTTCCTCACCTCAGTCACATAAAATACTGTGCGTGATTTTAGAGTGTCATATAACAAAATTATTTCTTCCTATGACCTTATGAGCGTTTTAAATCATTTAAAGAAAAGGTAAATTTCAATACATTTTACTTATAAACCTTCAGGAAATAATGGTGAAAACCGTATCAAAATCCGTCCAGTAGTTTAGAAGGAGTTCGCTGAAACCAAAATCGCGTTTTTTTTTTTTTTGTTTTTTTTACAACAAAATCAATCTTTATTTATATAGTATACATCTGCACAGTTTTTAAAAACATTGATTGGAAATCCATTACAATGCGCTACTTATTAACTAAAATTTATTTTGTACATCAATCGTTTTTATTGTTGGTAAAAATTAAAAAAACCCAACTAAGAAAAGAAAACAAAAAAAAGAGAAACTAAAAAAAAAAAAAGAAAATAAGAAATAATCAGATATAAATAAATAATTAAACAAAATTATAGTTATTAAAATCATATGATGGAATTGAGTAATTTAAAAAAAATCGCGTTATCATTTTACTTATATAGAAATTTATGGCTATAGAAATGCCAGATTTTATTATTACAGAAGATATACGCGATAATAGCTAAATGTTCATTACAGCAGTCGCAGTATTGCCCGTGTGACATGCTCTTAATTTGTACAAACAAGTACAATAAAAACGCGTTTCCAATAACGGTCGGATGAAAAATACTGTTTTAATAGAACAGTCTGAATTAGGTCCCGATTAGCAAAAAATATCAGTTTTACATAATCTTAGTTGGGTCTTTCCTGGTACCTGAAAAAAATTGTTAGGTATCTGGTATGGCGCATCCAGGCCCAGAAGGCAAAACGACTTTGGAGATGAAAAAATCACTTGAGTCTCTAAATAAAAGTTTGTTACATTCCCGTTAATAAGTTATGTTTTTTTTTTTTTTTTTTGTTAAAATATGTTACAAGTTATAGTTATTTCCAACTTCAGGAAATGAGCCTTCCCACTATCGTCCTGTCAGCTTGTTACCTCACATGGGAAAATTTTTCGAGCAGAATAATCCTAAATTACCTGAAAAAATTCTGCTCTCAAAATGATGGGATACCTGCAGAACAAACTGGATTTCAAGCCCAATTGAGCACAGAGCATTCGCTCATCAGACTACAAAATGAGGCGACAAGCAACTTCCACAAAACTAAGGCAACTGCCTTGATAGCACTCGATTGCTCAAAAGCATTTGACTCCGTGTCACATGGATTGTTTTGCCAACAGTTGATCGACCTGGGGTACCCTGAGCAGTTATATACTACTATACAATATTTCCTAAGTAACCGGTATATGATAGTAAAAGTTGCAGAAAAGATGTCTGATCCCGTCCATCTCACATGTGGTGTTCCACAAGGTGCGGTACTATCTCCAATACTATTTTCTATTTATACTAGAAAAAATGTTAGAACCCAGTTCGAGCATGCTTCAATATCAGCTTTTGCTGATGATATCGCTGTCACCAGTAGTAGCTCAAATGCCAGCAAGGCTGTTATGCATTCAGAAAAAGCCTGCCAAATCATAGCAAACGAGCTGAAAAAGTTAAAAATTGATGTGAATGCAGATAAAACGAAAGGAATAGTGTACTCATTTCAAAAGGGAAAGAAAAAATTACCGTCAAAATTTAAAATTAACAACTGTGAAATTAAACTATCCAAACATATAAGATATCTCGGAGTCATCTTTGATAGACATTTAAAGTTTTCGATCTACTTTGGTAAAAAAATTAGGACAGTGAGGCAAAAATTAAGGCAGCTTAGTCACTTAATTAATTCTTCAAGTATTTCTCTTCGACTGAAGATATCAATATATAAGGCCATTCTACGTCCAACTCTGTTATCTGGTGCTCAACTCTTTTCGCATATTGCTAAGTCGACCAAAAAACGTTTACAATCGTTCCAAAATGGCGTTATTTAAATTAAGTTATCTCCCCTCATATAGTAATTTTAACTTAATCAAATACAGTCTACAGCGGAAACCAATATCTCGTTATTGTTTTATAAATAGAAAGATTTTTCGTCGAAATGCACTAATGTAGAGGGATAATTAATTAACAGAATAGATGATTAATTTTAATAGAAAATGATTACTAAAATAACATTATAATACTATAGTTTTGATATTTTATGCAAAATGTATTCCAGGACAAACTGTGCAGTGACAGGAAGTTAGTGAAGGTGATTGAGTCGACTAATCCCTTCATACAGATCACTGCCATGGAAGAGATATCTCTGAGCATTGTTCTTCCTCCCAGTCGTGAATCCATCCCGGTCCAATCCAATCCTGTCTCTATCAATCGCTACTTTAATAATTGATAATATTTTGACTTCATAATCATATAACTTTTCTGGAGACAAGTTAATATATGACAGATAATATAACAATGTGACATTAAATGAAGAGATATTTATAAACGGATATTCACTAAAAATTAATTTATATTGATGGAGTTTTTGTTAACAATTGAGAATATATTATGGAGCGGTTGTTGCGGGCCAAGCATGTTGAAAATCTTTATGGGACAAATGTGAATAATACAAAAACATACGTTATTTTTTTCAAGGACTGTCAAAATATATATAAATTTGAAAATCAAGTACGTCTTTGAAAGTAAAAAATGTTGGAGGCCAGGTTACCGACCGGGTTACTGAGTGTGAACAGTCCACGCGTTGTCCGGAAACCTGATAACTGAAGTTGCGAAGATATAATAATTGGGAGTTCGCGTGTCGGTTTCGTTGCGGTTTTTAACTCTGGCATTAATTCACCGTCCTTACTCTCTGCCGCAAGAAAACTCTACAAAAGAGTCTAAAGTCTACAAAGGAGATTGGAGAAGAAAAAAGTATCCACTCGTTAGCTCTTGGTCTCCTCACTTATTTTTCCATACTTGCCTCTAAATTGTGCTTAAGGACAGACTGGAACGATTTTTTTTTTTAAGATGTAACTTAGGGAATCCAAAGAGGTCTCATGTTAACCACTTATACGGTGAGCCGTAAGTCGCTACTTCCCTCCACCTGCTGACAATATTTCCAAGGATCATACCTTTACCAAACCATTAACACACTACATCCACAGTTTCCTTCAATTTAAAGTTCTAAATCCGCTCACATGAAACTAGAACGAACCATTCTGACCTTTACGTTCTTATCTACAGAACTAAAACCGTTGATCAATTATTTATTGTCCGATTTACTGACCTCTAGAATCTTTACTAACCCATATTCGCCATGCTTCTTCTTAACCCTTCTACAAATCCCAACTTTTCCAATAACGTTTGTCATTCCATACAGACGATCAGCAATTGTGACACTTCAATTCTAGATATCAAACATTGTATAAATGAAAAATTGTTTACTTCCTAAGTTTTAATTTTGTTTTAAATCCATTTTTTAATTTATTATGATTCGCAATTGCGTTTCTGCGCATCTAGCAAATGTGAGATATTATATTTTTCATGATCAGTATCTTAACTTATTACCAATTGTTAATTAGTTGAGTAGATCCCTCGGCCGTTTTCTTTTAAGTCTTCTTTTTGTGTCATTGTGAATTGTGTGTACGTGTTTTGCAAAACCCAAAGGTCTGTCCCATATGTCATTAGAGATTAACCCCCAGATTGGTCTCATTAGAGTAGTGTATATTAGTCGCTTGTTTCGCAAATTTATTGATACTATATGATCCAATAGATGTAAAAGTGGTTTGTAACCACATGTTAGTTCCTGTCGCTTTAATTTCCTATGTATATCCCAAGTTAGTCTTTTTCCGAATATAGTCCAAAAATTTATGTCGATTTTTACAGCTGGGCATGTACCTTTCCATAGGTACATTTGGTCGTGGCTCGGTTTAAAGGCATTAATTTTGATTTTCCATTTTTGAAATCACTTTTCCAGGCCAAATATATGATTTTGTAAGAAAATAGAAGCAACAGTAAAATCTCTGTGCGAAGAAAGAAGTGCTGTATCATCAGGAAAGGTATAGATGGTGGTGCAAGGGTGCTCGAGAATATCGGAAGTGTAAACTGCTATGTATCAAGAATGCTTGGAGGAAAAGCAATAATTTTTAATCGTATTAAATCGAACAGTTTCCAGGCTACAAGCAGGAAGGTTTCTTAGAAGGGCTATGCAAAAAATACACCCCTTCACTCCTAGAGCAGTGATAGCCCTCTACTTGAGGATTATATTCCGGACAGGATAGGAAGCCACGGACAGAGGAAGTCGGGTGTCAAGCCAGGAAAGAATTTCGCATTTATGTCCAAAGGTACCTTTTTCATGTCATATTTGTGGTAAATCTGAAGAAACCTCAATATTCTCGATAATAAACAATGCCTCACTGTGTGTTTTCATGTGTAATAATATGTGTTATTTTATAAATAAATGTGTATTTTAAGTTAATTACTTTATTTCCCATTATGCCACCTGATCCCTACAATGAATTGATAAAGATGATACCCTTAGGAAAAGGAATCCAATAGTTTTATTTAAAAAAATAACCGAAAATTTTTATATTGACTAATACAGTTTTGGAATCACCACTGTCTTAGAAAATTAGCGGCAGATACATAGTAGAACAGAGTTGAGTTACACTACCTTGTTGAACGCCCGCGATTTTAAGGGAATGAGGGAGAAACAGAGGAATATGAATTAAATTTGAATAAGAATTAAATCCATTTATTTTTTATTTTTCTGAACATATTTTTTTTTAAAAGAGACAAACATCAGAGACCTTGAGATATGGTGTCAGAATTGGAGAATTAAAATAAATTCCAACAAATCCCATCAAATAACCTTTACCCTTCGTCGTAAGCCAATGACATCTTGTCCCACAGTATCCTTTAATAATATTCCAATTGTCCCTGTTGAACAGATCCGCTACCTAGGACTGCTCCTTGACAAAAAACGTCTCACATGGAATCCACAAACAAGACTGAAACGACAAGAAACTGCTCGCCGCTTTCGATTACTTCAACACTTACTAGACAGACGCTCAAACCTTCCACTTAACTACAAAAGGCTCATCTACGTGACCATCATAAGGCCTATATGGACTTACGGAGTTGAGCTTTGGGGCTCTACTAAACCATCGAATTCTTCCCGTATCCAATCCTTACATTCCAAAATCCTTCGTAAAATCCTCAACGCTCCTTACTTTATCACAAATAAAATCATCCATAAAGACCTAAATGTTCCATATGTTGCTGATTTGGCCCGAACTAGATATCAATCCTTCTATGACAAACTCTATTCCCACTCCCCAATAGTTTCAGCCCTTGCTTCCTCTTCGATTCCTGATAATCCCCCGAGGCGTCTTAAAAGAAGATGGCCTCGAGACCTTCTTGTTTAAAATAGTTACTGGAGTGCTTCCATTGGGTTGCTCCTCAACAAGTCTGTCTCATGTGATTTTTCTTTTAGCATATTTACTTGTTGTAATATAAATTACAGTTGTAAATTTCAATAAATAAATATAATAAAAAAAACAGACAAAATTAAGAAGATTTCTTTGAATATTTATGTTCGTTTTTGTTTTATAACGTTTCTGATTATTTAACCATTGCAAATAATAATTAGGCATGTTTCTTTTGCCTATTGGCCAGATTGTACATAAGTGTTATTGCGAAGGGAACCGGTCACAGAATAAACTTTTTTTATTTATTTTTTAATTACTTATTTCAGGCTGACACAATTTTTTTATTTTTTTTCCCCCAACTTCCTTTAGCGGTAGGTGTGGCTAGATTAACTGGAATCTACCCGCAATCTAGGGCACAGAAGAGACTCTGAGGAAGGTATTAGAGAATCCTTGGGTATAAATCTCGATAGGGGAGAGTTTTATAGGAGCGGGTGTCTATATCCTGCGGGGGAAAGGAAGGAAGGGTCTGGGGGAAGTGACTACACCTCTAGGATGTAGCCGCCCGCTCTTAAATACCAGTCTAATGTTGGCGCATCCTTATATTTAGTTTTATGACTATTTTAAAAGTATTAAATATTTTTTTAAATGTATAAAATGACTGTTTTGAGTGACAAAAAACGCTGCAAATAATTACACTATGGTTTATTATTTCCGAATAAAAATGTTGGTGTGTAACTGTTTCTAATGTTGTTGATAGGCAATTAAGTAATATGAAAAGCAATAATTCAAAGGATAATATCATGTCACTACTGCTGATTTCAAAACGCAATATCTCAGCTAGCTGTTAACCGATTTCAATGATTCTTTTTTTTTTTTTTTTTTTTTTTTCTTTTTTTTTTTCGAAATTTTAACTCTTTATCAAATAACACTAAAGGCAAAAATGTTTGGTATTTATTAGGAAAAAAAGATTTTTTTTTTATTCGTTATTCGGATTTTACGCATTTTGAGACGTAAGCTCTCAAATTTTGAGGAGGGATTGTTTATTTTTTTGGTCGATTGCAAAGATTCATTATTAAAAATAATAAACCAAAAGCTTATTAGTTGTCTTGATCTTCAATAATAACCGATTTTTGGTGTAATTACATTTATTACAATCTGTTAAAAAAATCGGTATTCAGTTATTTATGGAATTTCATTTTCTTTTCTTTTCTTTTTTTATAATTATTCACGGGTTTTTCAGTTAAAAAAGAAAAAGATTTTTTTCTCTATCTTCGAAAATAACACTTACAAGCGTATATATAAGTAATATTTCTTTTTTTTTTTTGTTTGTTTGTTTATCGCGCTCTGCTGATTCTAAAACTCAGTACATACTATTCTCTATCGTCAAAAGTAACGGAGCTATGAGCGTACTTCATTTTTTTTCTTTTATATAATTATTCTATTTATAATTCGATTTTTTGTTATAAAACACTGCTAAATTTTTTCTCTTTCTTCAAACATCGCTGAGTAGCTAAATTAAATCACGTTTAATCGGCCGCCATTTTAAAACTAACGAGCTGATATCAACATCTAGGTGCTAGGAGCATCGTTGCATGGACTAGTATTTTTGTAGCGAATTTCAAAAATTTGGTCCGAAGTAGTGAAATGCTACGGACGGTGTACGGCGGATGGCAGTCAAACGGATTTTTTTTTTCTATTCGTTATTCGGACTCTACGCATCTTGAAACGTAAGTTCCCGAATTTCGGGTGAGGTAATTATTTTTTTATTATTATTTTTATTTTTTTTAGTTGATTACTAAGGTTTATTTTTAAAAATAATAAACCGAAAAAAATATGTCAAATATTGGAGAAAAACAAAAATAAGAAGAGATGCATTCATTTTTGTGTACATACGTCGAATAAATACATATGCATATAATAATAATAATAATAATAATAATAATAATTCTTTATTTATTCTGGGACAAGTCCCTTTAGAATAATACAGCAGGAAACATAAAGTGGACTTAAGACTATAGTCTTAGAGTATAATACAATAATTGAAAACAATAGAATTGAACTGATAACCAGAACAAAGAAAATAAATAAAAGATAAATTCTAATAAAAATGCACAAACAAGAGAAATAAATGTATGTTAACATGAGAACAATAAAAAAAAAAAAAAAAAAAAGAACTAATTTCTTTTTATATTTTAAAATAAAATATAAGGAGAAAAGAAAATTACTATTCTTCAATGTATATTAACGTAAGAACAAAAAATATATAATGAGATTTAAAAAGAACAAAATATTACATATATTTATACATACACACACATACTCATGTACACATATACATACACACACATATACATATATACACACACACATACATACACACACATATATATATATCTATATACATACAGTCTTAAAATGAAATATAAGAAGAAGAAAAATTAACAATTCTTCAATGTATGTAAACATAAGAACAAAAAAAAAAGATAATAAAAAAAAAACTATATGTTTACAGTTCTAAATTAAATTAAAAAAAGAAAAGAAATTACAATTCTTCTGAGTGTTTGTAAAATAATTCAATCTTACGTCTTTTTAAAGATTAAAGAAAAACTTTAAATAATATTTTCTGTTAATGGAAACGAGAAAACGAAAATTGACTAATAAATAAATGTATCTGTCTGCTTGATCTTCCCTGAAATTAGCATTTACTGGGATTGTTTGGGAATTGTATTGATAGGAAATGGCTAAATATACGGGCTTTAAATGTTGAGAGAGTTTGGGAGTTCCGGATATTAGAAGGAATGGAGTTCCATAAGGATGCGGATCGGATTAAGAATGATTTATCGAAAGCAGTGGATCTATGGGACGCCATATACAGGTCAGAAGGCCGCGAGCGGGTGTCACGGGAACGAACAGAGGATTTGAATTTAAGGAGATCAAAGATGTAAGACGGACACTGGGATTGGATAATCTGGTAGAGGAAGGATGCTAGGAAATACTTACGGCGGAAAGAAGGATAAAGCCACTTCAACTCTTCGTAAAATCGGGTGATAGAGGTGTCTCTAGATAGCCCAAAGATGAAACGTATAAAGCAATTAAACATTCGTTTTAGTTTTGCCTCGAGATCTCCAGAGACACCCCCATACACCGTACAACAGTAGTCAAAGTGGGGAAATATTAAGGAGCTAACCAACAGCTTACGGGTTTCGATTGGAAGGAGAGGACGTAGGTAATTCAGAAGTTTTAAGGTGGAGAATATTCGACGGGAGATTTCGGAAACATGATTTTTCCAGGAAAGGCTTTGATCAAGGATGACCCCGAGGTTTTTAACGGATTGATGGAATTTTATTGGATTGTTATTCAGAAACAGAGTAGGAATCGATGGAAGGGCCTTGAGGAGGGGATTGGAACCTATTACAATTGCCTTGGTCTTCTCAGCATTTAAGTTGAGCTTGTTGTCAGCTGCCCAATGGCTGATACGATTCAGATCCTCTTGAAGCTTTTCCGTGGCTAGTAATAGGTCGGAAGGAGGAAAGGATAGATAGATTTGGAAATCATCAGCATAGATATGGTATTGGGAGTGATTGATCTGGAGGGGAATTAATTAATATAAACTGCAAATAGTGTAGGAGATAATGATGATCCCTGAGGCACACCACAGGATAGAGGCAGAGTTCTGGAGGGAGGTTGACCTGGGGTCACTACATACTGTGAACGATTAGAGAGGAAGGATTTGAACCAGGTAAGAGCACTGTTTGATAAAGGTATTTTTCGTAGTTTGGCCAGAAGGATATTATGGTCTACTGTATCGAAAGCTTTGGAGAAATCAAGAAGGATGAGGATGGTTAGTTTTTGGTGTTCTATGGCGGATTGGAGATCTTGAGTTATTTTTAGTAGGGCGGATTGAGTTGAATAACCAGGTCGGAAGCCGGATTGGAAAGGGTTGATAAGGGAACGTTCTTCTAAAAAATTTGATAACTGGACTTGTGCCAGGCGTTCCAGGGGTTTGGATAAATTAGAAAGGAGAGAAATAGGACGGAAATCAGAAGGTGAGGTAGGATTTGGAACTTTGTTCAATGGACGAACTAAGGCAGTTTTCCACGAATTAGGAAATATGGAGTTTTGAAAGGAAAAATTGTAAATATGGTAAAGTACTGGTATTAGAACGGGAAGACAGGATTTTATTAGTTTTACGGGAATGTTGTCGGGCCCATAATCATTGGTCTGAGATTTAAGGATAGCTGTTTGTATTTCGCTATAGGAGAGGTGGGAGAAGAAGAAGCTTTCTGGGTTGAAAATCTGATGGTTAATATCGGCGGCAGGAGAAGAAACAGGAGCAAATGATATAAAATGATTGTTGAGATTGTCCGGAGAAACAGAGAGAGGAATGTGGCTATTGGGTTTCAGGATAGATAATTTTCGGATAATTTTCCATTTGGATTTGGAATCAGGAGCATTGGAAAGTGCGTTATGGATGTGGAGGGATTTAGCACGTCGAACCGCGTCCTGGGTTCTATTACGAAGTTGTTTAAAATATTCGTAATCAGACGGCGTACGAGTGCGTCGAAATTTTCTTCTTGCTGCTTCTCTTTTTTTCATCATATCTTTTAGGTCATGAGTTAACCAAGGCGCGGTAGGACGTCGTAACATTCGGGTTTTCAAAGGTGCATGAAGGTCTAGTAAGGTTTTGAGGTATGAGGTAAGAGTGGATATCATATGATCGAGGGAATTAGAGGAATATATAGTATCCCAATGGAGTGATTCCAGGTCGGTTTGAAGGGATTCGTAAGAGAGGAGGTCCAAACTACGATAAGAGATCACTTTGGGAATGAAGGATTTCACGGGTAGGTTGTAAGAGATATGGATAAGATCGTGTGATGAAAGAAACGGAACCGGGTGCTGGGAGGATGAAAGAACCTTTAGAGGAGAGTCAGTAATGTGAAGGTCAAGCCAGGTGTCGGAGAATTGGGTATGATGGGTAGGAAAGTAAGCAACGAGATAAAGATTCATAGAATAGATTAGGTCAACTAGGAAAGATTTATCATAGGATTCCGCAAGCATATTGGTATTAAAATCTCCAGAGATGATAACATTAGTATAACTGGAGACCCATTGGACAAGGGAAGATTCAAACAGGTTATCGAATGGAACATGAGGAGGTCGGTATACCAGGATATATAGAAAAGGAGTTTTATGGGATACAATTTCAACGAATAGGTATTCAAGAAGTGGATAATCATAAGATGGAGATTGGAGAAGGATTTAGGCCTCGAGACTATCATGTATATATAGCCCCACACCCCCACCCCTGCGATCAGATCTATCGTGGCGAAGGAAGGAATAATTGGTAAGGGATACTTGAGAGGAAGGAATGTAAGGTTTTAGCCAGGTTTCGGATACTGCTATAATATGATAAAAGTTTTCTAGAAAATAGTGGTGGAATTCATCATAGTGGGCAAGAAGGGATTGTGCATTGATGTGACAGGATGTTAGGATATTAGTCATAACTAAGGTGGGATATGGAATAGCAGAGAAAAGGTCGGAGGCCAGGAAATAGGTTATAGCCAATTTTAAAGGTATGTATAATTTCAAGGTCAATCTGTATGAAGTTATATAATGATAGATGAAATAAGTAAGTGAGAGTCCTATAAATAATTTGGATGAAATAATTGGAATATTCAACAAAGAATATTATAGCTCCAACAGACAGATAACCGTAATATACTCGAAAAAAATTAATATAACATGATGATTTAAAAATTCTTGATTTAGAATAATTATAGTTGCTTTCCAATAAAGGAAAGTAACTTTAGTGATGTACCATATAAGAACAAAAATTAACACAAAAAAAATGTCCTCAGTAAAAAAAATGAAAAAAAGTATAAATAAATAAATAATCTTGTGGTGACTTGATCTCATAATTCAACTGAAAACATCTAAGTCAGATGGTTTATTTATTATGATAGCTGGGTAACCATCAGACTTGCGACACCTGACTCTGCCTCCGCTGAACCAGACGTATTTTATGTTTGCAGATACCTTTTTCTGACGGGCTAACCAGTAGAGGTGCCGGTTAGTGGACGTCATCGCGTCGCTGATGTAGATTGGGTGGACACTATTTTCTTCCCAGCCCAAATGACGAGTAGAGAAGTCCCTTTTGATTCTTCGTTGCCGCACGAGGTCATCTCTTACAGTCCGACGAACAAACCGAGCGACGATGGTCCCCGGTTTTCCCGTCTCTCTTGGCCTGAGACGCACCGCGTGGTCCAGATCTTCTGGGCTGAGCTGGATGCCCAGGCCAGCACCGACGCTGATGATAGTTCCCAGAACAGTCTCACCTGGTCTCTCCGGAATGCCTCTAATTTCAAGAGTATTATTTAGGTTATTTTGTTCAGTATTATTAAGACGGCCTTCCAGGTCGGAAATTTTTATTTTTAAATTATTATTTTCCTGAGTCAGTTTTTCAACTTGAGCTGTTTGTTGTTGAAGAAGACTTTCTATTTTTTGTAATCTTTCCATGTTTTGATAGGAAAGCTCCGACTGTTTATGCAGCGTTTCTTTGATATCCTTAAGTTCGTCAATTCCCCGTAACCTGGCCTTCATTTCACGAACTTCCTCCGTCAGCGCCCTCAGTAGTTCAATCATTGAACTAGGCTCCGTGACTGGCGATGTCCGTGTTGACGTTTCACATTCAGGACAAATCCATTTTTTAAATGCTTCTGATTCCGCTGAATCTATTTTAATACACTTTGTGTGATATAAATTTTGACAGATACTGCAAGCAACTTTTAATTTGTCATCACGCCCCACGGATTTATTGCATGCTTTACAATTAACCATTTTAATTGATTATATAATGAAATTTACGTAAATAAATATTTAAAAGTTCTCAATATTAACAATAATAACAATACAGTATGTTTTTCTCGGAGTCTGTTGGGATTAGTGCGAGTAAACAGATAGCTCCCCACTACTGCCACACAACGGTTCTGACTTATTGAATTGTTTTGAATGTTTTTCACTGAATATATATATATTTCTTTTTTTTTTTATATGATAGGAATAAAAGCTTGACTATAGCGTTACCTGATTGAGTTTTAGTATAGTTATAGAGAGTTTCACTGGAAACGCCTAAAATTTTCAATAGAAATAAGTAGCACTAATAACAAACACAGTACTAAATAAACACCTTACTGCACCAGAGATACTCTAAGACTGGATATATATATATATATGTGTATATGTGACATAATTATATATATATATATATATATATATATATATATATATATATATATATATGTATATATATTGGGTTGATGCAAAATTAATGCAGGTTTCCTCTATTGCAATATCTTAATTCCAATTGTGTAAACAAAGCTAATCCTAACATTGATCATTATTATACCAAAACAAACCTTATCTAATACCCTCTCTTTCACAATGAATTTGTTTAGTAAAATCGTTTTGTTCAGTGTGTTCAAAGGTCTTGAATCGAAAATGTCAAAGTGCGATTTTCGTCAAATTTATTTTTACGAATTTAAATTAGGGCGCAGCGCTGCGCAAACGGCTCGTAATATGAATGAAGTGTGGGGTCAGGGGGCTATTAATGAGTGCACGGTGCAGCGTTGGTTCCAGAAGTTTCGCAGAGGAGATTTCGACCTCGAAGACAAGGAAGGTCGGGGCCGTCATCTTGCTCTGGACAACGACCAGCTGAGGTCAAAAGTGGAAGAAGACCCAACCAAAACCACACGAGAAATGGCGGCGGAACTCGGAACTCAAAAATTGCAACGTCTTTGCCCAGCATTGATGAATCGGAAGGGGCCGATCCTGCTCCACGATAACGCCAGACCACACGTTGCACAACCAACGCTTCGACGACTGCACGAGTTGGGCTGCGAAGTTCTCCAACATCCGCCTTATTCACCTGACCTCTCTCCTACAGACTTCCACTTTTTCAGGCATCTGGACAACTTTTTGAGGGAGAAAAATTTTCAAAACCAGGACGACATTGAAAATTCTTTTCGTGATTTCATTGAGTCCAGGGATTCGGATTTTTTTTTCTGGTGGAATAAGAAAGCTTGTTGAACGTTGGCAAAAGTGCATTGATTCAGATGGAAATTATTTTGATTAAATATATATGGTTAAAGTAAAGATATGGCGTATTTACAATACCTACTAAAAACCTGCATTAATTTTGCATCAACCCAATATATATAATTAATCCCCTTTTCCCTTACTAATCGCATCACGCGTGAACGGCTTGACCGATTTCGCTGATTCTTTTTTTGGTTGTGTTTATAACAGTCAGGAGAAGGATCTTATGAAAGATAAAATTTCTTAAGTCGTTAGGTTTTATTTTATTATATATATATATATATATATATATATATATATATATATATATATATATATATATATTTTTTTTTTTTTTTTTTTTTTTTTTTTGTCCTTATAAATAATAATCTCTCTATCTACATATATCAAAATGAATCACGTTTTCCCGTGATCATCGCAGTACGCGTGAAAGGCCTAATTGATTTCGCTAAGACATATTTAAGACAGGACATCGTCTGTCGGCTCAGCTAATGGGCAATAATAATTATGCTGCAAGTTCACATTCATACAGTATTTACAGAATAAATAATGGTAAAGTCAAATCACATTTTAAAGTAATGACACCACATTGAGATTGTAGCCATATCAAGCAGTGGTGTAACTAGTATTTGTATATATATATATATATATATATATATATATATATATATATATATAATTGTCTAATTTGTACAAAGTAATAAATTAACAATAAATATTAATATAATATCTATGACAGAAGGGTTGATGCTATGAGGTTTTTGCGGACTATGGAGGACTATGGCGAAGGGGGCGACCTCTATTAGACAGCCATGTAAGTAGGGTGATGAGTGGTGCCCCTTCCCAACAGGATATTGCTTCCCTCCTATCGTCTTAGCCCTCCATACTCCGCTGCTCCTCTATAATACTACCTTGGATGATAACATTTTATGACTATAATAATAAATAATAAATGATCTTATGCCATTTGTACTTAACTGACTAATCTTCTTTTTTTTTACCTTATTCTCCGATAATCAGCTTCAAAATGAAAATATTACAGATTCAGGGACCACTAGTGACATAGTCTAGCGGAGAGAGAACAAAACATATGTTATCAGAATTCCTGCTCCGAATCGCTCTGTAGCAGAATAATTATTTAGTCTGTTTTTTAGATGGTAGGGCAACCCTGGAAGTAAACTCTGCATCTATAAAGAGGGCACCTCAACCTTAGAGATAAAAACCCAGCAGCTGAATGCGATCTCACCTCATTGTATGGCCGTTGTCCTAGAAACACTATGGATCTCTTATTTTGTTTTACAATTTTTAATTTGGATTTTACCTCTCGTAGGAGAACGTAGCACGGCTGGCGGATGTTGGAATGGTTGGTGGAATTTCCCAGGAAGTTTCTGCCGGCTAAGGACTTGCTGACCAACAATGAGAGCGGCTCTCCAGGCTTGCTAGGTGGTGTGACGTAGGTTCGAACGCCTTAGTCACATATTTAAGATCACCAAATACCAATAAAGGCCCGGCCACACTTATCGAACACTATCGGAGTCGACATTTCCTTTCGTTTCCCCGGCCACACACAGATGAATAGGCAATTCGTATTTCATTTCCTTGCCTTTCCACTCCGCTGAGTGTGGCCGGGCCTTAACAGTCCTGGATTTGTTTGAGGTAAAACGCTCAATATCCGGAGGTAAACTTGTCCCGCGATGGGGTCTCCGTGTGGATACTAAGTTGGTAGGCGCTGAACTGATTGCTAGGCGTGCGAGAGGTAGACCTTCGCTTGATTGGTGATCATTGGACAAATCAGTGTCTTCAACATGTGGTGGTATTGACGCCTAACCTAAGCCTATTATTATTATTATTTATTTTATTATTCTTATGTAGAAGTACAATGTTACAAATCAGTTTGCTCATTTTTTATTTAGGTATTTAATGAAAATATCCTTATGTAAGGTAAGAGATCGGTTGTGAAACCCGATTTATCTAATAGATAATAAAAGCTTTGTATTATAACTATTCTTAATAGAGAATATAATTGATGAAGTAGAGATATGTAGAAGGTCTTCTTCCCTGACAGAGATATCTGCGGGAATAATGGTGACGGTAGGTGGAGCCTCTTTATAATGGACGATCCTAATTCGGTGCGGACGTCTCCCTGTATTAGTCTTCATTTTCTGTCAGTTACCGCTTCATTAGCTTTCTGCTGACATATATACCTGTAATCATCGTAGCATGTACTTAATTTCATGCTACAGGAAGATTTATAATCTAGTTTTTTGGTTGGTATAAACTACTTTTTTTTTTTATAATTCATAGTTTTCCCGGTGTTACGAGAAAATATCTCATCCTGTCCAAATAATTTAGAAACAATGAAACGCAAAATGTTGGGAAAAAATAAAAATCTGGTTCGCTTACTTCTCTTGTTATTTATTTATTTAACGTCACTTTATGCTACTATGGCTAATCGGACGATGCTACAGTGGGAGTCCTAAATTTTGTCTATCCAGGTTTTATTAGGATAGGGATCTTTAACGAGTACCTGAAATCGCACAGGCTCGGGACCACCTTTTAACGTCCCCTCCGAAGGACGGCGTAACTAAGGATTTTTTACTCCCATTAAAAAATACTAGGACCACCTGCGGGTTTGAACCCGTGACCTTTGGCATGGGAGGCTGTTACGCTAGCCACCCAGCTACAAGTGATCCCACTTCTCTTGTTAAAGCCAACTTATGAATTTTTCAATTAAGTTAGACTTGAATAAACGTTGAAGAATTAAATTAAATGTCTAATGAAACTTGTGTTTCAGATTAAATAATCTAGCAATAGTAATTATTATCTACGGTAATTACAAAAGCTTATACTCTTTTTGTCATTCTGCATTAATTTTTACAGCTTTGTATATCATATTTTTTTTTTCTAAAATCTTTAGCTTTAGATATATTAAACATCTATTCTTGTATTCAAAAAATATAGTCGGGAAACACTCGACTTTAACTTACCTCCGTTGTTAAAATGGATTAAAGAGTTGTCACATACAGTTGGAGATAAAAATGAGTGAAATTATTACAGAATTTATTAAATTGAAATTCTATAGAAGCATGCGATTTATTAAATATCTATTATACCATTATATAAAATAATCAGTTAATTATATCGGCTTTTCATCACTCTTTATTAACTTTTACAAGCTTGTGTATATGATAATATTTTTTTTTTAATATATAGCTTTCCAATGGTATATTATGCATGTACATATATTTCTGTTCTTTTGTTTAAAAACAAAAAAATTGCATTAAAAATATATTTTTGAAGTTTTTCTCCTTTAGTTTTATATCCAATTAGTTCAAATCATATATTAACCTGTTTTTTTATCAATCATAATAAGTTGATATGGTTATTATTATAGAATCTACAAAATTGAAGGTACATTAGAGGAAGAGTATTAAAAATATCGGCATTTAAGCCATGTCAGACCTATTCAGTCAGAATGAAACCTAAATGGTATTAAAGCCCATGGTATTTGTAAGATTTGTCCTCAGTACTCCGAAGAGGTCTCATGTGACCCATTTTTACGGTGAGTTAAAGTGGCTCCTCCCCCCAATCCGCACACAATATTTCCTAGGATCATACCTTTACCAAATCATCAACTCTCAACACCCTCCATACATCCACAGTCTCCTACAATTTAAATCCTCAGTCCACTCACTTCAAACAAGATCGCGCCATTCCGACCTTCATTTTCCTATCCATAGAACTAAAACTTTTGATCGTTCCTTCCTTGTCCCCTCCTCTAATTTCTGGAATTCTCTACCTACTCATATCCTCCATGCTGCTTCCCTCTCCTCATTCAAATCCCAACTTTTCCAATACCTTTTATTATCCCAAAAAGACGCTTAGAAACTGTAACATTTATATTTCTGACATCACACTTTGAATGAAGAATAATTTTGTTCATTGTCTATATTTAAATGCTGTTATCTATTAATTAATTTTTAATTCCGTACAACAAAATATTTTCTAAGAATTGTTTTTATTTTAATTTATATATGTGTATATATGCGTTTATGATATGCACACATATATTAACCCATAATTGTAATTATTTATTGATTATGTTCCTTCTGTCTGTTGGCCAGACATGTATATTTCCATATACTGTACAAACCTGTTATTCTTAGGGGACCTAGTCCCAGAATAAAATTCTTTTTCTTTTCTATTCTATTCTTATTCTATTTTACATCGATGTAGAGAGTTAAATCACAATCGTAAGAGCCGTTTTAGAAAAAATCGTGAAAAGTTACAAAATGCATGCTTTAAAGTGCTCTTCTGGTTAGCTAATTTTGATGAAAAAGGTTCTATAACATCTCAGGCGTGTAGTTGTCTCAAACATTAAATTTCAGCTTCATACGACGTTTCGTTTTCGCGTTGGAGCTAGTACACATGGACACACACACACAACACAGACCATTTTGCGGGACTTGGTCATTTGGACTCAGGGGATCCTAAAACGTGTATTTTTGTTGAAAGCTGGAATCCAAAAATTTTCATGATCGCAATACTCTCTTAGTATATATTTCATATATAGGTAAATGAAAGTAAAGATTTGTTTGCTCTTTTCTCCTTTAGTTGGTTATAAAATTCGTTCATCTCATATATTTTGCCATTTATTATCAATGTTTCATTTATGTTTCATTTTTTCGAATCTATTTAGTGTATTTAATTATTTTTATCAGTTTAAAGATGTTTCGTGTTTTAACTGTTGTGATAAAAAGTAACAATATTAAAAAAAGCAAAGAATTTTCAATTATTTACATTTCCATATAATGAATGTTATTTTGTTTTTAACTTTTGTGTAAGGTATGTGTGTGATTTAAGCAAGAGGTTTATTTTTAATGTTATGTTTTAAAGGATTATACTTATAGTTTTCAGATTTGGCAAATAGTTTCCGGTCCCTAACAATTTTAAGTTTAAGTTTAAGTTCCTTAACAACCTTAATCATTTATTTTATTTTGGTTATCTCTTTATATATGGGATGAATGATTTTATGTAGCTGTATAACTCAATGTCGCAGATTTTATGATTTATGAATAAAATAATTCAGTTAGAAAACAATAAAAACAAACCCTATTATGTGTTTACCACGCAAAAAAGATAAAGTTATCATCAAGGCCTTTGGTATGGCGGGAATTGTGTTGCCATGGAGATATGAGTTCCCGCCGGCGCCAATATGGTGTGGATATGAGCGGCTGAGATTGGCGGGAGTTTTCCTCTCCACTGCTTCCAATATCTCCCTTCGCCCCGCAACCATCAGTTATTAGCTATGCCACCTGTATCGTGGTTCTATTATTGGCCAGCTTTACACATCAGAGCCCTCTTTCATTATGTTTTGATATCAAAAGGGATTTCACAACCAAGGTACAATATAGGTAGCTGTATACTTTATGTATTGATAAAATAGATTAGATGTATTACAATTGAATACCTTTTGTAATCTGTATATTTTGTTACTGTTTCAGTCGTTATTTTAACGATTCTAACATACATATTTTGGTGAATCTTTAATGATTATGCTTAAACTCTTATAATACTCTAAAATTTCCATTATTTAAATACGTTCCTAAATTTTAAAACATAATTATCAGAAACCTTGGCCTAATTCTTATTATCCTTCATCAAAAATAGAACAGGAACTAGCCCTGTGAACTTTTGTATACCTAAATTCAGAAAGCACAGTGAAAACCAGATTTCTGCGAAGTCAGCAATTCAGAAGCTGATCCAAAAAAGGCTGGTTTTTTGAAAATTGATACTTTGACATATTTGAAATTTAATAATGTAATGCGGAAATCAATCCTGCGTGTGTCTCACCGATATTGATCAATTAATTTTTGGGTGAAAATAGACATTAAAAATAGACATTGTCAAAGTTTTAAAAAAAATATGGAAGATTTCTATTAGAAATATTTAAGTTACTGCAAATAAAATGTGTATAAGGTGTAAATTATTTAAGGTGAAGATCAAATTATGTGAATTAAATTGGAGGCTGGTATCGGTATACTCAATTATCGGTCATTATTTTTGTATTTATTGTTTTAGATGGAATGTAAATACTTCAGGATAAAAAGGAAAAAAAATAGTAATCAGAAAATTGTGATCAATCCTTACTAGTAGAAATGGTTAAATATTAATAATCAAGAAAAAGAAATTCAATGAAGTTTGTCATTTAAGCCCTGTGGGACTATTTTAATCAGAATACAAACTCCATAAAATTAAAGCAAATTCAATTTTATATGGGTACAATGTAAAGTTGCAAAATCTATAGATTAAGTGGCTCTTCTGAACTGTCGAGTTAGCTGTAATGTCCACGATCTATTGTTTTTATATTCACTTACTATATATAGTAAGGGGATGTATTGCGATCGTGGTAATTTTCGGATTCCAGTTTTCAACGGAAATACACGTTTTAGGGTCCGCTGAGTCCAAATAACCAAGTCTCGGAAAAAGGTTTGTGTGTGTGTCCGTCCGTGTGTGGTAAATCCCAGGCGGAAACGAAAAGTTCTATGAAACTGAAATTTCATATTTAAGACAACCCCGAGACGTTACAAAACCTTTTTCATCAAAATGAGCTAACCAGAAGAGCCACTTTATACCATGCATTTTGCACCTTTTTTCGATTTTCTCGAAAACGGTTTCGACGATTTTGATTAAACTCGCTATATCGATATAAATTTTAATGTGTTTTAATCCCATGTAGGTTTTATTCTGATAAATCGATAAATAGTCTGACAGGGCTTAAATGCCGCTATTCTAAATTTTCTTCTTCTAATGTACCTTTAATTTTGTATATTTTATAAAAATAACCATATTATCTAGTTAGCATTGATAAATAACAGCCAAATATGCAAACTTAGGAAATTTGAAAAGCAACTAAAGGAGAAAACTGAAAAAATATTTTTTTAATGAATTTTTTTGTTTTTGAACATTAGAACAGTAATATACATGTGTAATATACCGTCGGTAAGCTAAAGATTTTAGGAAAAATATTATCTAATAAACAAGAGCTTGTAAAAGTTAATAGAGAGTGATAAAAAGCCGATAAAACTAAGTGATTGTGGGATCATTTGTAGCTGGGTGGTTAGAATAACAGCCTCCTATGCCAAAGGTCACGGGTTCAAACCCGCAGGTTGTCCTAGGATTTTTTAATGGGAGTAAAAAATCCTTAGTTATGCCGTCCTTCCGAGGGGACCGTAAAAGGTGGTCCCGAGCCTGTGCGATGTCAGGTACTCGTTAAAGATCCCTATCCTAATAAAACCTGGATAGGCAAAATTTAGGACTCCCACTGTAGCATCGTCCGATTAGCCATAGTGGCATAAAGTGACGTTAAATAAATAAACAAACAAACTAAGTGATAATAATATCATAGATAATAATATCAAAGTTTTAGAGAATAATATCATAGATTTTTTAATAAAACACATGTTTCTATAGAAATTTAATTTAACTACAATTCTTTAATGGTTTCACTTATATGAAGATTAAGAGATTATTACTCCTTTAGAAAATACTTTCATCGATTCTAAAAACGGAGGTAAATGAAAGTCGTTAGTTGCTTGCACCAGATTTTTTTTTTAATTCAGGGAGAAATACTAAGCCACATCTTTCTGTTTGAAAATTCCAGATTGGAACTATTAGAAAAACACGGGTTATGTTGATGGTGAATTAAGCCATTGGAGGTTGTGGGCTGTCCTCCCCCCACCCCAATCCTGAATATTCCATAAGATTAGCAATGATAATTGAATCCTAAACGAGGAGGAGACCTTTCTATTATGTAGGCCTATCCCCACCCTAGCTTCCCCCCTCCCCTTCAAATATAGATAATGACCGCTAAGTACTCCTTCTCCTCCCCCTCCCCCTTCCTCTCTGTATTAATTAAGCAAATGTTTGTCGGCCATGAGCCAAAGTCTGCTTATGTCCCGGAACTTAACTCGTGTTATCAAAGTATGGAACAGATCTAAGTGCATTTACACTGAGAATGTTGACCGAGTCTCCCTGTTTTGGTTCCGCTTTCCTGTTTAATGAATCCATGAAATATTCCATTTTGGCTGGTATTACTATGTACATTTAGTCGGACGAAGATGAAGACCAAATAGACATCGTCGTTTCGCCATTTCATTTGTTACTACAAGAATTTATTTTTCTCTTCATATTTTTCCAATGACACCTGTCAAAAGCTATCTGACAAAAAGCGAATGTGCTATATAAAAGGAAAGCAGTAGACATGAATCAGGGTGTCTAGCCAATCACCTCAAAGAGATTCCCTGACTTTTCTATGTTGTAAGAAGTCTTTTACCAGGCCAAATATCGGTGAAAATCGACATAACAAAGAATAATTATAATTAATATGGTATAATAGACTAAAAATATACGTAATGACTAATTACTTTACGATAAGATTCAATTATATCTACTCGACACCAGCTGGAATTGTAGTTGTTTAAGCTGTTAGTATTAATCAATATTTACAAATCTGACTACAAATTTATTTACAAATTATTTTCAAATCAATATATTTATATAAACTTTAAGAGCTTTTCTTTAATGTTTGAATCTCCGCTGTCAAATCAGTTTCGCTTTTTTTGCCTCCGATTCCTTCACCCGATGGTTGACTTTTCTCTTCTCCACAGTCCTCCTGAACTTTTTATAATATTAAATATTAAACTCTGGATCACTTGTAGCTGGGTGGTTAGCATGACGGCCTCCTATGCCAAAGGTCACGGCTTCAAACCCGGAGGTGGTCCTAGGATTTTTTAATGAGAAATAAAATCCTTAGTTACGCCGTCCTTCGGAGAGGTGGTTCCGAGTCTGTGATGTCAGGTTCGATGTCAGGTACTCGTTAAAGATCCCTATCCTAATAAAACCTGTATACGCAAAATTTAGGATTCCCATTTAGCATCGTCCGATTAGCCATAGTAGCATAAAGTGACGTTAAATAAATAAACAAACAAATATTAAACTCGCTTTATGATATTTGCAACATCACAACAAATAGGCATATTGGAACTATTGTCCGAATGAAGAAGAAACGATGTTCTCTAGGGACGATTTTACCTGACCAAAACACAAATTTCCTGACTTTGATGTTCTTAAAATCCCTGACTTTTCCTGATTTTCCCTGTTGCTAGACACCTGTAAATGGATGATAGACATAGAAAAGTGTGGTCTCTCACCCAGCTTCTCTTCAGCTTCTTCTAACATGCACTTTAGCTATTTGCATGTCGTTTATAAGTCTATTGTCGTTCCCGTACACTTTACTATGAATACGATAATAGAGAGTTCGTAGGTGTCCGTCTACTGTTAGTTGTTGTAAGTCCGTATGTAGGGTTTTGTTGTTAACGTAGAGAGTGGTTGTCGTTACGAGTCTTAAATTTTTTTATTGAAATAGTTGTACTTGTTTTATGTGTGTCTCTTTTTCTTAGCCATAAATCTGTTAAACTTATGTCCATATGGGTTTAAGTAGGTATGTGTATCTACTCGGTCTCTGTTTAATCTTTAGTTTTTATGATTGGTGGAATAGTCAGGAATCAGTCATTTTTTTTTTGAAATTTTGCCAACGTTTTGGCTCAAGCTTGTGAGCCATCATCAGGGCATTACTTAGCCATGTCCAATCATAAACTGCTGACTATTCCACTTATAATAGTTTTTACAGTCGACTATACATCCTCAATTTAGTTTTTATGATTCAGATAGGATAGATTAAATCATTTTCAGTAGCTGGTTGAGAGTCATTTCTTTTCGTCTTGACTTGTAGACTCAAATTTATGCTTGGATAATTCCTATATTATTATATAGGATCCTAATTCCATAAAGAAGTTAAAGTAGAATTTGCCGCATTAATGGGAAATATTTTAACAAGCTTCTTCCAATGCCACATCATAATTTATTTCAAACATTATTACATAAATGAAGGGAATAAGACTAGTTAAAATGACTGAACAGAGTTTAAATTTATTGTGATAAAAATATATTCTGCCTCAAAATGATAATTGAAAAGACATGGGAAATAGGGAAAGGATATTTATTTGGCCTTTATAGACCTCAAAGCTGCATTAGATTCGGTACCAAGGGATGGATTATGGGCAGCCCTGCAGTATTTAAATGTTCCTTCAATCCTTATTCCAGCTATTCACTCCATACATCAGAGCCCGAAAGGAGTAATACGTCTAAATGGAAATCCCAGCCTTCCTATTTCCATAATGGGGTCTAACAGGGGGACATCTATCCTTTGCTTTTTATAACCTTTATGGACGAAATATTAAAAATGCGTAAGAGAAGGACTACAAGAACCTGTTTGGATATAGAAACTTGATGCCTGTGAACCCGACCGAGCCATGATTTTTTCTGATGGTATAGTTCTAATAGCTAATTCACAGGAGAACAACAAACAGTTAATGACTGGAGAGAAGAATTACGTAGAAAGGGAATGACTATAAATAACAGAGAACTAAAGTCATGAATTGCTTGAAACTGTCATCACATATGAGTATTTGGGCAGAACCGTAAACAATGATAGAAGGATAGAACATGAAGTTAATAACCGGATAAGAAAGGCAAACCTCGCATACCATCAAATCAGCACATAATTGGTAAAAAAGAAATAACTAATGCCACCAAATTAGTCTTTTACAGGACAATTTTTCTTTCCACCTGCTGTATGGAATTGAGCGGTGGACAGGCCCAAAGCAAGTAGTCAATAGAATGACAAAAAGAAACGAGATTCCTGCGAAGGAAAGAAGGAAAAAAAAGAAGGGACTGAGTCAGAAACAAAGCCATCATGGAGGAATTGAAAGTGGTGGCACTGAAGGAGACAATAGAAGAACGCCAACTGCGCTGGTTTGGGCACGTGTGTAGACTCCAAGAAGACAGGAGTCTGGAAGTCCAGGATCATGGAAGCCAAACCAATAGGAAAGAGAATGGTGGGAAGACCCAGAACTATGTATATGCAGTACCTCGAAGGACTCGGAAGAAAGAGAGGTAAAGAGTTACTCAAATAAAAAATATAGCCATTCAAAGGGATGAGTGGAAGCGATGGACTGAGGCTGGTGTACCACGCTAAAAGGCACTAAGGAATTATGTGCAACTAAAAAAGAAATCAGAATGCTGTCCAAAGGACCAAGTCACGAATAAAAAGGGCTGTGTGTGTATGCGTGGTAAATCTCGCTCCAAAATTATAGATTGTATAAAACTGAAATTTCATATTTTAAGAGCGTATATGATTAAGATGTTACAGCAATTTTTTCAACAATATTGGCATACAAGAAGAGCCACTTAATACAATGCATTTTGCACCTTTTTATCATTTACTTGAAAAACGGTTATAACAATCTTGATTGGATTTAATATTGGGATTGAATATTCATATTCAATATGAACATGGAAACACGCGATTTTTAGTAATATTTTATTACGAGTTTAAACTCGGCCATTCAGCCGCTAGAAATAAATGCAAGGCGTTTAGGGAAGGGAGTGTTAATGAACGGAACATTCGCCGTTGGTTTGCTAAGTTTTCAGCTGGGGATACCGACTTGGAAAACTTGCCCTGAGGAAGAGCTATTTTCGAAAAAGAAATAGCTTTTTTGTCTTGCTAGCATTGATAAAAACCGGGTAAATATACGAGGTAAAATAATTTGGTAGCCAACTGAAGGAGAATAGATAAAAACCTTTTTAGGTCAATTTTATATTTTATTTTTCCAATCAAAATTATATTAGTATTCCGTTGGAGAGCTAAACATTTTATAAATAACGTTATTTTTAATTCAGAGGTGTATAAGCTAATGAAGAATGATGAAAAATGTTGTAGATAATAATTTCTATTGTTATATTACTTAATCTAAAACACCTGCTTCCAACGAAACTCTCTGCTCTAATATCTATTAAATTTCTAAATCAAAATTTATTTGATAGTTCTTAAATTTAATTTAACAACGGACATAAGTGTATCGCGCGCACCAAATTTGTTCCTATAATATGATTTTATTTGCTATCTAAAATAAATAGGCACTGATAACCGAGATGTTTTGAAGCTATAAAATAAAACATACAAAACTAAGCCGTTCTAGGTAGGTGGAATGTCACTTAGACTTATGATGAACTGATAAATAATAATCCCAAACATAATAATGGAATAGACAGTTTGAGATATGTACTGATGTTCTTTCTACTTAAAACAAAAATATTCTAGTAGAGAGAAGAGATATCGGTCGGTATGAGAATATTCTCCGAGCACTCACCTCGAGGGAAGCAATGCCGTTCACTTTGCAATTCATGAAGACAGCCATTGCTTCGGGTCTTATCTCTGGGTCTGGTGTAGCATCCGAATGCTCTCAGTCGGCTAACGCTATTGGTCCGTCTGTCCACTAATCGCCTTGTTTCTATCTTTTCAATTGGCTAATCTAATTTAATGTAAAAATATATAAAAAAAAAAACTAATGCACGCAACACACGACCTTCACTTAACACCGTTGTTTAAATCAATTAAATAACTTTTAAATGATGTTAGGGTTAACAAAAAGTTTAAAGAATTATATTGAGCTTCCGTAGAAACGTTTATAATTTTATAATATTTACTAGCTTTACACCTTATAAACTATTAACACTTAGGAATAGCTATGGGATCACACATAGCAGGGTGGATAGTATAACAGCCTTCTATGCCAAAGGTCATAGGTACAAACCCGCAGGTGGTCCTAGGATTTTTTATTAGGAGTAAAAAATTTTTATATGCCGTCCTTCGGAGGGGACGGAAAAAGGTGGTCACGAGCCTGTGCGATATCAGGTACACGTCAAAGATCCCTATCCTAATTAAACCTGGATAGGTAATACTTATGACTCCCATTGTAGCCTCATCCGATTAGCCATAGTATCATAAAGTGACGTTAAATAAATAAACAAACAAGAAGCAAAGGTATCGTACAGGGCCATCGCTTTTATTTAAAAAATAATTGAGGTAGATTTCGGGCTGAATAACTTCTTCCATAAATACTCATTTTTTTTATTTCATCAACATGACGTTTCGGGATATTCTCCCATCTTCAAAAGTTTATAAAGTAAATTAAGCAATTACCATTACATTAAAAAATAATATACTGCAGTGAATGGTTTAAAACGTTATAAAAAAATATTGACATTAGGTATCGATTGATAACAAAATTTAAACTATTTAATAACAAATTAAGGTCTAATCCTTAATCCGATTGAGGACAAAGATTTGAGCAATACTCTTGCTCAGATCTGATGTTTTTAAATATTGACTTCATTTTTACTAATTTACCTATTTAAATGTGTGTATTAGTGAAAATGCTGGGAGTTTCTGAATATACGTGTATGACAAGGTAATTTTTAATATTTATTTAACTAATTACTATGTAAAATTGTTAATTTTTTGCTTTTAATGCCTCTTTCTGATTTTAAATTTGTTATTTAATAGTTTAAATCTTGTTATCAATGGACACCTAATTTATAATATTTTTTCATAACGTTTTAAACCATTTACTTCAGTATAGTATTTTTTAATGTAATGGTAATTGCTTAATTTACTTTGTAGACTTCTGAAGATGGGAGAATATCCCGAAACGTCATGCTGATGAAATAAAAAAAATTGAATATTTATGGAAGAAGTTATTCAGTCCGAAATCTACCTTAATAATTATACGAGATCATCAGTTTTTTACATATTATTAATAAATATTTATAAATAATTAATAATAATTAAATAATAATACTGTAAAATGAAATGTTGAACTTAAAATAAGCTTTTGCTAGCTTGAAAATTTTTAATAGCATATTTGTGCGAATAGCCAACGGCCATATTGCTTACGTCAAGCGCTTATATTGTTCTAATATTGCTGACTGGAAAAC
Organism: Piezodorus guildinii; assembly: GCA_023052935.1. Lineage (NCBI taxonomy): Eukaryota > Metazoa > Arthropoda > Insecta > Hemiptera > Pentatomidae > Piezodorus > Piezodorus guildinii. Next base: position 152,835,010 of record CM041294.1, read on the forward strand.
GGAGAGAGTTCGTGATGTCGCAGTTATATTGTGGATTAGCAATTGTTGACGAAGCCAATGCAGCTTTAGGAGCTTTTAATAGAAAATGAAGAGATAAAGATTATCCCATGTCCATGCTTGTTTTCCCTTCAGCCTATCCCGTATCCCCATGCATCGTTTAATTGAGAGTAATCAAACGGCTGATGTGGTTTAAACATCAGTAAGGGACTTAGTTAAGTGTCTCGTTTCATGATAGTATTAAAAGTTTATATCGTTAGTAATCGCTTAGTGTTCATTCGAGGTTGATACTGCGATGTTTAAGTATGCTAATAGAGTATTTCCCTTCTATAATTCTGTTAATAAGACTACATTTTTCTCTAAAATCTTTAGCTTTCCAAAGGTATTGGGGTGTAAACTAAGTTAGTAACGGTTTAAAAAAGTAATTTCAATAAAAACTTATTATTTTTTATTTCTATTGGGTTGTGTCACGTGAAATGTCCGTTTTCAAGGTAAAGAATTTTTATTAAAAATACGATATGAAAACAAAATAATTTTATTCGAAGTATTTACCTTTTTTTTCTACACATTTTTCCCAACGTTACACCAACTTTTTTATCCCCGAACTGAAAACTCTGAGCTATGAAGTGAAACAAAATCTGAAAACGCACTTTTCACTTGATCATCATTTTAAAAAAGTTTTCCTTTGACGAAGTTGTCTAAATTCCTGAACAGGTGCTAATCTGTTGGAGACAAGTCGGGAGAATATGGTGGGTACTAAGAACTTCGTAGCCCAGTTCTTTCAATTTTTGCACGGTATGTTTAGAAACATGGGGTCTTGCCGCTCAGTGAGATCATGAGGTACCCATGTCTCGAGATTTTTTACTTTCCCAATACACTTTAAATGTCTGGAAACGGTAGATGCACTTGCATTTAGTTGTGCAGAGAGTCCTTTAACTGTTTGGTAGGGATTCCCTTCTACTATATGTTTGAAGACATTCGTTGTCTATTACGGACGGAGGTTTCCTCGGGGCAAGTTTTCTAAATCGGTATACCCAGCTGAAAACTTAGCAAACCAACGGCGAATGGTCCGTTCATTAACACTCCCTTCCCCAAACGCTTTGCTAATATTTCTAGCGGCCTCAGCTGCTGAATGGCCGAGTTTAAACTCGTACAAAAATATTACTCGAAAATCGCGTGTTTCCATGTTCATATTTGGAGGTATACTAAAAAGTGGGTAATTGATTGGGAAGGCTAATGTTTATAATACAAAGTAGAGGATTAGTAACTGTTTACTTTATATATGTAAACATTTGGAAGAAAAAAAAAAGAGTCCTGTAAAATCCTTTATGTATTTAGAAACTATAAAAAAGGATCATACAGTTATGTAAAATTAAATGGGCTTTAAGATCATTTTGGATCATTATGATTAGAACAGTCTGACAGAACTTATATATCTTTAACTTTCTAGATTCGAAAATGATGATCAAGTGAAAAGTGTGTTTACAGATTTTGTTTCACTTCGAAGCTCAGTTTTTTCAGTTCGGGGATAAAAAAGTTGGTGTCACGTTGGGAAGAATGTGTAGAAAATAAGGTAAAATACTTCGAATAAAATTATCTTGTTTTCATATCGTATTTTTAATAAAAACTCTTTACCTTGAAAACGGACATTTCATTGACACAACCAATATATGGAGATTAGTTAGAGCCGTTTCGGTTTCAAAAGGTCAATGTATGTAAACAGAAAATATTAGGAATGCGCTTTACGAAACTTCGGTCAATTTCAGCTGTGCTTTCTTCTTAATTGTTGTATTTATTTTAAATTTTGCTAGCTATATTTGTATAGGGATCATCCCGAGAATAGGTGATATTCATTCATATTCAAAATAAAATAATATATTTTTTTTATAAATTTTTTGTTCTTTATTTTAAATCATTTATCGATCCAACTCTGCCCTGTAATAGACTAATTATACCGAAGCTAAGACGCGGACAAAACCCTCAATAGTAGATATGGAGAGAATAGGCAATTAGACGAGAATAATGGCACGCTGTCTTGACAAACAGAAACTAGTTTCCCATTCTACAAATTACTCATCGCCTATTGAAGGCTTTGCAATTGGCAACTTCAGCGCTTAGTTCTAAACTCTAAAACAATGTACAATTTTAAATATTATATTAATCGAAAATTAAAATAATTCATAAAGAGGCAAAATTATTTTTAAAGATCCGTGCGTGATATATCGTGTCGTTATGATAATAATGGTTAACTAAATGTCGATAAGCAACTGATTTTTTTAATTTCGGCATTGATAATATTGCTTTAAATCCAATTAAAAATAATCTGGTGCGGGCAACACACGACTTTCACTTACCTACATTTTTAATATCAATGAAAGAATGTTCAAATACAGTTAGAGATAAAAATAATTGAAACTATTAAAGAATTAATTAAATTGAATTTCTATAGAAACATGTGTTTTATTAAAAAATCTATTATATTATTATCTAAAATAATCAGTTAGTTTTATGTTCATTTCATCACTCTCTATTAACTTTTAAAAGCTTGTGTATGAGATAATATTTGTTCTAAAATCTTTAGCTTTTCAACGGTATATCATACATGTATATTACTGCTCTTATGTTCAAAAACAAAAAATTGCATTAATAAAATATTTTTTCTGTTTTCTTCTTTAGTTGGGTATCGAACTTATTCAATTTATATATTTACCTGTTTTTCGTCAGCGTTAACAAGATAATATAGTTATTTTTATTGAATCTACAAAATTAAAGGTACTTTAGGGCAAAAAAATATCGGCATTTAAGCCCTGTCAGACCATTTGAATCAGAATAAAACCTACATGATATTAAAGCCCATGAAATTTTGCATCGATATAGCGAGTTTAATCTAAATCGTCGGAACCGTTTTCGAGAAAATCGAAGAAAGGTGCAAAATGCATGGTATAAAGTGCCTCTTCTGAAAAGCTCATTTTGATGAAAACAGTTTTGTCACGTCTCGGGTGTATAGTTGCTTAAATATGAAATTTCAGTTTCCTGGGACTTACCGTTTCCGCCCGGTAGTTACCACACACACACACACAACACACACACTGTGTTTTATTAGAAAAATCTATGATATTATTATCTAAAACAATCACTTAGTTTTATCTTTAGTTGCTTTTCAAATTTGCTCAGCTTGCATATTTGGCTGTTATTTATCAATGCTAACATGGTAATATTGTTATTTTTATAAAACTTTAGATGAAGAAAATTTAAATTATCGGCATTTAAGCCCTGTCAGACTATTATTATTAGAATAAAACCTACATGATTTTAAAACACATTAAATTTTATATCGATATAGCCAGTTTAATCAAAATCTTCGAAACCGTTTTCGAGAAAATCGAAAAAAGGTGCAAAATGCATGGTATAACGTGGCTCTTTTGGTAAGCTCATTTTGATGAAAAAGGATTTGTAACGTCTCGGCGTATAGTTGTCTTAAATATGAAATTTCATTTTCATAGGACTTTTTATTTCTTTCATTGCCCGGTAGTTAATACACACACACACACAGACCTTTTTGCGGGACTTGGTTATTTGGACTCAGGGGACCCTAAAACGTGTATTTGCGTTGAAAACTGGAATTAAAAAATTTTAACGATCTCAATACTTTCCCTTATTATATATAGTAAGTGAAAGTAATTAGTATGACTGTGAAATGATCATGGGATTTATTAAATACAACAGATGTTTTAAAATCTATTTAACTAAGGAGTAGTAAAGGAACTTTGAATAAAATAAATTAATATGATATAAAAGTGTTTATTGAATAAAATATTTTATACCTAAGTTTTCATTTAAAATAGCTCCGAGAGGTTACCTGTAGCATGATGGTTAGCACAACAGTCTCAACTTTCCCTCGGGTATGTGGGAACCGTCAGCCAATTCATAGCTACTATAAAATAGGCGTAAGAGTGATGACCATGCAGTATAAAATGTCATCCGAGTATTTCAGCGTAAAAACTTGAGAAAACAAGGTCCTCCAAGGCCTGTGACGCAAACTGAAAAACAAACCTACGCATTAGATAAATAGTATTGCGTTCATGAAAATTTTCGAATTCAAGTTTTCACCGGGAATTGGGTTCGCTGTTTAGCATTGTTAAAATTAGCACTAGAGGATCACCTGTATCAAGGTGGCTAGCATAACAGCCTTCCAAACCCAAGGTTCCGTTTTCAAACCCGCAGGTGGCTCTATGATTTTTTTCTAAAAATAACTATGATTAAAAAAATTTAGTTCAAACGTGAATTTTTTAACGCAAAGCAGTATAACTCCTAAACGGTATGTCCTCTACAACAAAAAATGTTACATTATGTAAAAAATTTTATACGACAAAATATATTTTATTTATAATAAAGAAACTGTCTTTAGATTTATGATCGGGGCAACAGAACTAGAGAGTGTCAAACGTAAGGGTGAATAAATTTACACAATAAAATCCATAGACATAATAATAATTGGATTACCGAACCCGAGGGTTCGATGCCGATACCACCAAATTCCCCCTACACAGACTCATCCAATGTTCACCGTTCAAGACCAAGCCCCCGAAATCTTCCATCGACGTTTCGGCCTACATTTCGGACGCCTACCAGTCAGATCAGCGAATACCAACTTTCTCGGAATCCGATCTTCACCGAGCCTAACAACTTTACTCGCCCATTTGAGTCTCCGCGATGCTCAGGCTATCAACTCAATTATATTCACAGGGTACAAGCTCCGCAATTTCGCGTTGTGCAACTTTCTAAAATCCCCAGTGGCCTCATCTTATTTTCGAAAACCTTATGCCGTTGTTTATCCTTCAAAGTAAGGGCCAAAGTTTCACATTCGTATAGAACCGTCGGAAGAATAATAGTTTTGTAAATTTTAACTAATAAAATCTATTAGTAATTATTCTAAAAAAATCCATAGACCCTCAAGAAAAATACATATCGATTTCAACTATTAAGGAACAGATTATTTTAACTGGAATGCAATTTATCTTTTGAAAACGGTGCTGTAGGATGTAAATACGCAACGGATTGAGCTTAGAAAGGAAGTGGAGTTAATTCAGTAATTAACGACGGGCGGAGAGAGAGAGAACTGACTGATACCGACCTCCTAAATCTCGACAGCCGCAGACCACACATCATCAGGAGCAGTATATCAAGGGTCCGAATCTAATAACGGTAGGGTCCGTGAAGGGTCCGAGCACTGCGCTCTACGCTCCACGCTCGGCGTTCAATTATCTCCGAGCTCTATTAACGGCTTTAGTTATTTATCCTCTCCATTTGTTAGAGTTATTGTCGGCATCTCCGCTCTTATCGCTAGGGGCTTGTTGGTTAGCGCCGATATTGTACTTGCGATAGAGGATTCATGAAATATAATTGCTCTCCATCCTAAGATTTTAAATCACTGTTCGGCGAATGATTTAGTAAGTGCAAAATGATGCTATTAATTTAAATTTTGTTTGTTTCATGTTGTTTATCTATTGGGTTGTTTCACATGAAATGTCGTTTTTATAGTTTCTGAAATACATAAAGGATTTTGCAGGTCTCTGTAGTTTTCTTCCGAGTGTTACATATTTAAAGTAAACAGTTACTAATCATCTACCTTTGTATTATAGAACTAGCTTCCTAATAATTACCCTTTTTTAGTATACTCCAATATGAACATGCAAACACGCGATTTTTAGTAATATTTTTGTACGAGTTTAAACTCGGCCATTCAGCAGCTGAGACGCTAGAAATATTTGCAAGGCATTTGGGGAAGGGGATGTTAATGAACGGACCATTCGCTGTTGGTTTGCTAAGTTTTTAGCTGGTGATACCGACTTGGAAAAATTTGCCCCGAGGAAGACCTTCGCCCGTAATAGACAACGATGTCCTCAAACATACAGTAGAAGGAAACCCCTACCAAGCAGTCAAAGGACTCTCGGCACAACTAAATGCAAGTGCATCTACCATTTCCAGCCATTTAAAGTGTATTGGGAAAGTAAAAAAGCTCGATACATGGGTATCTCATGATCTCACTGAGCGCATGTTTCAAAACATACCGTACAAAAATTGAAAAAATGGGGCTACGAAGTTCTTCTGCACCCACCATATTCTCCCGACTTGTCTCCTACAGATTCAACCTGTTCAGAATTTAGACAACTTCGTCAAAGGAAAAATTTTTGAAAATGATGAACAAGAGAAAAGTGCGTTTTCAGATTTTGTTTCACTTCAAAGCTCAGAGTTTTTCAGTTCGGGGATAAAAAAGTTGGTGTCACGTTGGGAAAAATGTGTAGAAATATAAGGTAAATATTCGAATAAAATTATCTTGTTTTCATATGTATTTTTAATAAAATCCTTTACCTTGAAAACGGACATTTTCATGTGACACAACTCCAATACTAAGCCATTCAACATCACTGATGCTTAGGCTAAAGTTCTTAAGTCCATCATATTTATGAAAATGAGGTAATAATGTTTTCAAATATATAATGTTTTATTGAGATTTTATTTAATTATAAATACTAGCCCATATGAGATAAATATAGCGTTTCGTGAATGTTTTTTATATACATAAAACTGAGTTTAGTATACATGATAGTTGCAAGTGCACAAGAAAAATTAATATGTGATAGTGAAAAGTTAAAATTTGATATAATTACTATTATACGATATATATATTACTTAATGTGAATAAATTATAATATTAAATGACCTATATTGAGATACAATATGGAAATAAATATAATATTGAAAATCTGAAGATGAGGCATGGGATACCTCGAAACGTAATAAGATTTATTATTGAATTGTTTTGATAAATAAATACATATAAACAAAATTAGAAGAGAATGTTCCGATTGACATAATCACATCTTAAATCACTCTTCTATAATAGTAATTGATACAAAAAAAACAACAACATACTTTATTGAATTTTACAAGCTGTATATTTGCATAAATACAACAAGTAAAAGTGTTGAATTACAATAAAGGGCGTGAAAATGATTTTTCTTTTTATTATTTATACACTTTTTTTTTTAGATTTAAACCTTTCTATTAATTATTAATTCTATAAAGTAAAATATTCTATTTCGAAGGAAAGAAGCCGGCGGTATGTTTATATCCAAATAGATTAGTTTGTTTATGTATTCAGTAATATGCCGGCTTATCTTTCTCGCTAGTTGTTTTTAGGCGCTCTGTATGAGCACACGAGTACCCGACGGTCTCCATTAAAAATATTTCATACGGAATATTTGTCGTCTATCGACGCTCTCATACATTTATAATATTCCTTAGGGAAGAGTTTTTCTTCTTCTGCTCTCTGCGAGTACATGTATCCGACGGTCTACATTTATAATATTCCTTAGGGAAGAGTTTTTCTTCTTCTGCTCTCTACGAGCACATGTATCCGACGGTCTACATTTATAATATTCCTTAGGGAAGAGTTTTTCTTCTTCTGCTCTCTACGAGCACATGTATCCGACGGTCTACATTTATAATATTCCTTAGGGAAGAGTTTTTCTTCTTCTGCTCTCTACGAGCACATGTATCCGACGGTCTACATTTATAATATTCCTTAGGGAAGAGTTTTTCTTCTTCTGCTCTCTACGAGCACATGTATCCGACGGTCTACATTTATAATATTCCTTAGGGAAGAGTTTTTCTTCTTCTGCTCTCTACGAGCACATGTATCCGACGGTCTACATTTATAATATTCCTTAGGGAAGAGTTTTTCTTCTTCTGCTCTCTGCGAGTACATGTATCCGACGGTCTACATTTATAATATTCCTTAGGGAAGAGTTTTTCTTCTTCTGCTCTCTACGAGCACATGTATCCGACGGTCTACATTTATAATATTCCTTAGGGAAGAGTTTTTCTTCTTCTGCTCTCTACGAGCACATGTATCCGACGGTCTACATTTATAATATTCCTTAGGGAAGAGTTTTTCTTCTTCTGCTCTCTACGAGTAGACGTCCCGCTCTTCAGCAGTCGCTGTGAACGAGTACATCAGTCATCACATTCCTTACGGAATTACAGGGAACTCTAAGTACCCTTTTTCTTTATATCTAATGTTTTTCTTTCGAAGTATTTGAACAAATTTTTTTACATTTAACTTTTTGTTTACTTAGTTTTTACACATTTAATTGCATTTTTTTCTATAGACATTTGATTACCTTTTTTTTTTATTACTTTTTAACACACACAAATTTTATTACATAACTATTTGTTCTGTTTGATATCTGTTGGATCACTGTTTCTATTATTCATTATTTTACACCTTTTTACACTTTGTACCATGGTATATTCTTCTGATATTCCTATTTAATCCCTGTACCCTGTATTTATTTTTATTTCTGTATACGCTGGGCTATCCGTGAAAGAATAATACTTCCAAGTGACAACTCAAATTGAGGGTGGTTCTATTGAAATAAATAAGTGGACTGTATAGATTTAAAATATAAAAATAATGAATACAAACGACGAATCACAATACATTTAATACACTGAAATACATATGAACAAGATAAGAAACAAATTAACCTAATAAATTTATATAAGAAAAAAATTAACCTAATTATAATTAAACAGCTGTAAAAATAGAAGAAACAAACTTAATTAATGCTTAAAGATGTAAAAAAAATAGTTATCAAATTAAACAGTTTCTTGAATAAGAATTAAGAAATTAAATGTTTCCTTTAATGGATAAAGATAGGTTATATTCGCGTAAAGATGTCCAGTTGAGTGTTGAAGAAAACGACCGCAGGGCGGCTTGAACGAAGTCGTCTTGAGTATTGAAGAAAATTACCGCAGGGCGGCTTGGACGAAGTTCTCTTGGGTGTTGAAAATTACCGCAGGGCGGCTCTTCCAAGTTCCAAGGGGAACGATGAGAAGATGAAGAAATTCGTTTCCAAACGTTCAAACGTTGAGAGGAATCTTGGGTCTATATACGGCACATCTTCACCGCTCAGACGCTAGCTTAAGACTCGACTGGCCACGAGGCAGTCAAAAAACAATTGAAGTACGATCGTCTTCTGTCTTTCTCTTCTACTGCTCTCGTTTAAAAACTTTTAATTATATTTGAAATAACTATTTTAAAAAGAAATTAAAAAATAAAGATTTAAACAAAGAAAAAAATGATCTTATTATGAATATCATAAAAATTATGAACTTATCATTTTTCGATTGAAAAACTATAAAAACCTTATCAGGCCGTAACATATGGCGTGAACAATTTCTATTAATTATATATTCTAATTCCTCGCGCGGATCTCATTACCGCGTATGGGGAGCGTCCCACGGGTGGCGGATGTGGGGATGGTCGGTGGAATTTCCTCGGAAGCTCCTCCCGGCTAAGTCCGATGGACTCGCTGACCAACAATGAGAGCGGCCCCCCAGGCTTGCTGGAGGGTGTGACGTAGGTTCGAACGCCCTACTCACATATTTTAGTTCACAAAATATCACCAAAAGTCATGGATTCCTCTGAGGTAAAACGCTCATTATCCGGAGGTAAACTAGTCCCCCGTTCGGGTCTCCGGGTGGGGACTGCTCCAGGGGAATCATGGCGCAAGATGAAAATTAGAGATCTAACAATAGGGACGTGGAACGTTAGAAGTTTAAATACGGCAGGTGGGTTAAAGTCGGTCGCGAATGAAGTTAAGGGGTACCACTTAGATATCGTTGCATTACAAGAGGTTCGCTGGCCAGGGGAGGGTTCGTTAACAGAAGGAAAGTATACTATTTGGTACGGGGGGAGCGTTAATTATTGTCTAGGTACCGGGTTTCTAATTAGGAATAGATTTCTTTCTGCATTACGGGACGTACAGTTCTTTAGTGATAGAATATCGGTTGCTATATTTCAAGGGCGTTGGTTTAAAATCGCGTTTATAAACATTCATTCTCCCACCGAAGACAGTGATGATGAAGTAAAATGCGAATTTTATGATAAACTAGAGTCGGTTTACGATAAGTTACCGCGAAATTACATTAAGATAATAGTAGGCGACGCGAACGCAAAGGTTGGAAGGGAAGAAGTATATCGTCCTACAATCGGTAAAGAAAGTTTGCACGAATATAGTAATGATAATGGGACCCGACTAATAAACTTTGCCATTTCGAAAAACCTAGTAATCAAAAGTACTACATTTAAACATAAGGATATTCAAAAGTATACGTGGACATCGCCGGATGGACAAACACGGAATCAAATCGATCATGTTTTAATACAAAACAGATGGCAAAGTAGCATAATTAACTTGAGATCGTATCGGGGTGCAGAATGCGGTTCTGATCATGAATTAGTAATCGCGAAACTTCGACAAAAACTAAATACAAAAAAGAGAACACCGAACTATATTCGTCCCGAGAATTTTGATTTAGTTAAATTGAACAACCTCGAAATTAGAAAAGAGTTCGCGATAGAAGTAAAAAATCGGTTCGAAGCTTTGGAATCTTCAGACGAGGAACACGAAGATGTAAACAAATTATGGGAAGGGATCAGGGATAATATTAAAGAGGTCGGTAATTTATGTCTTGGAAAAATCGAAAATAAAAAGAACAAACCTTGGTTCGACAGGGATTGTCAAAATATGTGCGAAAAAAGAAAAACCGCTAAACTGAATTTCTTAAATAATCCAAGCGATAATAATGTGGCTTACTTTCGGTTAGTAAAGAATGAAACTTCAAAACTCTTAAAAAATAAGAAAAGAGAGTATCTTAAAGGCAAAATAATAGAAATAGAAAAACACAGAAACGAAAATAACGTAAGAGAGATGTACAAAGGTATAAACCAATCGCGTAAAAGATTTGAACCTCTATTGAATGCGGTTAAAGATGCAAATAACAATATAATTGCGGATCCTTCTGAGATATTAAATAAATTTAAACAACACTTTGACGGCATCTTAAATACGGAAAATAATAATCAATCTCCTCTCTCTGAATATCAGAGCGCTGAACCATGGATAGACGCACCGAGTAAAGAGGAAGTCGAAATGGCGATAGGGAAATTAAAACGTTATAAGGCTGCAGGAAATGATAATATCACGAGTGAATTAATTAAGGCGTGTGGAGAAGCGGGCGTTTCCAAAATACATTTTTTAGTTAAACAAATCTGGGAAACTGAAAAAATGCCCGATGAATGGAAAGAATCAATACTTATTCCGATTCACAAAAAAGGACCGAGGTCGGATTGTAACAACTATCGTGGGATCTCTCTTCTCCCAGTATGCTATAAAATATTCTCGTCAATTCTAACTAGCCGAATCACGGAATACGCTGAGGATATTATCGGAGATTACCAATGTGGTTTTCGGCGGAATCGCTCGACTATTGACCAAATATTTTCCTTACGTCAAATATTAGAGAAAAAATTGGAATACAACGGTGTAGTCCATCAACTTTATATCGATTTTAAAAAGGCTTATGATTCAATAGACCGTCAGAAGCTATTTAATATCATGATTGAACAGGGAATACCTAGAAAGTTAGTAAACCTAGTAGAGATGTGTTTGTCGGAAACATTCCATAAAGTTAGAATCGGTCATAATTACTCCGAGAGATTTGAGGTTCGATCGGGTTTGAAACAGGGTGACTCCCTTTCACCTGTGTTATTTAATTTAGCTTTAGAATATGTCATAGAAAAGGTGATGTGTAATGAGAAAGGCTTAAATATGGGTGACAAGATTCCGGTTTTGGGGTATGCCGATGATCTGGTACTGCTAGGTGAAGACACGGAAACCATACAACTAAATACAAGTGTGTTAATAAAAACCAGTAAAGAAATAGGACTCGAATTAAATACCGATAAGACGAAGTATATGATTAGTAGCAGAAACGGTGTCGATCTTGGTGATATTGATGTATCAGGTCATACTTTTGAACACGTAGAGAAATTCAAGTATTTAGGTTCAATTATAACTAGAAAAAATGAAATCCAGGAAGAAATAAAGTCCCGGTTAAAGGTGGGAAATGCGTGTTATTATTCAGTTGCTAAGTTACTTAGTTCGCGGCTTCTATCTAAAAACTTAAAGATAAGAATTTATAAAACTATTATTCTTCCGACGGTTCTTTACGGATGTGAAACGTGGCCGCTTACTTTGAAGGATGAACAACGGCTTAAGGTTTTCGAAAATAAGGTATTGCGTAAAATATTTGGTCCAAAGAGAGATGATGCCACTGGGGAGTTTAGAAGGTTGCACAACGCGGAATTACGGAACTTGCATCCTGTGAATATAATTGAGCTGATTGCATCGCGGAGACTCAAATGGGCGAGTAAAGTTGTTGGGCTCGATGACGAGCGGATTCCGAGAAAGTTGGTATTTGCTGATCCGACTGGTAGGCGTCCGAAAGGTAGGCCGAAGCGGAGATGGGAGGATTGCGTTAAGGCTGATCTCGGGGGCTTGGGCTTGAATGGTGAACATTGGACGAGTCTGTGTAGGCGGAACTTGGTGGTATCGGCATCGAACCTTCGGGTTCGCTAAGCCTATTATTATTATTATATATTCTAATTAAGGTTTTGGACTATTGCTATATTTATTTCATAATTTTACTTTAATTAATAATGACAATTAAAATTAAAATTTATAAAGATAATTTTCAAAGATAAATAATCAAATAATGTAATTTTACTAATTAAACTATAAAAATTGATTTAGTCTTGATAATGTGGACAGAACCCCGAAACGTAGATAAACAATGTCATAGATGTGAATAAAAATAAATATTCAAGAAAATTAAGTTAATTAGTGCTTTTTTGAGTGTAAAATATTGAATAAAGCTTTCTAAAAAATTATACAAGAAAAGAAATGAAAATAAACTATTTGTATGTGTTGATGCAAATCAATGTTATTTTATGGGGAAATAAATATAATGAGATGTCTATGAAAATAAAATAATATAAATAAAAGTAGATATTAATTAGTAGTAGGACAAAATACCTATTATGTATGCCGGGGAGCGACCCTAGGGAATGGAGATCCTCCTGAGGCAGACCCAGCATCTTTAAAGTGGGTACCCGAAATTGGGGAAAACCAGCGGCTGAGCGGATCAACGCCTTGTCACCTCATTGCACGGCAGTTGGCCTATGAACAGTTCAAATCTCTATGTGTGCTCAAGACCTTTCATGGGTTGTAGAGGTACAGATTTTTGAGGGGTTTTTGTCCATTGATTTTAACAACCGACGTAAGTGAAAGTAGTGTGTTGTGCTCACTAGATTTTTTTTTTTTATGAATGTCATTTTTTACCGTAATGTATGATTCATAAAATATGTAAAAAAACAACTAGCTTACGTTCAAAATAAAACAAATTTAAAAACGCTGCAAATTATTACATAATGGTTTATTATTTCATAATAACTGTATAATAATTGTATGAATAGGATCCTGTAAGCATCTATTATTATTGTCTATTATGACCAAATTGTTAATTATACGAAATAAAAAAAAAAAAGGGTTAAAAAACTTTTTATATAGCTGTTGATAGGCAATTAAGTTTTTTATATGAAAAGCAAATAATTCAAAGGTAATATCGTTTCACTACTGATCATTTCAAAATTCGCAATATCTCAGCTATTGTTAACGCAATTTCAATGATTATTTTGATGTTTTGTAAAAGATTTAATTCTCATCAAACGGCAGATTGAAAGTTTTTTTTTCTTTATGTATTATATGGTTTTTTTTTGGTTAAAAATAACAACAATGCATTTTATCACTATATATCGAAAATAACATAGTTACAATCGTATATAAAAAGTAAGATTTTCAATTTTTTTTTTAAATTTTTTTTAAGGATTATTTTTTATTCATTATTCGGTTTCTACGCGTCTCGAAACGAAGCTATCAAATTTTGAGAGGGGTCATTCCTTTTTTTTGGTAATTACGAAAATGCGGTGCAGCAAAACATACATTAGTAAATATATTATATGTTTACTGGGTTCTTGAACACGTATCGCTTGAACTGCCCCTGATTGTTTGAGAAGCTCTCCGCTGACCTAGATCTCTGGATAAGATCCTGGATTCGCAAACGAGATTCGAATTACATCCTCATCCTTTGGAAGGGAACTCATTAGGATATCTCGAGAGCCCTCTCATCCTCTAACTATCTCACCTGCTTTCCGTGACTCTGGATCTCATCTCGATAAGGATAACCCGATGTGTTCGCGTATCTTCAATACTTTCAGATAAGAAGCACCCGACTAGTCCCATTCAAGGAAATATTTTGTATACTCTTACTTTCACATTGCTTTTATACATACATACATATAATATAATATAATTAAATATTATATATATATATATAATATATATATATTATATTGGGTTGTTTCACATGAAATGTCCGTTTTTATAGTTTCTGAATACATAAAGGATTTTGCAGGTTCTGATGTTTTCTTCCGAATGTTTACATATTTAAAGTAAACAGTTACTAATCCTGTACCTTTGTATTATAAACATTAGCTTCCCAATCAACTACCCTACTTTTTAGTATACCTCAAATATGAACATGAAAACACGCGATTTTCAAGTAATATTTTTGTACGAGTTTAAACTCGGCCATTCAGCAGCTAAGGCCGCTAGAAATATTTGCAAGGCGTTTAGGGAATAAAGTAAAGGAAACCCCTACCAAAAGTTAAAGGATTCTCACACAACTAAATGCAAGTGCATCTACCGGTTCCAGACATTTAAAGTGTATTGGAAAAGTAAAAAAGCTCGATACATGGGTACCTCATGATCTCACTGAGCGGCAGCAAGACTCCGTAGTCCAAAACATACCGTGTAAAAATTGAAAGAACTGGGCTACGAAGTTCTTCCGCACCCACCATATTCTCCCGATTTGTCTCCAACAGATTACCACCTGTTCAGGAATTTAGACAACTTCGTCAAACGAAAACTTTTTGAAAATAATGATCAAGTGAAAAGTGCGTTTTCAGATTTTGTTTCAATTCAAAGCTCAGAGTTTTTCAAAAAAGTCGGTGTCACGTTGGGAAAAATGTGTAGAAAAAGAAGGTAAATACTTTGAATGAAATTATCTTGATTTCATATCGTATTTTTAATAAAAATCCTTTACCTTGAAAACGGACATTTTATTTGACACAACCCAATAGTTCAGAAAGTTTTGGATTGAAAAAATTTGAATTTTACGTATTTGTGTCTTTTTGGCAGTCCCGTATATCTGTGAGGCGTAAGTCCAAATGGGTTCAGTAGGTAAGTGTAAGTGTTTAGTTTAGTTTTAAAAAACCTGCTTTTAAATACTTTGTCCTTCACTTACTTGACAAAAATGTCTAAAGTTCCCATCAATTAAAAAAACTCATTATTATTTTAAAAACTCATTTGAATCGAGGTTGGGGACTCTACTAAAATCATTCAATTCCTTTCGCATTCAAACCAATCCTAACAATGCAAAGTCCTGAATACTCTTTAATTCATTACAAATAAAATCATCCATGGGGACGGGGTGGCCGAGCGTGTTAGCGCTCGTTGCTGTGAGCACGCATTGCCTAGCAACAGATAACCGAAAATTTGAAAACCAAATAATTACGAGTTCGACTCTCGTGCTGAGGGATTTTATTTCGGCATATATCCCCCGCCCTCACCCCCTGGCCCGAGAGAACCCCGTATAGCCTTCAAAGGCGAGGTAGGGGTGGACAAAAAAAAATGATAAAATCATCCATAAATTAAATTTTTTATCCCATTTATCGTAGACCTAGCAACAAATAGATACACCTCTTTTAATTAATTTAAAATTTTAAAGGGTAGTTTTTAAATTTATCAAACCATGTCACATTATAATAGTATTCCTTCACATATGCCCTTTAATGAAGGTATATTTAAATGTGACACAATCCATTATATATACTGATAATGTGTATGTATGTATATAGTATTCTTTTTGGATAATTTAGAGGTAAAATTAATCAAGATTAAGAAACACAATATAAAGATTTTTTTGGAAAAAAGTGAAAATTAACGACAACTTATAATAAAAAAAAAATAGTTCTATTCAATTGAACTTTCAGTAACGGGTATTGCTTCCTCTTGCTTGAGTTAATGCCTGGAACCTTGTAGGCATAATTCTAATAAGGCTTGCTACAACATCTTGCGGGATTTCCTCTCATGCTTCCATTAAAGAAGTTCTCAGCTCCTGTAAGTTTTCAGGAGGGTTAATTCTTCAATGTGCGAAGTCGGTTGTGAAAAAAATATCCAATTTCTTTCACAGCAGCAAACTGTCACTTTTCTTTACCAGAAAAGTCAGCTCAGAGAGGAGGTGTAATTTCCAGATAGTGACTTTCTGTATTATTATTTAAAACGGTTATCGTATGTTGACTGTTATACAGTTTGGTAATAACGTGTAATTTAATTGATATTTTCAGATTATAAAATCAGTTAGAAAGAAACTTAGAAAATATATGATCTATTCTCACGAAAGCCATCTTGTTCTTCAGGTATTCTTGTGGAGCATTCTTAGAATAAGAATAAATCCCCGTTAGTGATAGCCAACCATATAACTATTATTTTTACTTTTTTAATTTTCGCGTTTTCAGCAAACGAATCGTCAGAATACCCTAAAACCGAAATTTTCGCACCCACTTTTTCTTAAATGTTACTAGAAAGTATTATTTCCTTGATATCTACACATGCATATAGAAGTGAGGTCTATTACGTAGGACTGTTAAGCGAAGAGAATAAAAGACCTAATAGGAAGTAGAGGGCTGATGAAGAGTGACGTTTAATCTCGACGGGAGAGATTTATAGAGAAGGCCGGGCCGGGAGCGGTATCATCTTACCGTTCCCCGTCCGCCGCCCGCCTTCATATATCTGCATATCCTCCTCCCCTTTGTCCGCTCTCATCTCTTTATTTTACGATTTACTTCTTTTTTTATCTCATTCTTTCCTTGTTTGTATTTATAAGGTCAAGATGTTACGTGAATCATAGCATCACAGCATTAAAGGAGGCAGTTAACTAAACTCGTAACTTTTTAGGTGTATTGAGTGTTTTTTTTTTTGTTTTTTTGGTGTAGTTCTTTGTTTTTTACTGCAGAGAGAGATACGCATTATTGAACAAGAACAGGCGATGCTACCCAACTTACTTGGTTTGCTATTTACAGAGCATACTATTTTTACTTTCACTTACTATATATAGTAAGAGGAAGTATTGCGATCGTCAAAATTTTCGAATTCCAGTTTTCAACGGAAATATAGGTTTTAGGGTCCCCTGAGTCCAAATAACCAAGTCCCGCAAAAAGTTCTGTGTCTGTGTGTGTGTTTGTGTGTGTGTGTATGTGTGTGTGTGTGTGTGGTAACTCCCGGGTGGAAACAGTAAGTCCTATGAAACTGAAATTTCATATTTAAGACAACTATACGCCCGAGACGTGACAAAACTTTTTTCATCAAAATGAGCTTACCAGAAGAGGCACTTTATACCATGGCATTTTGTATCTTTTTTCGATTTTCTCAAAAACGGTTCCAAAGATTTTGATTAAACTCACTATATCGATGTAAAATTCAACGGAGGGGATACGGAGGTGTTCCCCATGTAGGGACCCCGAAGATTGGTAAGGAAAAGTTTTGTATTTTTAATATATATTGATATATACAAGTGTATTATATAAAAAAACTAGTAAATAGGCTAAAAGGAAGAATACATAAACAAGACTTGTATAGAAGATGGGTAGCACTTAAACTAGTATTTCTCAGGGCCATCTTCTTCTCAGTCGTCTCGGAGGATTATCAGGTATTGAAGAGAAAGAAAGTATTAAAACTATTGGGTTAGAATGGGAAACGGAGTTAGTCATGAAAGGAGAAGTATCTAGTTCGGGCCAAATCAGTAATATACGGAACATTAAGGTCATGATGGATGAGTTTGTTCGTGATAAAGTAGAGAGCGTTGAGGATTTTACGAAGTATTTAGTCTTGTAAGGGTTTGATCCGAGGGGAGTTCGATGGTATAGTAGAGCCACACGCCCAGATTGGCTTTATAATAGTGTTGTAAATGAGCGGTTTGTCTAGTAAGTGTTGAAGTAGCAGGAAACGTCGAGCAGTTTCTTGTCGTTTTAGTCTTGTGTGAGGATTACAAGTTAGTCGTTTGTCCTAGGTATCGGATCTGTTCGACCAGGCCTAGCAGAGAGTTATTAAAGGATACTGGTGGGTAGGAAGTCATTGGTTTACGACGAAGGGTAAAGGTTACTTGATGGGACCCGTTGAAGTTTACTTTGATTCTCTAGTTTTGACATTGCTCAAGGTCTCTGACGTTGGCTTGAAGAGTTTAGGAAGTAGAATTTGGATCATTATTTACTGATAACACACAAGTGTCATTCGTATAGATAGAAAGAAAAGTGTTAGGATGGGTTGGGATATCAGCTCCATAACTTTTATTTGACATTTGAATTCTAGGTGTCATGAATCCCGAAACTTAAAATTTTGTGGTTGAATATTTTTTTTCTTTGATTTCAATGGTTCACTATTGAATATAGTAAACCAAAATAGAAAATGTTTTATACAATTATATAAAATCAAAAAGTGATTATAAGCCGACTAAATATATAAAAGAAAATTTGATATTTTAAGCAAAATAAATATTGCAAATTTGAAGACTGAATAATTCAAAGATCTTACACTAGATAATTACACAATACAATTGTAAATTTTAATACATAATAAAATAAAGAGTAGTAACACTATAAACATATTATACATAATAACATATAATACATAATAGTCAATAAAACATTATACATAACAAAATAGGTGCATTGATTAACCGATAGTAATGTTATATGTATTCTCCGTGGGTTATAGTTAGTTGTTTACAAAATAATGCATTTTTGTGAATTTCTCTCTAATATAACAACTAAATCAAAATACTATATAATATTTATACATCATGAATTTAGACGCTAAGTTACAAAAGGTACTATATTCACTCTAGAAAATTTTACAGGAAGCGCAAAAAATCTCTCATTACTGTATTATTAAACCAACTTATTTGATTTTTTTTATTATTTTCAATAATGAACCTTTGTTCTTGATAAAAAAAAAAAAAAATTATCCTTCCCCCTCAAAATTTGAGGGCTTCCGTTTCAAGATACTTAGAATCCGATTAACGAATAAAAAATCAGTTTGCCCGCTGTCCGCGGCAATTCTCCAAAACTACTGGACCAAATGTTTTTAAATTTGCCACAAAAATACTAGTCTACGCGATGATCTTAAAACCTAGGCGTTGATATCAGTTGGTTATTTTTAAAATGGTGGCCGTTTCAAGAGGCGTAGAATCCGAGAGAATTAAATGTTCTACAAAACGAAAAAAAAAATCGTTGAAATTTGTTCAAAACTAGCAGAGATATTGCGTTTTGAAATTAACAGTGGTGGTATGCCATATAAACAAGTATGCCTTAATATAGTTATTTGGAAACAACCGTTGTATAATAATTTGTTATATTAATAATACTATTTTAAAGTTATGAAATTAAATGTTTTAGTATATTTTGAAACGAAACTAACTAAATGTGTAATTTGTATATTGAGAAAGTAATTGCATTTCAAAATCAGTTTTTAAAGGACTTGAGTCTTCATTAGATAAAATCAAATAGAATATGGAGATAAAACTAAATGATTAGAATACTACTATGTCAAAATATCAAATTCCTATAAAATGTCTTTTAGTACCTTTTGGAAATGAACGTCACAATTATTAATAAAGAGCAGTAGGCTTTTGAAACTGGAATAGCGTTGACAGATAAGGGAGTTGAAGATGTTAGGTTAATAGTTTTGAGGTGGAAAAGTTTTGTAAAGTGGCAGCCAACACGCCATTTCAACAGGTTAGAACTCTCCTTCCATGTCGGCTGTTGGCTGCTCTTATAATAGCGGTTGCCTTGTAAGGGTAAATAGTGGCTCAGGGATGATTATGTGTTTGAAGATGTTTATATTGGACGTAAGTTAATATTTAGTTGTCTACTACAGTAGTTAACAACAAAAAAGTTTTGCAGACTATCATTTAAATTGGAAGGACTCCTGGTTCCTAAATATTACGTACATATATAGATATAGATATTTAGTTTATAGGCTATTATATACGTATTAGCCATGGAGTTTGGCCCAATTGGTATTAGTTGTTGTTAGTAATAAATAATAATATCATAGATATACAGTGGGTCCAAAAAGTGTTGAAACACCCTGTTTTTTCCCGTTTAATTCTTACCGTTTGTAACTTATTATTTAGCAATAAATTTTATTTTTGAATAGACATCAAAAATCATTGATATAGCTAAAACAAAATTGAAATAATTAAGCTGGAAATGAATGAGGAAAATAAATTGTAATAATGTAAGTAAAAAAAAAGTACTGGCACAGCCATTTATTTATTTTTTTAATATCCTATTTAAGTAAATAAAAGTCATTAATATTTTATTAATAGGTGGAATAATCAGGAATCAGTAATTTTTTTGATTTTTTTTTAAATTTTGCCATTTGATAGAGTTTGGCATCCAGGACTGCTTTACAAACTTCGCCAATTCCTCACCCCAACGTATTTCCTATTAATTCGCTCCTACCTAACTGATAGAACCTTCCAAGTTCAACATAATCTCTCCTACTCATCCGTATTCATCCAATCAGCCGGTGTACCTCAAGGTAGTATCCTGGGTCCGATCCTTTATACAGTATATACAGCTGACATTCCTATCCAACCTAACACTATCCTTACTACCTACGCTGATGACACATGTGTGTTATCTGTGAATAATGATCCTGTTGTTGCATCCCGAATCCTGCAGAACCATCTATCAGCCATCGAAAAATGGTGTCAGAACTGGAGAATTAAAATAAATCCTAATAAATCCTATCAAATAACCTATCAAACGTCGTAAACCTATGACTTCCTGCCCCACCGTATCCTTTAACAATATCTTACTTACTCCTGTTGAACAGATCCGGTACTTAGGACTAAACCTAGACAAAAGCCTCACATGGAACCCTCATACTAGACTGAAACGACAGGAAACTGCGCGTAGATACCGATTACTACAACACTTACTCGACAAACGCTCAAAACTTCCTATTTACTACAAACGACTCATTTATATAACCATTATTAGGCCTATGTGGACCTACGGCATTGAGTTATGGGGGTCCACTAAACCATCAAACTCCTCTCGCATCCAATCCCTGTAATCCAAAATCCTTCGAAAAATCCTTAATGCTCCATACTTTGTTACAAATAAAATTATCCATAAAGACCTAAATATCCCATTAGTTGAAGACTTAGCCCGATCCAGATATACATCCTTCCATTCCAAACTTCCTGCCCACTCAAACCCGCTTATCCGTGACCTTTCCTCAACATCTATTCCTGACAATCCACCGAGGCGACTGAAAAGAAGATGGCCAAGAGACCTCTTACCGTAAATTGGACATTGGAGTTCTACCAATGGGTAGTTTCTTCACAGGACAATCGTGTATCTTAATCGCATATCTATCCCATTTACTTGATGTATTGTATAAATACAGTTGTAAATTTCTTTAAATAAATAATAAAAAAAAAAAAAAAAAAAAAAATTTGCCAACGTTTCGGCTCAAGCTTGTGAGCCATCATCAGGGCTACAGACATCAGAACAAAAGAGATACATATTAATATGATAATGAAAATTTTCTTTTGAATGTAGTGACAATGATAACATTTGAAATAAAACAGAAAATATACCAACATATTTATATTAATAGATACAAATGATAATATGATACAAAATATGATGATGATAAGCATAAAACAAAACTTTAGACTTTACTATTTTTACTTCTATATTAAAGTCTAAGTTTTGTTTATGCTTATCATCATCATATTGTGTATCATATTATCATTATTTGTATCTATAATATTTAAATATGTTGGTATATTTTCTGTTTTATTTCAAATGTTATCATTGTCACTACATTCAAAAGAAAATTTTCATTATCATATTAATATGTATCTCTTTTGTTCTGATGTTTGTAGCCCTGATGATGGCTCACAAGCTTGAGTTAAAACGTTGGCTAAATTTAAAAAAATGACTGATTCCTGATTATTCCACCTAATAATAGTTTCTACAGTCGACTATACATCCTCAACATTAATATTTTGTTATCATTCCTTTGATATCAATTATAGTTTGTAATCTTCTTTGCATCGTAGAAACAAGATTTTCCGTGACCTCAGGTCCATTTTTTCCCATTCCTTTAATAACACATTTTTTTTCTTTATATCTTTATTTACACCTGTCAGAAGATGTCTGACAATCAGCAAATGTGTGAGAAAAGTAAGATCAGACATGGTAGGCATGGGGAAGTAAAGTGCCCAGCAGCACCCCTTCCATGGCTTTAATCTAGCTGAGGAGGTCCCTCATCCAGCTTCGTTATAGCCTTCTTCTGACCGGCATTTCAGAAAAGAAATTTTGTGTTTTCGTACCTTCAAATTTAAAATATACCATAAATGTTCATTAGGATTTATATCCGGAGACTGAGGGGATGTTTTCAGTTGTCTCCGTACATTATAGAATAACCATTCCTTCGTTTTACTAACTGTGTTTTGGATAAACGTCTTGCTGTAATATAAGCTTATCCTTCAGTCCTAATCGTTTAGGACTGGAAAGCTGATAATGTCGCAACATGTTTGCATAACTTTCAGCATACATTATACTGCCAACAAAGTATTACTTTCCAACACCATTCGATGCCATGCAGCTCCAAACCATTACATAAATACATACATAAATGATAATAGAATACATATAAATGAATAGGTGAATTCTAATTGCTTACTCAGACATCTTAGTAAATATTGTAACACAAATGTCAATTTGTCGTATCCTTAAATGAATATAGTTTTTAGCAAAAAAAGAAAAAAATGTTATTTATCTTATTCACCTTATCAATTTTTAGAATGTTTTCTAAGGATCATTGCTTACTGTTGTGAACGATTTAATTCGCCAGGTACTATTCCCTTTCAATACTGATTGTAGGACCTTGTAATAATAATAGGTGCTCTAAGTTTTTGGTGATATGTCCTTGACACCATCTACTCTTTCCTCCTGTTTTTTTATTGAAAGTGGTTTTCTCAATAAAATGTTTCAAATTTTCAGTAATTGATATTCTTAACTACTCAAATTTACCCGTTGTATTCTCATACACAGTTTTAAATTCCAATAAATAAATTTAAAAAAAACAATCCATTGTTGTTTACTATTTAACTCAAGTCCATCCTTACACAAGACTGAAACGGCAAGAAACAACAGGAATATATCGATTACAACAATACTTACTATACAAATGTTCAAAACTTCCAGTATATTACAACAGACTCATTTACATCACTATTATCAGACCTATTTGGACATATGGAATCGAGCTTTTGGGTCTCTACGAAACCATCAAATTCTTCCCGCATCCAGTCCTTACAATCCAAAATCCTTCGCAAAATCCAGAATGCCCCTTATTTTGTAACAAAGCAACTCCTTCATAATGACCTAAATATCCTATTTATTGTAGACATAGCTCGTGAAAGATACTCCTCTTTCCATTCTAAACTCTCTGCTCATAGGAACCCACTTATCCGTAATATATCTTCTTTAGACATCCCTAATAACCCTCCAAGGCGACTGAAAAGAAGGTTGCCTTGGGACCTACTGCCTTAAAATAGTTAGTGAAGTGCTACCACTGGGTACTTCTTTCTCAAGACATTTTCATAACTTTTTTTATTTTCTTTCTACATATTTACTTATTGTGTTCTTTAATACAGTCGTAAATTACTATAAATAAATAATTTTGTGAGTAGAAAAAGTATAAACACTACATGTTATACGTTGTTAAAGTTAATCCATAACAAGACAATGAAGACTGTTTCGGTTTTTAATCGAATTCCCAATAATGTGATGACAAAAAACCCTAAATTATATATCTGACATTGTTATTTTATTCCCCTCAGTGCTATTTTTTAAAGATTTTTTCCTATTTTTTTTTTTACAACCAATTAGATATCCAACTACAATGTAAATATAATTATAAGAGTTTGCATTAAACTTAGGAATCGATATTCGAAGTATAGCCTTTCAGTAAATACAATTAAAAGTTGTAATATAACTAACTAGCTCAGTGCAGACTCCAGTTTATGCCAAGACAGTTAGTTAAGTAAATTACCTCGTGTTAAATGTGATTAATAAACCTAATGGAATGTACAACTATGCAAACTTGTATCTTGTTATTATAATTTAGAATTGATATGTAAATGAAATGCATATGCACACTAGGTATTGATCCGTAATCATATACTATCAATCAAGAAACACTTAGGAACTTGACAATAACAATTTTGTAATAACCTACATGTAAAATCAGAAAGCTTTTAATACTTTAATAATTAATAATTAATAATTCAAGATTAAATTGTCTAACATTGCAAATCATTACCTGCGTACCACAACCACTTAGTTTTTTTTCGGCTTTTCCTCTTACACTCCGCTACCCTATACAAATTTCAGTATAAGACAACTGTAGTTTAAAACCAGCATCTTGATCGCAAAGGAATTGCACGCTTAGTAAGGCTGCGTGCTAACCATGGTTGCACAAAACAATATCTTAACTTAATAAAAATTATAAATAATGGCTATTGTGTAACATGCAATGTACCTGAAGACCCGCGCCCCATTCTTTTCTGATGCAGAAAATATGAAAAGAAAAGAAAAGAGAGAATTCCACTAGAAGAAGAAGAAGCCATATTTTTACAAACATTAGATAAATGAAAGCTGTCGATGATCAAACAGTTCTTAATTAGCACTCAATGAAAAATCTGAAACAGAATTCACAGAAATTATTTTATTATTAGTAGTTTTTTGTTTGTTTATCTTTCTAAATCTCTCTCACTACATCTGGTACTAATTGTACCAATTAAAAATTTTCTGGTTGTGGACTGTATGATAAAAAATTAATAATAAAAAACATTAAATTTTGATTCTGCCCAGAATAAGGGATCTCCAAGTCGTTTTACAAATAAATTTAAGATAGACAGCAGCTTACCTAATCGCCTTCTTGTGTCTTCTAGAACGGGCCCGCTCAGGCTCGGCAGTCTCCTCCAGCTGCTCCTAGATTTATCTTGTAAAACTTAGGAGAACCTAAATGCTTAAAATTGAGTCCCTATATCGTGACCGGGAACCGAAGATCACCACAAATATCGTCACGGACTACAAAAGATCCCGATGGCATGGGACAGAATCTCAATTCACACTGACTCTATAGCAAAAAACAAAAGACTGTCGAATAAAACATCTGTGCCGTATCCACGGCGCGACCTGTTTAAATTTAAATTAAAATAAATCAAAATAAATATTATTATTTTTAATTCGCGTAATCGCGAACAACATCATTTTACATGTAGAACAGAATAGAAAAATGAACTTTATTCTGGGACATAGTCCCTTAAGAATAACATTAATATTACAAATAAATATAGCTCTTCTGGCCAGAATACAATAAATAGATTGGATTATTTACAAACTTAATTATTTACAATAGTATAGTAGATTAACCAAAAAAAAAAAAAAAAAAATAGAAATACATAAATAAAATGAAAAATATATACATACACTCACACACACACACACTCATACACAAATCACAAAGTAATGATCATAATAATAATGATAATAAGTACAATAGAATGATAAACTAAAAACAATTAATTTACACACTAAAGACTAAGGTAGAGTGTATTAACAAAAATATATATATAAGTACACACATATATGTATTCACCACATAGGATTGGATTTCAAATCTTGAAGGTCATTTAGAAAAATACCTGTATACATATAGCAATCGTAATGATGGTAATGCAATAAAAATTAAAGTAATAGCTGGTATTATTGTTCAAATAAGTTCAATTGTCTGTCCTTCTAACAAGTATCGATTAATTAGTTTATTTCTTGTTTGTCTGATTATAATATAAGCTACTATTACGATAATTATTGATAAAATTATGATGGTGTGATCATGGAAAAATGTAAGTTGTTCTATTAGTGAAGAGTTTGCATCTTGAATTATAATATTTCCTCATGTTGCTATTTCTAATAAAAGATTAAAATCTGTAGCTATGAATCTTAAATTCATTGCATTTATCTGCCATATTAGAATATTGAATTTATAATAGGAATTTCATTATATGAGTGCTCAGCTGGGTGAGTTTTTTGTAATCATTCAATTCTTGATTTAATATTTTCATTGAATATTAATGCTCGTTTTGAAATAATTCTTTCTCATAAAATGATAATCAATATAATGATTCTAATTATTGAAATAATTCTTCCAATTGATGATACAATATTTCACCCAGTATATCTATCAGGATAATCTGAATATCGTCGTGGTATACCTCTTAATATATATATATATATATATATATATATATATATATATATATATATATATATATATATTATATATATATATATTTAGCTTTCCAACGGTATATTATACACCTTTATTACAGTTCTTAAGTCCTAAAAAAAAAAAATATATTATCTAAACAAATATTTTTGCTTCTTTCTCCATTTGTTATCCTACAAAGTTAAAAGTACTTTAGTGGAAGAATATTCTAAATATCGGTATTTAAGCTCGGTTAGACAACTTCAATAAGAATGAAGCCTACATGATGATAAAGCCCATTACATTTTACATTAGTATACTGAGTTTAATCAAAATCATATGATGGTTTTAGTAGTTTGTTTTTATCTATGCTGTATGAATTCTTGATAGTACTTTTTAGTTCAATGTAGTGAAATCCAAAAAACCAGATTGAATTTTAGCAAAAAAATGCAAATATAAACCCTACAAATCTATTTATCTATGACAAGAATAACTTAATATTTTATGTAAAAATAAAATAAATTTGTTTTTATCAGATATTTATAAGTAAACTATATAGATCTGCTTATTAAGTTTGATTTTAAATCGACTTTCTAAGGATGTGAACGGATAAAAGAAAGATTGAAAAATCAATATAATATGCGCTCCAAATCTCAAATACATTCCTTGATTTACTGATATTTATCTATAATATCACCTTGTTGATGAAGAAGATATCTTTCAATGTAATATAAAATATAAGAATATGTTTTCGTTTTTTTTAAATACTCGTAAATATCTAAAACAGGTTTGATGATTGATATATTTTGGTAAGGAGATGTATGATTACGAGAGGACACGACTTCGGTCGCAGGACGCCTCAGGGGTTTCCCGTAGGATAGGATTAGGACGTAAACGGAGTTCACCCAACCTTATGAAAATAACTGAGTTTAGGTCCTGTGCAGGAAACCGAGATTAAGGTTAGGCAGGTAGAGGTGAAGCATCTTAAAGTCTGGAAAGCTGGGTACTTAAGGGTTCTTACTTTCACTTAATATAAAGTAAGGGGAAGTATTGCGATCGTGAAAATTTTCAAATTCCAGTTTTCAACAGAAATGTACGTTTTAGGGTCCCCTGAGTCCAAATAAACAAGTCCCGCAAAAAGGTCTGTGTGTGTTTGGTAACTCCCGGGCGGAAACGGTAAGTCCTATGAAACTGAAATTTCATATTTAAGACAAATATACGTCCGAGACGTTACAAAACCTTTTTCATCAAAAAGAGCTTACCAGAAGAGGCACTAAATACTATATATTTTGCACCTTTTATCGATTTTCTCGAAAACGGTTCCGACGATTTTGATTAAACTCGCTATATCGATGTAAAGTTTAATGGGCTTTAATATCATGTAGGTTTTATTTGGATAAAAATGGTCTGACAGAGCTTAAATACCGATATTTTAAATTTTCTTCTCCTAAAGTACCTTTAATTTTGTAGATTCAATAATAATAACTAGATTATCTTGTTAACGAAGATGAAAAACAGGTCAATATATAAATTGAATAAATTCGATACCCAACTAAAGGAGAAAACTGAAAAAATATTTTTTTAATGCAATTTTTCGTTTTGAACATAAGAGCAGTAATATACATGTATGATATACCGTTGGAAAGCTAAAGATTTTAGAAAAAATATCATCTCATACACAAGCTTTTAGAAGTTAATAGAGAGTGACGAGAAGAAGATAAAACTAACTGATTATTTTAGATAATAAAATAAAAGATTTTTTAATAAAACACATGTTTCTATATAAATTATTTTTTATTTAATTCTTTAATAGTTTCACGTATTTTTAACTCTAACTCTATTTGAAAATTCTTTCATTGATTTTACAAATTGATGTAAGTGAAAGTCGTATGTTGCCCGCACCAGATTTTTTTTATTTAATCTACAAAACTAAAGTTACTTTAGGGAAAGAAAATTTAAAATATCGGCATTTAAGCCCTGTGAGACCATTTTAATCAGAATAAAACCTACATGATATTAAAGCCCATTAAATTTTACATCGTTTAATCAAACTCGTCGGAACCGTTTTCGAGAAAATCGAAAAAAGGTGCGAAAAAGCATTGTGTAAAGTGCTTCTTCTAGTAAGCTCATTTTGATGAAAAATGTTTTGTCACGTCTCGGGCGCATAGTTGTCTTAAATATGACATTTCAGTTTCATAGGACTTACCGTTTCCGCCCGGGAGTTACTACACACACACACACAGACCTTTTTGCGGGACTTGGTTATTTGGACCCAGGGACCCTAAAACGTGTATTTCCGTTGAAAACTGAAATTCGAAACTTTTCACGATCGCAATACTTCCCCTTACTATATATAGTAAGTGAAAGTAAAAAGGAACAGGTAAACAAAAATTTAAACGTTGTTGGATTTTTCGGAACAATTGCAATATCCTTCGACCTTTGTTCATGAAACCTTCGGCAACATAGAAAGGTAAAGCCACGGTAGCCAAGAGAGTAAGGCCAGTTGACCCCTTTCATCACTAAATCAGGACGTGGCAAAGCGCACCCTGTTGGCCGATAAATGATACAGCGGTTCAACTCCCTCCAATCCCCACCCCTCTTCAGAATTATTAATGCCTTTGTAAATAAACCGCCCTCTCCATTCCCCGATATGATATATTCAAAACTGTTGGATATGTTTTGTATGAAATCTCGGTTCGTTCGATCGAAAGAATATTTATGCATGAGCCTTGCGACGATACGTCAATTCTTGATTTATATGTCTGCTTATCACTGCTCTGTTGTATGCATAGTTTGAAACATTCTAAATTAATTATTTGCATCTATGATATAATTATTATTAATGATGTAAGAAATATATAGTATGGGGAAGTATTGCGATTGTGAACATTTTTTAATTCGATTTCACCGGAAATACGCGTTTAAGTTCCCTTGAGCCCAGATGACCACGTCCCGCTAAAACGTGTTGCAAGTCCAGCTGAAAAACAAAAAGTTGTACAGAGCTACAATTTCATATTTTATTACAACATCAGCAACTTGTAGCGACGCGATCGATAACTGATTAATCGATAAATAACAACGTGAGTATTACTTTTTCAAAGCAATGGCTGTGTCGAGCGATGGCACAGGTCACTAAAGGTCGCTCTGATTGCTCATCTAGATGCAATCAATTGGTCTAGGATTTCGCCAACAGTTTTGTTAGGGCTCAGAGCTATGATACGGGACGACTCAGACTTCAGTGTAGCAGAAGGGGTTTATGGCAAAAATCTAAGATTGCCTGGCGAGTATTCAGTGCAGACATCGTGTAAAAGAGATTTACCGTCGTTCGTGCAAGAAATAAAAGACAACATGGGTCAGCTTCACTCTGCGAGCTTTCGAGATAGCAACAAGACGAACATATTTGTCCACAAGTCGCTCGAAAGCTGGTCTCACATGTTTTTAAGGGACGATACCATTAAGAAATCCCTAACACCTCTATATAGTGGGCCTTACCCCGTAGTAAGTCGTTAGTTAGTTTTATGTATCAGTTAGCCTTTAATTAATCTTAAATTTGTGGAATCCTTTTTGTTAATTTTCCTATTATTTTGTTTGTATTGATTAATTTTGATTAAATTATTCTGTTTAAAATCTGACCAATTATTGTTTTTACATTTATCCTTGCACAACGAGGCTTAAAACTTTTTCATTAACATTAACCAACCAGGAGAGCCACTTTATACTATGTATTTTGCACCTTTTCTCAATTTTCTCAAAAACGGCTTTAACGATTTTGATTAAAGCTAAAATATTCAATTTTTCTTTTCTTTCAACGTTAGAACAGTAAAATAGGTGTATAATATTCCGTTGGAAAGCAAATGATTTTAGAAAAAATCTATACTAATATTATTAAGCTGGAGAGTTTGTTTGTTTGTTTGTTTAAACGCGCTAATCTTAGAAACTACTAGTTCAAATTGAAACATTCTTTTTGTGTTGGACAGTCCATTTATCGAGGAAGGCTATAGGCTATATAACATCACGCTGCAACCGATACGACCGAAGAATCAGTGGAAAATCTAGGAAAAACGAGAGAAATTGACCTCACATCCCAACGATTCCAAATGTTTTACCCTTTAATTTTAAAATTAAATTTCCCGTTCAGTTATCTTTTGCCGTAACAATTAATAAATCACATGGTCAAACATTTAAACACGTATGAATCGATTTACGTCAAGATCGGGATGCGGAGAATATCAGTATGTTCTTCTGTCAGAAGAAAATAAAACCAAAAATATAATTTACGCAGAAGTACTTTAAAATATTGGGTCGTCCGAAAAGTTCGTAGAGATTTTTAAAATAAAATTTACGTTTGGTTTTTTCTACTTTAAATGAATCACGAAACTAATGTTTATTTATATGCCTTTGAACCCCAAGGAATTAACTATGTTTAAACATTGAATTCGTTTTTAGTAATAAGCAAACCAACATGAGTGACGACTCGGTTCATTTTCGGCCTATTATGCTGTTCTTTTTCAAAAAAGGGATAAAAGTATCCCAAACTGCAAGAAAGAT
This sequence comes from Piezodorus guildinii, assembly GCA_023052935.1. Taxonomy (NCBI): domain Eukaryota; kingdom Metazoa; phylum Arthropoda; class Insecta; order Hemiptera; family Pentatomidae; genus Piezodorus; species Piezodorus guildinii. The sequence goes on from CM041294.1 coordinate 152,865,945, forward strand.
TCGTGCCGTGTATAGGAGCGATTCCATTGCTGATAGCAAGGTTCATAGTTCACAGAAATCCTACTCTTCAGAAGATGACGTAAAAACAGACCTTTTATTGTTCTTTAGGAGTAAGGACAGTGTTTTTTGGAAAAAAAGGGATAATAGACCTTTCAAACCGTTGGGAAAGAGTAATCGCTAACGGTGGTAACTATTTTGTAGATTAAATAAATAAATTTTAAGCTGTTCATCACTTTTAATTTTTGTCCAAATTTCTCTACGAACTTTCCAGGACAGCCCAATATATCCTTTTAAAAACGTCTTAATAGCGATCATAATAACAGAAATAGACGCAGACGAAGTCGCGGCAACAGCTAGTGTTATCATAAACACACAATTTGTAAAGTTAACAGAGAGTGCTGAAAAGCCGGTAAAGCTAACTGATACTCGTAGATAATGATGTAATTGATTATTTAAGAAAAAGATGTCTTTTGATCCTAAATGTTAATTTTAAAACATTTAAAACTCCGTAATTCCTTAAAATGTATGCAAGTTACAGAAAAAAGGAATAATTTAGTAACGAAAACGATTAATTAAGAATATTAAATTAAGGGGATAAGGAAAAAAAAATTCCTAAATGTAATTAATTCGTTCACCATTTTCATCTTTCACTGTATTTAAAAAAATCATTTCCCTCGATTAAAGTTGTACCCCCAGTTAAAAGTTAAAAATTAAGAATTCAAGTAATAATGATTAATTAAGTTCTTTTATTTTTTCTTTTGGTCAATAATTCGCCACAGACATGATAGCTAGAACCAAATTCATATTTTTCAAAATTCATATATAATGCTGTCCGTGCATGTCGTTTGCTGGTTCTAAAACAGAAAGTCTGTTCCGAAGAATAGAAGATACTCTGCTAAAAGATGCTAATTATAGGATCTCATTCTGGTGAAGGGTCGCCACGGGAAGCCAATTACACCAAGGACCTAGTTAAAGATCCTTCTTCTTATTGCTTTGTGGTCTCTCTCTCTCTTTCATCTATTCTTTATTTTATTTTATTTTTTTCATTTTTCCTTTCAAATAAAATCTTGCAACTTTGATCAAAAGAAACTTTTAGACAGTCAATCTCTTCGTTAAGTGGTGGGTTCAAACTTAACAGCTGGCTCTAGAGTTCTTTTAAAATGAGTAAAAATTAATGATATATATTTTTACCGGAACTGATGTTATTTCAGTAGTTTGTCAATATGTATATAGCTATAAAATGTTTACTTTTACTTACCGATATATGGAATAAATAGCAAGGAAAAGTATTGCGATCCTGAAAATTTTCGAATTCCCGTTTTCAACGGAAATACACGTTCCCTGGTCCAAATGACTAAGTCCCGCTAAAAGGTCTGTGTGTGTGGTAACTCCCGCGGGTAAACGGTAAGTCCTATGAAACTGAAATTTCATATTTAAGAAAACTATACTCCCGAGATATTACAAAATCTTTTTCATCGAAATTAGCTCAAAAGAATTTAATTTCTTAGTATTTGATTCTCACTCTAAATACCTTTAATTTAGTCGATTCAAAAAAATTAACCAAATCGTCTGATTAGCATTTCTTAAAAACAGCTAAATATGCATGTTGAGTGAAATTGAAAAAAAACTAAAGGGGAGAACTGAAAAGAAGAAAATTTAATGCAATTTTTGTTTTTGAAAATAAAAACGGTAATATAACGTACATGCATGATATACCGTTGGAAAGCTAAAGATTGTAGACAAAATATTATCTTATACACAAGCTTATAAAAATTAATAGAGAGTGATGAAAAGCCTATAAAACTAACTGATTATTTTAGATAATAATATAATCGATTTTTTAATAAATCACATGATTTTTTTAAAATCCAAAATAATTAATTCTTAATCAATTTATTTTGTTTGTTTGTTTATTTATTTAACGTCACTTTATGCTACTATGGCTAATCGGACGATGCTACAGTGGGAGTCCTAAATTTTGCCTATCCAGGTTTTATTAGGATAGGGATCTTTAACGAGTACCTGACATCGCACAGGCTCGGGACCACCTTTTAACGTCCCCTCCGAAGGACGGCGTAACTAAGGATTTTTTACTCCCATTAAAAAATCCTAGGACCACCTGCGGGTTTGAAGCCGTGACCTTTAGCATGAGAGGCTGTTACGCTAGCCACCCAGCTACAAGTGATCCCCGTCAATTTATTTTTATCTTTTAAAATGCTTTTAAAAATTCTTAAATATATTTTAACAACGGAGGTAAGTGAAAGTCGTGTGTTGCCTGCACCTATTTTTTTTTTTAGTTGGTACCACTGCTCTAAATATTTAACAACTTGCTTTTTTGATGTAGTTTATTACTACTAAATTTTTGGCTTGGCAGTAAATTCTTTGAATGGCCTCCCTCAGGACTAAAGTTTTCAAAATAAGAATCCTTAATAATTTTTCAGGAAATTAAAGAGGTTAATCTTAATGAGTAGCCACCCAGCGTTGGTAATATCGAGGCAGAGTATCATGGAGATAGCGAGCTAATGGTCCGTGAAGCTGATCGCTGTTAATTTACATTCTCTCCCGAACGGCGTCAACTCTTCTCATAATTCCTGAAATTAATACCCTAATGGAAGGTGTATATAGACAAATGGCGGAGCGCTTTAGACTAACAAGTGATAATATTCGGTAGGAGATAAAGGATTAAAACTTTGTTTTAAGTGGTGATTATATCTTTTTAGAAACAAATAATTAAACGGTACTCTTTGCTGATTAAATTTATATATATTTACCTCGGTCAATCTTTTGTAATTTATAAAACTTTATTCTGCGACAGAATAGGTCTTAAGAATGACGAAAATGTACAAAATTAATTATATTTGTTTGGTCGTTTAAAACATTAATTCAGGAATGGATCAGATTTTGTAACGACTAGTTATCATCTATAGCTTTAAATAATTCATATTTAGGAGAAGGTAAAATATAAAAAAATTAGTTACCAGTTGCCGGTGAAAAATAGTAAAAATACCCTTTTATTGGTTTGAAATTTAAAATATGTATATAGCACAATTGGAAAACAGAAGCTTTTTAAATGTTAGATAAACTGAAAGCGCAAAAAACGTCAGAGACAAAAATACAGCAATTGATGAGAGGTTATTTGCCACTGAAAAATTAAATAATGCTTCTACAATAATAATATACAAAAAAAAAAATAATAATTTCAAAGAAATATAAAAATGTTTGTTGTTTGCTAGTTTATTGAACGTTACTTTATGCTACTGTAGCTAATCGGAAGATGCTACAGTGGGAGTCCTAATTTTGCCTATCCAGTTTTAATTTGGATAGGGGTCTACCTGACATCACACATGATCGGGATCACCTTTTTACATTCCCTGAAGCACGGCACAGCTAAGGGTTTTTTACAACCTTTAAAAAATCCTAGGACCACCTGCGGGTTTGAATCCGTGGCCTTTAGCATAAAAGACTGTTATGCTAGCCACCCTGCTACAGGTGATCCCTATAAAAATGTTTAAAGCATTGGCAAATCTACTTCACGTAACATCTTTGCTCCCACCAGCTGTGTGTTTTTAACCTCACTCCATCACAAGCATCAGGCCCGTAACGCATATATTGGGAAGATAGATAGTTTAGTAGATAGGAAAATAATTAATGTTTAAACGTTATTCATTATGATGGAGTTTTTGTTACCGTTGAGAAATTAGATGAGGAAGATGGTTGGGGGTGCGGACAGAAATTAGAAACACACATTTAAAACAAGTGCTATTTTAATTATGTGCCAACGTTTCGGCCTACAATGTGGGCCTTCATCAGGGCTAAAAGAAACAAGATAATAACCAATGTAATTATAGACTTAATAATGCGTTAGGTATATAATAATAATATGACAGTAATATAATATGGGAACATAAATAAAATTAAATGTAAAATGATAATAAAATGGCAGTTATAAAGTATGGAAGTAAACAGAATTGAGATGATAATATAGTAATAAGAATATATAAAGAGAGACTAAGCAAATGAAAAAATGACAAAGGAAAAATACGTGAACAATTAAAATTTTTAATATGAACAATTTTGAAGTGACATATGACGGTAATATATTAAAATCATAGTTAAGAGTATAGGTAATTATAAAAAGAACATAGTCATTAAAAAAGAGAAACAGTGTGAATAAAAAAAATAATTTTAAATTTTAAAATAATGTAATATTAAACTAACAATTATATGTCAGGATATATAACGGAGAAAGATATGAGTATGGAAAGAGAGAAAAAAGAAATTAAGAAAGAAATCTTTCCATTGTAGGCCGAAACGTCGGCACATAATTAAAATAGCACTTGTTTTAAATGTGTGTTTCTAATTTATGACCGCCCCCCTCCCCAACCATCTTCCTCATTTAAACGTTAATAGGAATAGTGCTTTACAAATGAATATAGACAATAAATCTGCCATCTTGGTGGTTTTTCCATTTGAATGAGGTGCTCAGGTGTGAGTCTTATATGTCCAATCCGCAGGCGTGCCAGTGCTACCTCCTCACGGGGGTTACTTCTGAAAGAAATATTCCATAGTTTTACGATTCTTTCTATTTTTCGCATTCTGATTGAGCTCTCTTCCAAAATCGTCTGCCATTCTTTATTTATCTTTTCATTTAGTAGGCATGCCAAATTGGAGGAAGTTAATAGGGCTCTTCCACGGTCATGTCCTTATCGGCCTTATAATAGTCGTGTAAAATATACTTCTGCAATTGAGACGTTGATTTCCAAAAGGTACTATATCAACATTAGAAAATTTTACAGGAAACGCAACAATCTGTCATTTATTTATTATTGGACCAATTTACGTGATTCTTTTTTTATTGAAATCAAAAGTTGATTTTTAAGTGTGTTGCCAACACATTTTTTCCAAATTATTGCACTTTTCCTATAGATTTTAAACAATGCAATGTGGATATAATACTTTTTGTAATGGAACGTGGATATAGTACTTTTTGTAAAGTATTAAAAGGGATATAGTACTTTTAGGAAGAATTTAACGCGCGATAAGTTGGTAAAAGTCACTATAACCTTCCCAATACATCATTACCGATAACTAACGTCTTTATATTGTTAATTACTGAGTTAAATATATTTCCTTATTCTCCCTCTGAGAAATATCTTTCTTTGTTTGTTAATTACATTTATTATCTATTCTTCATAAGGAAAGTGAATATTCAAAGGACAATTTATCTATTTATGGCACTATAATAAGAAAGTATGTAATTATGAAGTTTGTTTTGAACTTTTATTTACTATTTGTGTGAATTTAGCAAATTTAAGTATATTATTAAAGACGTGTAAACAATATTTAACCATAGATACTGACAAATAATAAAGTTTTGAGGTTTTATTTTACATAAAAAAATCGACTACTCAGGCACATATTTAGCAAGTTCGTAGAATGCTAATTCCATCTATTTGCTGCATCAAATGTCATTATTCTATTAAAATGTGAGTTTCTGAAAAATTTTAAACCAAATTTATGTTACTTCAAGAAGAAATATTATTAAAAAAAAATTAATTTAAATGACAACCAACGAGAACCGAAGCAACGCAATTAAGTTGTTTAAAACGGCCTAAAAACTGATTATTACGTTAAAACCATTGATTAAAATAGTAGCGGTGATTCAAGTCATGCTAAATGAACCAATAAAAATGCATAAAATGATGAAAACAATAAATTAATGGTGATATATTACGGGATTAGGTGATTCTGCCGTATAGTAGGAAATATAGTACCTTTTGGAAGGAAATTAAAGGAAAGGTTACATCTGTTTACATAGGATATAGTACCTTTTGGAATGAAATGCTGTTTTTAAATACTTTTTAAAGGATTTTTATGTATTTTAGCTAAAATTTGATGACGGATTTAGATAAAACTAAACCATTAGAATATAAATATTTCAAAATATCAACTTAAAAAAAAAAAATGTCCTTTAGTACCTTTTGGAAATCAACGTCTCAATTATGCGGGACAGTATATATTTAAGGGTTTGTCTAGTCAGTGTTGAAGTAGAAAAAGACGGCAAGCAAAAAACCGATACAAAAACAACATTAAATTGAGAATCTTTATTTTTTTGAAGCTCGGTTTCGTATTGTTTTTCTCCTGTTCTTGTAAAGCAGCCTTCTCTCGAACCCCGCCTGATTTGTTTTAACTCGCCCTGTCCTAGAACTGTCAGAGTCTGGGAGCAGACACTGACCATTCCCTGTCATAGCCAGGCTCTACAACTTATCCACGAGTTGTTGGCCCGTTAATTTAGTGTTGAAAATGTTTTCTAATATATAGTTTACGAACAATACTTCGTATAAAAGGACTATAAACATTTTTATAAGATTATTCTTTGATAAATTTGTCATTTACCAAGCGAATACTTTACTTTGTGGTGAAATCACCACATAAATAACACAATGAATTGATTATTGTTTATTTTTACAGAAGGGAACACAAATATTTTTATACAACACAAAACAATATTTTTGATCTCTGTGTTAAAACACAGGGATATTTTAATTCTAAACTATCACAATTTATAACGCCACAAGCTCAAAACTAGAATCATCCTCTTTAATTTCTTCCTAAATTATGAGAAAATAATTGTCCGTTTATGTCTTAACTTTCGATCATTAAAAATAAAATTTAGTGGGTGCAACACACAACTTTCACTCCCCTCCGTTGGTAAAATCAATTTAAATAGGTTTTAAGATTTTTTAATTACGCTTGGAGATAAAAATAATTGTTGAAGAATTTCATGAATTAATTTAATTTAAATAGAAACAAATGCTTTATTAAATAATCTATTATTTTTTTGCCTGCAACAATTAGTTAGTTTTATCGGTTTTTCACCACTCTCCATTATCTTTTGGATTTTTGTGTATATGATAGTATTTTTTCTAAAATCTTTAGATTTTTAACGGTCTATTATGCGTCTATATTACTGTTTTATGCTAAAAAACATCCAAATTGTGATAAAAAAAATTGTTGGTGTTTTCTCTTGTAATTGAATATCGTATTCGTTTAAATGATATATTTGTCCGTTTTATTATCAGTACCAAATAAATCATATAGTTATTTCTATAGATTCTACAAAATTAAAAGTGCTTTAGAAGAAGAAAATCTAAAACATCGGCATTTAAGCCATATCAGACTACTTTCATCAGAATAAAACCTACACGATATCAAAGCCCATTAAATTTTACATCGATGTAGAGAGTTTACTCAAATTCGTTTAACCGTTTTTATTAAAACCATAATAAGCTGCTAAATGCTTGGTTCCTTTTCTTTTAGCTGATTTTGATGAAAATGTTTCTGTGACATCTCGGGCGTGTAGTTATCTCAAACATGAAATTTCAGTTTCATAGGACTTTTCGTTTTTCCGCTGGAATTTCCATACTCCGACACACACACAAACATTTTTGCTAGACTTGGTCATTTGGACCCAGGGGATCCTAAAACGTGTATTTCCGTTGAAAACTCAAATTCAAAAATTTTCACGATCACAATGCTTTCCCCTACTATATACTTCATATATACGTAAGTGAAAGTTATATATATAATACTGGAAGGAATTAGTCCAGGTGGCGGTCATTAAATGAAACAACTAAACAGTTTCAACTATTTATTGTTTGCTAACGTTTTGATCCCCATTGTGGGTCATCATCAGGGCGTGTTGTAGGTGAATGGAAACACATATATAATATATATATATATATATATATATATATATATATATATATATATATATATATATATATATATATAATAGCTAAATTAAAAGAAGAAGTTTTAAAAAAGTTTCTGAAATATAGTGAAAAATATAAAGTTTCTCATAAGAAGGGAGAAGCTAGATAGTAGGAAATGGGTAGATATAAAAATTTAAACTTTAAACTAATTTTTTTAAACAGGATACTTAGGATAAAGTTACATTAAAAAAGTAATTCATATTGTATTTTAAATTAGTATCTTCCAGGATCGTTAGGACTATTAGCTACAACAATCCATAAAACCAATTAAGTGTGACAGTTAACGAAACCTAAATGCAACCCAAAGTAGATATCAGATATTTCACCTATAAATAATAATCGTAGTAATAATTATATGATATATATATATATATAAATAATAAGTATATAAGTAGTAAATAGGAAAAATATTTTTATTTTATTTTTCATATATCCAATGAGCATACGAAATTCGAAAGCACAACAAAAGTGAAGAGTGAAAAACGATTACAATCAGAAAAGCCTTTACTGCCTAGTAGAGAGCTGCCCTTATCCACCCTTCCATTACCTGCCAACTTGAATTATCGCTAGGAATGTTTCAGAAGGAACCTTAAACGCCAAAATTGTGACTGTGGCCTACTAAAATATCCAATAATTCTACGATGAGATCTGTGACATGAAATAGATATTAAGTATTATTTTTTTTTTAATTTCAGAAACAATTTTTATTGAGCTATATTACAATCTGTCCTAATTAGGAAATTTTTAATAGTGATCAAGTACAACATTCATACTACATTCACAGATTATATACGAAACAATAAATTTATAAAATAATAATACAATATAAAAAATATTGAATAAGAATATGAACAAAAGTCACTCATACATAGGTATATAGATACAAATATCAAGTATACAGCACGTGATTGAATAATCTAGCCAATGCTAGAACTCCAATATACAAGTTACATGAGGTCTCGAGGTCACTGCCATTTCAACCTTAATAGTAAGGGTGTGTGGAGCTGGATAGGGATTGAGCTAGGGGATTAGGGTGATGGATAAGGTTCTGATGGAATTTAGAGAATTTTAATGCTATAAGGTCTAAAATAAATGGAATATTTAGGTCGCGGTATAAGGTATGGTTGGTGACATAATAAGGAGCATTAACTTTGGCCTATAAGGATTGAATGCGTTTGACGTTAGAAAATTTGGCTGTCCCTAACAGTTCAAGTCCGTAGGTTCAAATAGGTTTCAGTACTGTACAAAGTATTAATAAGCCGAATAAAATGGAACCAGCTTGGCAACGTTGGATCGAGGCCCCTCCACGCTAGTAAAGGCACATAGGAGGAAGATAAAAAAGAAGAAGAAGATAAAATGAAACCATCGTTATTTCTTTAGTTTTTGAATACATCAATACTTCAATCAAATTTTTTTGTTATATGATGAAATTGTGTGTAATATAATAAAATATCTGTGCCTTACTTTAAAATAAGAAATAAATAATCTTAACTAATTTTGATTTATGTTTTCCATTTCTACCGATGATGAATATATGTTATAAAATAAAGATATTTTTATCTAGCTAATTTCACTTTTCTTTACGATGAACTAAAACTCCTAATGATGAAGTGACAATGGTTGACTGTGTGTATATATGAGAGAAGTTGGTTGAGGGTGCAGTCAATTTAACACACAGTCAATTTAAACGTCGGCACCAATAAATTAAATTTACGCTTAATTGTGTGTTAAATTGACTGCACCCTCAACCAACTTCTCTCATATAAAACTCCTAAAGCTATAAACAATAAATAGTTCGGAAAGAGATTTTTTTAATTGTAAATTGCACCAGCGAGAAGCAGAGTATCTACTAGTATTTATATATTGCATAAGATAAGTAATCCATGAAAGGGTCACACGAACTGATAAATGTATCTAAGATTTCTAAGTGCTCATACCAAATATTACTATCGTCAATATTTTATGTGCAGTATGGGAAAAGAGGTCATGTTAGGATTCTATCTCAACTATCTAACTGATTTATTGCAGGTATATATCTTACTATATTGTGCATTGCAAACTTCCCGCCTAAATTTATTGAGGACAGCTGTTTTTTACGAGAGGATGGGATGACAGGAAGAGTTTTGTAGGTTGGAGTGCCGGCTGTTGAGGGTGGAGTGGGCTTTGTCTTTCACGCCTCCAGCACTACTACAGTCTCTCCATCCTTCTCCTGTCCCCTTGTATCCTCTCTATATTGCTTCCATCAAAATATACCAAAAATCATCCTGCCGGCGTAATGTGCCTCTCTTTTTTATTTATTTATTTTTTGTTTTATAAATGCAACATGCTGTGGTAGTATGATTTGTTATTCTGTAATACACAATAACATAATTTATGCCCTGAGGTGACCTTGGGTAAAGTGAGCGTCCGGGGTTATAAGAAATAAAGTGTAAATCTCTAGCATTCCAACGGTATATTATATGTGTATATTCAAGTTCAAAAACAAAAAATTGCATGAAAAAAATTTGTTTGAAGTTATCTGCTTCAGTTGGATATTGAAGTCGTTCAACTTATATATTTACCTGTTTTTAGCAATGCTAATCAGATGATATGGTCAATTTTATAAAAACTACAAAATTAAATGTACTTTAAAGGAAGAAATTTTGAAATATTGACATTTAAGTCCTGTCATACTGTTTCAATCCGAATGAAACCTACATGATGTAAAGCCCGTACAATTTTACACCCATATAGAGAGTTTAATCAAAATTGTTAGTGCCGTTTTTGACAAAATCGTAAATAGGTGCAAAATGCATGGTATAAAGTGGCTCTTCTGGTAAGCTGAATTGGATGAAAATGTTGCTCTAACATCTCGGACGTATAGTTGTCATTTTCAGTATCATAGAACTTTTCGTTTTCGCGCTGGAATTACCACATATACACACAAACAGACCTTTTTGCGGGACTTGGTCGTTTGGCCTCAGGGGACCCTAAAACGATCGCAATACTTTCTCTTACTATATATTCCATATATAGGTAAGTGAAAGTTAAATACAACTAATGAACTGATGTATATTTTCTAAAAAAATAATTTTTTGCTTAACTTTATTATGTTTTGTGATTTTATTGACACGCTCTGTCTAAAACAAGCTATGTTGGTGTTGCTCTCATTGAAAATTTGAAATTATTTCCGTACATACCTACAGGTATGCCGAGTTGAAATGGCTATATTCTTGGCGTCAGTATTTCCTGAGATTATGCCTATTTGGGATTGTCAAAACCAAAAAATAAAAGACTGGCGGACTAAACTGGAGGAGGCCCTGACTCTTCAAGAGTTGTAGCGCCATGGATGATGATGATGATGAAAAAGACATCCTACATTCTTTACATACTCATCCCTTGTTCATATTTATTTGTTTAACACAAGAGCCCAGTTTTAAGCTACAATTTATTATTTATCAAATCAGCGAGCTCCTGACAATTACATTCCTTATGCTGAGCACTACATGATGGTGATTAAAACTTATTTTTTTGGTTGGTATTTCCTATTGGTATTGGAGAAAACCCACTAACCTCTATTTTCCTTCTCATCGAACATCTTACTTTAAGAACCCTCAACTTTGCGTGGTCTTTCATTTTAACAGCTACGTGAGTAAGTGAAAGTCGTGTGTTGCGTACACTAGATTTTATTTATTATTATATCATTTAAGGACCTATATATGACAAAACCTGCCAGGACAATAATATTTCTGAAATCGGAGAGGATCACTAGCAAACTGACTAATGACCCCTAATAGATGAGATAGCTTTGCCAGCGGGGCTTTTTAATTCCGGGCGTGGCTGGAGATTAAAGAGAAGGCCCTAGTGGAGCCGTTACCATCTTCTTTTCGCTTCAAAGACCCTCTCCCCCTCCCCCCACCCCACTTACCTTCGGCCTCCCCCTTCTATTCTTCCCTTCCTCACTATATACTCAGCTCTTCTCCAATTCCTCTATTCAATTTAGCGTTTTGTTCCCTCGGAATAAATTCGATCCCATTCTTTTTATAGTGTATCAAAGGAGGTTGATGCATGCTGTATTCAATGTATTCTGTCTTTCGATAAACAAGAAATCAGCATAAGACTGAAATAGATATATTTTTTTTTTTTTTTTTTTTTTAATAAGGCCTTCTGAATTTTGTGAAAATGTTATTTAGAATAATCTAAATTTAGAAAAATTTGGAGCGGGCAACACATGACGTTCACTTACCACCGGTGTTAAAATATATTAAAGAATTTTTATTTACAGTTGAATACAGTTGAAGATAAAAATGACTGAAACTAATAAAGAATTAGGGGTCACCCATAGCGTAGTTGCTAGCATTTCTTTTTCTTTAATTGTGGTTTTTTATTTATTTATTTTTTCAATTATTGTTTTTGTGTTTCAATTTGCATATAAAAGACCCCTAAATAGAAATGGTGGCAACACTTTATCAAAATTAATGATAGGAGTGCCAATTATAAAATTCGTTAAAACGTTGGGTAACACCAGCAATTTAAAAGTACATATTAACAAGACCCACCCTAAAATGGGTATTAAGTACGGTATCCACATAAGCTATTAAGGTGATTATGTGGATTTGGGAGAGTAGGTTGACAAGTTAAGAAGAAAATCAGTGCAATCTGACATTTTAGATTATTTTATGTACTATCCATAGATCAAATACAGATCCAATGATAAACCAAACTTCTAGTTCAACATCTTCTACTTACATAAAAACAGTAGAGAGTACTTTAGAAGAATCTTTACAAATAGTAGTTTCCCATCAAGAGAGTGGCAAAATACACAATAATATCATATTACAATCATAATACACCTACTATACAAAGCAGATTTGACATTTCCCTTAGTCGAACATGAAGATTTCATCAAAATGTTCAAAACCATATCCCCTCACTATACACTTTCATGTTGAAAAACTATAAAAAAATTAATTTTTTCGAAGTATACAGCTACAAGTGTTTTTAAAAATAAATTTTCTTGCCATGAGTATTTCTCAATGACGATTTGTGGACAGAGATTCAACAGTCTAGAAGTTTTTCAAGATTAATGATTCATTTTTTAGACAGTAAAAAACTTACATCTTGTAATGTAGGTGTGTTAGAAATTCCTGAAACCCTGACAGCAGATCATATTTCGAATAAAATTATTGACATATTTGATAACTGGAATCTAGACAAAGCAGAATTAAATTCTGTTGTAACTGATAGTGGTGCCAATGTAGAAGACTTGGAGCAAGACCAAAAGCAATGGAGAAGACTTTCTTAAAAAACAAAGATATTATCTGTTTGGCGTACCTTCTGAATCTTGTTGCATACAGGTCTGTGGAAGCGGTTCAAGATTTACAAATATTAATTGACAAAGTTAAGAAGATTGTACCTTGATTCAAGCACAGCGTCAGAGCTGCGGACGAATTAGGAAAAGAATCAGAACTTAAATTAATCCAATGTGTGAAAACTAGGTGGAATTCTACTTATTATATGAAAGAGAGATTCCTAACCCTTAGTACAATCTTGAACACCATTATACATAGAAATACTACAGCAACTACAATGACCACAGCAGCTGAAAACAAAGTATCAAATGTAATTATACAAATTTTAGAGCGCCTGCTGATGGCAACGAAACAATTATCCGGAAGTAACTACCCCACCATCAGCCTGGCTCTCCCTATAGCCTGGATGATCGATAAAAATTGAATAAAATGAACCCTACTACAGACATTGGGATGCGGTTCAAAAGTGCTGTTTTAGAGGCAATAAAAAAGCGGCTAATGGTGGAATATGTTTCGCCATTAGCTATCAGTACGATTCTTGATCCAAGGTGGAAGAAGTTATATTTTAAAAACTCTGAGGCTGTTGCCAAAGCTATCAGGGAAATAAAACGTCTAATAAATCATAACGGACATGGTTCTGACTCGGATCAAGGAGAAGAATCTGAGTCTTCTTTTTTTGGAGAACATTTTTTTGGCATTAATCTCTCTATCATATAATAAGTAGATTTCCACCTAGTTTCCACGCTTTGGATTAATTTAAGTTCTGATTCCGTTCTTAATTGGTCCGCAGCTCTTACGCTGTACCTGAACCAGGATACAATCTTCTTAACTTTGTCAATTAGTATTTGTAAATCTGGAACCGCTTCCACAGACCTATATGCAACAAGATTCAGAAGTTGCGCAAAACAGATAATATGTTTGTTTTTTGAGAAATTCTTCTCCATTGCTTTGACTACATTGGCACCATCATAAGTTGCAACAGAATTTAATTTTCCTTTGTCTGTGTTCCAGTTATCAAATATGTCAATAATTTAATTCGAAATATGATATGCTGTCAGGGTTTCAGGAATTTCAAATATACCTACATTCAAAATGTTAGTTTTTTATTATCTAAAAAATGAATCGTTAATCCTAAAAAACCTCTAGTCTGTTGAATCTCTGTCCACAAGTCGTCAATGAAAAATACTCAAAATACTGCCGAAGAGCAGACTCGGATCAAGAGGAAGACCCTGAGTTTTCTTTTTTTGGAGAGCATGCCAAAATAGTGCAGAGAACTTGGAAGAGACGGAGTTCTACAAGTATGTCTTTTTTCTTATTATTAGTTTTAATTTTATATTATTATTAAATTATGTATTGAAGTATTTAAATCCAATGGTTTGTGTAACTAGTTCAATTTAAATTGTTAATAATTAGTTTTTTCAGGTTGCTTTGATATCCCCGACGAACTGTCCTTATATTTGAGATCTATCTAGCAGAAGTGGAATGAAACAAATGTCCGCTGGAGTTCTGGTGCAACTCAGGACTGTACCCAGAGCTTTCAGATGTTGCTAAAAAATTCTTGTGTGGGACTTCCACCTCTGTCCCATCTACATGTATTTCATGTCAGCTTACTATTTCCATCACATTTACTTATTGTATATAATAATACAGTTGTAAATATCAATAAATATGTGTAAACAAAAAAAATGTTTATTATTGTACGATGAATGAATGAATGAAAAAAGAACTTTATTCTGGGACTAAGTCCCTTGAGAATAATACACATGTACAAAGAAAATAATGATTACAACTGGCCTAAAAACACATAAAAAAACTAATAATATGAATGATTACAAAAATTATTTACAATTATTTTAATTATTGTACGATGTTATGTACTTTATTTATTTATTTATTTTTTTAAATTCATTAAATATAGAATAGAATAGAATAGAATAGAATATACTTTTATTGCAGTCGGGGATTTTCCCATACAATAAGAGTGTGTACATAAATCATATTTGTTATATACTGTTTTCAACTTTTTGGTGTAACAAACTAAAGAAAACATATATATATAATAGTAATAATAATAAATATTTCTACATAGTCATATATGAGTACAATAAAAAAAATCAAATAAAATAAAATAAAAAATACAAATAAAATAAAATAGACAATAATAATTAGCAAAAAAAAAAAATATATATATCCATTTCTTGTGACTTCAAAAACAAAACAAAATCATAATAAATAAATTAAGAAACATTTTTTGAGTTAGTGATCTATCACAAAACCTCTTAAATTTAGGCTTGCTCTGGTGTAAAAGTACAGTTTTTTAGTCTTTTCGGAGGTTATATTTTTGAGATATAGTCTGAAGTTTGAAGGTGTTAACTGGGCTATGGCTGGTATGATGGTTGAGCGGTAGGAGGAGTAGGCTGTATTCATAGTAATTCATTAAATATACAAAGTTATTTCCTTACCTCTTTTTTTATTTTCATTTTTTTTTGGTTGTTAAAAAAAACGTCAATAAAGAAAAATAAATAAAAGATTATTAAGCATTACAGTAGGGTAAAACACAAAATAAAAAAATGAAGACCTTATTTTAAGCTCTAAACCATTTTTCCAATATTCGTTTGATGCCTAAAACAACATAACATTAATGAAATATCTCAATACACGAAATGTAAAAAAAAAAAAGAAATCTAAACAATCGGTATCCCATTAAGAGCCCTCATAGTCATCAAAAGCAAAAGGTCCGATGATTTGTCCCGATGGGGCCGGTAAATGGGGAATGTGTAGGACTGGGGGAAGGGGTTTTGTGTAATATGTATAGCATGAGGAGGGAGAGGGGAGAGAATAGGGGAATATTGAGGGAATTATTGGGGAGAGGTGATTTTGTGTAATATGTATAGGATGAGAGGGAGTGTGAGGGAAATAGGGAATATCTGAGGGAATTATTCTATCACCCCTGACCAATATTCAATTCTTTATCTCTGTTTGGTCCCTTTATTGCCACGCAGGGACATCTTTATTCAGCTATTACCACTTTATTCTCTCCATTTCCTCTCGGGTTCTACAATGTCTCCCTTCTACATGTCTTGAATTAAAGGTTGAATTTCAATTGCCAGCGTGACGATTAAAATAGTGGGTTTCAGAGTTCAGCTTTTATACGTGCAATTCTATGTTTTTACGTGTTCATTATTGATACTTTCTATTTCGAAGAGGAGATTTGAAATAGTTATCTTCATTTACTTATTTCTCGCTAAAGTTGGAAGTAAAGTTAAATCTTAGCAATGACAAAAAAAAAAAAAAAAAAAAAAAAAAAAAAAAATCGCTGTAAATAATTATATTTTATATTGGTTTGTTATTACCGAATTATTATTATATTATGGTATTACAATTTATATAGCGATTAATTAATAAAACAGCTTAAAAAAAACGAACCAGCAATTTATATTCAAGGAAAATGGACAATCACCATTGGTAAGTTCAGAACACTTTTCTCTATTCCTCTTTAGATTTCAAAGATTATTTTTCTGTTTAATAATTTAATGAACGAATCTAATGAGAAAAATGCTGAGCTAATTGATATAACTGTCCCAAATGATGGCAATTGTCAGTGCAGAAAAAAATCGCAAATATCAAGTTCTAGCAGCTAAGCTAAAGGAACTCTACAGGCTAGAAGTGTTATTGTGAGGGCGATTATGATATCCAGCAATAGATATAGCAACAATTGTGATATATTTTCTAAAGGTACTAATTTATTTATTTTCATTCCAAATAATGCTAAAACATTTCATTTTATAAGTTTAATTTAGTGTGATTAATTTAGTTTAAAAAAATAATCTATATTTTAATCTGAAGAAAATCAAATAAGTTGGTTTAATAATATAGTAATGTGATATTTTTGCTTTTTCTTTGAAGTTTCATTTAATATATTATTCCTAAAATTCAATATAAAATTTTTGTAACCACATAAACTTATGAACATATGGTATTAGTAAAGAGGGAGGTTATGATAGTTCAATGTTGCCATCTTCGTACAGCATTGTACAAGTTATATTTAAGATTTTAAAAACAATATTGCATACCAAATTGTTATTAATTTGTTAAAACAAATGCAGTTTTTTTTTTTTTTAAATACACAAAAGTATTAGTTCCTTTTGGAAATCAACGTCTTCATTATCGATACTGTCATTTCAAACTTGGCGTGATTCGGGGTTAGGAGAAACCTTTCTGAACCACACCCAGCCTTTGTAAAGTGTGTACCGAAATATTGGGGAACCTTATAATCGTTACCAAACCGGTTTTAAGACTTAGGCTATATATATATTGTAGACAACTCATCATTGTATTTTTTTTTTCACTTGTAATATTTAGTATGTTTTATCAGTATGAGGTTAATTTTATATTACTACATTTTGGCTAAGGGTAACCATCCATAATACTGTAGCCTTTATCCTGGAGCAGATCGTATCCTGCCATCCATTCTTCCTTAATCTCCTCCCTTATGGCTTACTATCTCCTCTCTTTCCTTCCTGATTCACGTCCCAAGATAGCTTCAGCAATATGAATCTCTTTCATACCAAGAGAATAACCTAATTTTGTGAAAAATGTTTACGTAGTTATTTATTGTTGTTTTGTCAAAATGATTTATCATAAAAGATTGTGTTCATTCTTTAGGGTTATAGAATAAGTTCGTAGTGTTTTTAAATATTCTAATTGCACCCTCTCTCTGTTTATAAGGATCATGTCTACTTGGTCAGAGACCACATCAATAAAATCTCTGCAGGTGTTCCTCTAGGTTCAATCCTGGCTCCACTTCTGTACTTAATATACACATACGACTTACCAACAGACATAAGCTTCCTAACTGCGAAATATGCCAACGACACTGCTGTTATCATGAAAAACACAGCCCCCACAGAGGCCAGTGTGACTTTACAACACCACTTAGACAATGAACAAAACTGGCAATGTTACATTTAACCTTCTTTTTTTTCATTTTAAACATATTTATTGATATTTACAACTGTATACAAAACACATCAAGTAAATGGGATGGATATATGGTAAATTGACATGAAATACATGTAGAGACACCACCCATTGGCAGCACTCTAAATATATCCTAAACTAGAAGGTCTCGGGGACAACATTTTTTTAGACGCCTCGGAGGGTTATCAGGAATTGAGGAGGAAGATAGAACGGAAACCAGTGGATAAGAGTGGGAATAGAGTTTTTCATGGAATGAATGATACCTGGTTCGGGCTAAATCAGTAACATATAGAACATTAAGGTGTTTATGGATAAGTTTATTCGTGACAAAATATGGAGCATTGAGGATTTTACGAAGGGTTTTGGATTGTAAGGATTGGATACGAGAGGAATTCGATGGTCTAGTAGACACCCATAGCTCTACTCCGTATGTCCAGATAGGTCTCATGATGGTCATGTAGAAGAGTTTTTGTAATTAAGAGGAAGCTTTGACCGTTTGTCTAGTAAGTGAAGTAACCGAAAGCGGCGAGCAGTTTCTTGTCGTTTCAGTCTAGTGTACGGATTCCATGTTTGACGTTTGTCAAGTAGAAGTCCTAGGTAGCGGATCTGTTCAACCGGAATGAGCGGAATATTATTAAAGGATACTGTAGGGCAGGATGTCATAGGTTTACGACGAAGGGTAAAGGTTATTTGGTGTTATTTGTTGGAATTTATTTTAATTCACCATTTCTGACACCATACCTCAAGGTCTCTGATGTGGGATTGGAGAGTTTGATAAGCAGCAGTCATTGCCATGGGGTCCTGCGTAAAACTCTGAACTTTCGACTCAGACTATTATATTCTATACCACATAAACACTCTAAATTACCCATAAGACAGAAGCTTAACGTATATACTTATTTATTAAAACCTATATGGACTTACGCTTGCCAAATTCACGGACCAACTAAAGAGAAACACATTCAAATAATCCAACCTTTCAATCCAAATTTTTAAGACTAGCAACGAACTCTCCACCGTATGTGTCAAACGAAACTCTTCATACCGCCTTACGTATTCCAACAACAACAAACCACATACGATTGACATACAAAAGATGTGATCTTACAGCACTATTATAATTGTCTATTAAGACAAATTGTAATATTTCGAAATATATTAATAAAATTTTAAAAAATGTGCTTTTATGAATCATTTTCAACCTAGATTCCTTACCTTTATGTGGTATTTTGCTTGCTCAAAATGTAATAGATACAAATTCATATTCGTCGTTGAATGATTATTTTATTTCCGAAACGGGAAATCCACTGCAATGACGATTAACGAAATTTTCAGTTTGTATGGCGATGATACCTTAGAGAAATCACCGTCCGCAAGTGGTTTGCTCGGTGACCAATCGACTTGGTTATTTGGACTCACTCTCTAAAACTTTTATTTACGTTAAAAACTATAATTAGAAAATTTCGATAATCACGAAATATTCCATTACTACATGTAAGTTAGGGAAAGTGTAAAATAGTCGGTGTAAGTTGTTTGTTACGTGAAACATATTTTTTATTTTCACTTATAAATATATGATCGAGAAAAATTTTCGAATTCCAGTTTTCAATGGAAATATACGTTTAGGCTCCCTTAAACCAAATAAACATGGCGCCCGAAAAGGTTTATGTGTATCTAGTAAGTAGGGGTGGGCATAATCGAATGACCGTCATAATCGGATGATCGGATTTCGATGATTTAAATAATCGAATGACCGAATGATTAGTATGCATTTATTTACGTGAGGAGGAAAACAAAAAAAAATAAATAAAAAAAAGAAAAGATCGTTCGATTGATCATTAGCTTATCCACACCGATTAATCCGATAATCGATTAATTCGAATGATTGTAATAATCGAATAATCCGATAATTGTCATTCAATTATGCCCATCCCTAGTGGTAAGTCTAGCACGAAAACGAAAGTCGTAGGAAACTGAAATTCCATATTTGAGAAAATTATAGGCCGGAAATTTTACAACAATATATTCACCAAAATCGGCTCAGGTAAGGGATTTTACAATTTTCTCAAAACGCTATGACAATTTTGATTAAATCGTTAATATCATGCAGGTTTCATTGTTGTTGAAATGTTTTGTCAGGGCTTAAAATACCAATTTTTGATATTTTCTTCTTCTAAAGTATCTTTCTCCTTGTATATTAAAAAAACAAAAACATATTACGATTGATAGTGAACGGCTAAATATAGAAGTTGAACGAATTTGATAACCAATATTTGATAAGAAGAGATCAAAAAAATTTTTTTCTAACATAAGGATAGTAGCATTGAAGTATAATTAACAGTTGGAAAGCTAAAGGTTTAAAAAAAATAGTTATTTTATATAAAATTTGTACCAGGTAATGTATAGTAACGAATAGGGCACAAGCTAAAGGTATTATTGTACATAAGAATTTTTTATTTTTGTATTGATATTTTTTTCCCGTAAGAAAAATATATTAATGATAGATAATTGGCTTTTTATTTCTCCCAAAAAGTTTATTTTACACCAATAATTATTTTGAGTCCACGTTTCGGGGATTTCTCTCATCTTCAGGACTTTAATTATGAATTTTTTGAAGACTTGGTTACAGAAAAATTTATTTTTCCAGTTCAAAGAAAAGCTGAATTTCAATGTATTTTACTTATAAACCTTCAGGAAACAATGCCCAAAATGATGGAAAAAACGTATCAAAATTCGTCTTGCAGTTTAGAAGTATATAGCGGAAACCAAAACCGCGTTAACATTTTATATACATAGAGATTTAAAACATGTGTTTCCAACGAGACTGCATATGACTCTTTAAACTAATTAATTCGTTTATTTATTTATTTAACGCCCTTATACTACTGTGGCTAATCGGAAGAAGCTACAGTGGGAATCCTAAATTTTACCTATCCAGGTTTTATTAGGATAGGGATCTTTAACGAGTACCTGACATCGCACAGGCTAGGGACCACCTTTTAACGTCTCCTCCGAAGGACTGCATAACTAAAAAATCCTAGGACCACCTACGGGTTTGAACCTATGACCTTTGGCATAGGAGGCTGTTATGCTAGCCACCCAACTACAAGTGATCCTCTTTAAACTTAATTTAATTGTTCTTAAATTGATTAAATTGACCGAGGTAAGTGAAAGTCATGTAGTGTTGGACCACCAGATTTGTTTTTTTATTGCTACTAATGTAATATGAATGATACTTAATATATTGTTTATGATGTTCTCAACAATACGAATCCTCTTGTGGTTGAGAATACATAATGCCATTGAATGATTAATAACATTTCCTTTGCTCTGCCCCGAAGCCGAGGACAGAATTAGTAAAGAGACAACAAGCGCCGACGTCTTATTGTTCCTTCCAATTTGGAGCTGAGAGCCAAGTGTGCCTCTGACGTCTACCCCTTCTTTGTTCTCAGTGAGACTTCGCTCCTGTCTCTCGCTACCAGCTTTGTACTGCCTAACCGTTTAACTGCTCCAAAACCGAGTGGAAACACTACATTGTCTCTCAATTAATGTGTTTCGAATATGTCTGAGATACAACCGCTCTCACATTAAGGCTGAAACGACTGGTTTTCCCTAAATCATGTCTTTCTGGACGATAGAAAGGCGTAATATAATCATACCCTTTATAAATATATTATCGTTAAGTTATACATGAATTTCTTTAATTTCAATTACCTACATATATTTGGACAAAATTGTAAGTAATTTTATAATAATATCTTTAATGTAAATCCTAATTTAAAATATCTATGTACCTACTGTATGAGTATTCATTGTTCAATGTATTCTTTTCTATATCTCTAACAATAACATCATATATTAATTATTGTATGATAATATTAATATTCTGTTTGTTTTGATTTTCCATTGTCAAGGCATGATTATGAGAACAATAAATTCTCGAAACGTCGCATAGATAAAATTGTTTATTCATTGACTGAAACCTGAGAACAACAAAAACTTCAATTATCAAAAGCTTAATATATAACAAATTAATAAATATATATAAATATTAATTTGTCCCTCCGAAACTCCATGTTTCCTTTTACTTGGAAAAAAGCTATAATCCATTCTAGAGAGAGAGAGAGAGAGAGAAAGGGTAGAAGAGGGAGAGAAGGGGAAGAAGAAGGAGAAGGGAGAGGGGTTGTTTTTTATTTTCTGCTCTGCCTACAGCATAATTCAAACCTAGCATCTCCTCCCTAGATTTCATTATGGTTCCCATATAATGGAGTTCACTTTTATCAGAAATATAATGACAATCAGTGATTTCATGTTTTAAGTCCATGTATAACTCTCCTTTAGTCCCTGTTGAACAGATCCGATACCTAGGACTCCATCTCGACAAACGTCTTACTTGGAATTCTCATACAAGACTAAAACGACAAGAAACTGCCCGACGTTTCCGACTACTTCAACACTTACTGGACAAACGCTCAAACCTTCCACTTAACTACAAAAGGCTCATCTATATTACCATCATAAGACCGATATGGACCTACGGAGTAGAGCTATGGGGCTCTACTAAACCATCGAATTCTTCTCGTATCCAAACCTTGCAATCCAAAACCATTCGGAAAATCCTCAATTCTCCTTATTTTGTCACAAACAAACTCATTCATAAAGACCTTAATATTCCATATGTTGCTGACTATCATACAGAACCAGGTACCATTCCTTCCATGACAAACTTCATTCCCACTCCAATCCATTATTTTCAATCCTTGCTTCCTCTTAGATCCCTGACAATCCTCCGAGGCGTCTAAAAGGAAGATGGCCACGAGACCTTTTAGTTTAAAATATTTTTAGAGTGCTGCCACTGGGTAGTGTCTCTACATGCAATTCATGACATTTTTCTATTTTATCATCACATTTACTTGATGTATTTTTTGTAATACAGTTGTAGATATCAATAAATATGTTTAAAAAAAAAAGAAAAGTCATGTACATGAAGTGAAATTTTTATTGTAGGCTTTATACTTACAATACATTGATTTGTGTGGGGCTTCGCAATGTTGCTAAGCATTCATTTATTTGTTCAATGTAAGTCTGTATAACTGAGCTTAATACTATTTAATGCTTGAATATTTTTACTGTGCCAATATATATTTATCGATATTACCCACTCAGCTGAAAATTTTAGGGTAACGTCTGTTAAAACGATGGTCATATATATGCGCTTTGGTTAAATTTTAATGTTTTTCATTTAATATTTCTAGTAGTCTATACCTACTTGCATTTTATGGTCATTCATTTGGATCGTTTACTATGTTGGATTCAAAATTTGACGACAGTATCCATACCAGAAATTTAATTGAAAATATATTTTGTTATATATGTGGGCGATGCTGAATGTATTAGATTGCATTACACAATTTATAGCATTTTTAAAATCGATTAAAGGATTTTCAAGTACAGTGAAAATGAGATAAAAATGAGTGAAGCCATTAAATTTTTTTTTTTTTTTTTAACTTAATATTTTTATTTGCACCTGTATATGTTACAATCAGCAAATGAGTTATATATGATAAACATATCATGGGTTGGCATGAGGGAAATAGTACCCAGTGGTGCGTACTCCTGACATTCAAAAAACAAACTACTTTTTCAGGCTAGGAGGTTCCTCATCCAACTCCTTTTCAGCTTACGCCGAGTTATGTACGGTATGTCAGTTGTAGCCATGTTTTGTACAAGTTTGTTTCTATGTCCATTTAGTTTGTCGTGAAATCGTTTGTAAGTCAGTCGAATGTGGTTTATTGTAGTTGGAATACGTAAGTCAGTGTGTAGGGTATTGTTTGATACATATGGTGGTGAGTTCATTGCTAGTCTTAAAAATTGCGATTGAAAGGTTTGTATTTTTCGTATGTGTCTTTTTAGCGGGTCCGTATATTTGGCAAGCGTAAGTCCATATTGGTTTTAATAAATAAGTGTAAACATTTAGTTTCTGTCTGGTGGATAATTTAGAACGTCTATGTAATATTGAATATAATAGTCTAAGTCGAAAGTTTAGCGTTTTACGTTTTGTCTTGACGTGTGGGCCCCATGTCAATCTTTTGTCAAATATTAGTCCTAAGTACGTTACTGTATTTGTTTGCGGTAAAGGGTGATTGTCTATGTAAACTGAAGGGCAGATTCCGCGTCTAAGTGTAAATGTAATATGTAGTGACTTGTCATGGTTAATTTTTAACTTCCATTTCTTACACCAGTTTTGTACGTTGTCCAAATGGTGTTGTAATATCATACTGGTTTGTATAGGGTCTGTGTTTCTCGTAATAATTGCAGTGTCGTCGGCATATGTCGTAGTTAAGATGTTTTGGTCTGTTGGTAAGTCATATGTGTATATTAAGTAGAGAAGAGGGGCCAGGATAGAACCTTGGGGTACACCTGCAGAGATTGGTTTTATTGATGAGGTCTCAGAACCATGTCGGACAGAGAAGAAACGGTCATAGAGAAAAGATTGTAAAACTAAGTAATATGTGCTTGGAAGTATAGGTTTTAGTTTAAAAAGAAGACCTTGGTGCCATACTCTATCAAAAGCCTGAGTAACATCCAAAAAAGCCCCAGATGCGTACTGTTTTAGTTCTAGTGCAGTAGTAATGTAGTCGGTAACTCTGTGTAGCTGTTGTGTTGTGGCATGAAAAGAGCGAAATCCGAATTGGTGATATGGTAATATGTCGAGGTCTGTCAGTATGTTAATAATCCGTTCGTACAACAGTTTTTCAAATATTTTCGAACATACCGGAAGAAGGCTAATAGGTCTATAAGAGTCAGGTCTATGTTTGTCTTTGTTAGGTTTATGTACCATTGAAATTGAAGAATATTTCCATTGGATAGGGAATTTAGTTGTCCTAAGTATAGCATTGTACAGTGTTGTAAGGAAGACTAAAGGTTTTCTGGGGATTTTTTGTAGTATCTCAGCAGTGATAAGGTCATAACCAGGAGTCTTCTTTTTTGGCATTTTCATGATCTGTCTTGATACTTCAGAAGGAGTAAAGGTTTTTGGCGGAAAGGACATAGGAAGAGGTGAGTCTAAGACTTTCTGCACATAATTTTCGTGTTGTATGTCTGTTAAGTCTGTGTGAGTTTTAAAAACAGTTAAAAGATAGTCAACAAAAATTACAGATTTCTCTTTGTCCGACACAGCCCAAGAACCATCATCTTTCCTCAATGGGACGGACACTTCGCGATGTTTTAAGAGGCGCTTGGTATGTCGCCAAAGACTGCTGTCGTCCGTTGTCAAGTTTTCCAGATATTTGTCAAAGTTAGTTTGTTTAAATTTTCGTATTTCTCGCTTCAGTTCATTATTAAGTTTGTTGAAGGTTCGTCTGTCTGATGGAAGTCTGTTAGTTTGCCATTGTTTTCGTGATCGTCTCTTGGCTCTTATTAGGTCCCTGATGTATTGAGGGTAGGACGGTAAACTTACTCCTTGCCTTCTTTTTATTTCTTGTGAGGACCAGGCAGCTTCTTGGATGGTTGAGGTGAAAAGTTCAACCGCTTCTTCTAAATCCTTTTCGGTTTTTAATGCTTTAGGCACGGTAAGCTGGTCATTAATACATTCATTAAAGATGTCCCAATTCATGACGCCGTAAGTGAGTGATGGTCTCCTTTCTGCAAAGAGTTTTTCTACCCCAACATCAGGGTTACCGGTAAATGGTCCGAGCCAAGATCTGTTTCGGTAATAATGGTAGTTGGTAGAGTTGTCAAATCTTTGGCTACAAATATGTCAAGTACGTCAGGTTTTTTGTACTGAGAATTTGGTACGTAAGTTGGTTTGTCGGGGGCAAATACATTTAATGACAACTGAGTAACAGCAGACATGAGTCTCCTGCCTCTTAGTGTGCATAAACGTGAACCCAGTGTTGATGTTTCGCATTGAAGTCGCCTCCAGCAAGGAATGTTCTACCAAATGATTGAAAGAGTTCTACGAACATTTGCTCTGTTAAAATATATTTAGGGGGACAGTAGATAGAAGCAATT
Organism: Piezodorus guildinii; assembly: GCA_023052935.1. Taxonomy (NCBI): domain Eukaryota; kingdom Metazoa; phylum Arthropoda; class Insecta; order Hemiptera; family Pentatomidae; genus Piezodorus; species Piezodorus guildinii. Next base: position 152,892,004 of record CM041294.1, read on the forward strand.
GTTATGTTTCTGTGGTTGGTCTGTAGCTGTATTCCTGTTATTTGTATTTGAGCCGTCGAGTTTACGTGTATTGGATAATGTTTAAGGTTAGATTTAATTAGTATGGCTGTCCCTCCGTGGGCAGTATTGTCTGGATGGTCTGTTCTGTACAAAGTATAATTTGGTATGTAAAGTTTGTTACGTGAAGTTAGATGTGTTTCCGTCAGAAGTACAATGTCAATACGTTTTTGTTGCATATAAATTTCCAGTTCAGTTTTATGTCGAAGTATTCCGTTTGTGTTCCAAAGAAGGATTGACAGGGAGCCAACAGTCAGAGAACTAATGTCCATAAGTAGCAGTTAGGGCTTGTGTTAGTTGTGATATTTGATTCATTAGGGTCAAAAGGGGCTGGATGAGGGCACTTAAATTATTTAATAAATTTGTTTGTTGGGAAGGTAAAGACGCAGCTGGTTGCACCAGCTGACAACTATCTTCCCTCATACCTGATCTTGTATATGGCTTAGGCTGATGAGTCTCTAAGTTCGGTCGAGGACAGTTCGTGCGCTCCATTCTTGGAAGTAAAGTGAAAGGTTCCGAAGGCTGCTGTTTGGTAGAGGTAGGTACTGCTCTAAGTCTGGTGGAGGTTCGACAGTCACCGGCGGAGGACGGTACTTCTGGGTTCGCTGTGCTCTCAGGTTCTTGAGGGCCTGGCATCCCCGGTAATTGGCTGGGTGTGCCCCTTCACAGTTGGCACATTTGGCAGGAGTATTTCTAGTTTTGAGGCATGCCGATGTTTCGTGGGTCTCTCCGCATCGTACACAACGTGGCTGGTGGTAGCAGTAAGATTTGGTGTGGGCAAAGCCCTGGCACCGAAAGCATTGTGGAATTTCTCTCTTTTTTCGGACCTCTTCAATTTTTATTTTGGTGTAATAAATATAATTTAAGTCGAATATTTTTTCATTATATGTATTTTTTGTTGTATCAACAAAAAACATATTTAGTGGCAATTTAGTTCGGGCTGATATGGAATTGGTAACGTTGGAAACGTCATACCCAATGTTTTTAATTCCTCTTTGATAATCGATTCTGGAGTAGATGCATGGAGACCCTTAATAACCACTCTCGGGTTCTTATCTTCTGATAACTGATAAGTGTGAAAATCGGCGTTCACTTTTTTTAAACTGCGCACGGCCGATCTGTATGATTCCGGCGAGGCTGGGTAAGTGAAACCATTAAATGATTAATTAAATTGATTTTCTATAGAAACATGTGTTTTATTAAAAAATCTATTATATTATTATATAAAATAATTAGTTAGTTTTATCGGCTTTTCATCACTCTCTATTAATTATTATTAACTATTATTTAAAAGCTTGTGTATAAGATAATATTTTTTCTAAAATCTTTAGCTTTCAAATGGTATATCATACATGTATATTACTGTTCTCATGTTCAAAAACAAAAAATTGAATTAGAAAAATATGTTTTAAGTTTTCTCTTTTAGTTGGGTATCGAATTAATTCAATTTATTGTGGATGTAATAGTTGACCGTTGAGAATTACTGGAAGGAATTAGTCCGGGTGGCGGTCATTAAATGAAACAACTAAATAGTTTCAACTATTTTATTGTTTGCCAACGTTTCGACCCCCTTTGTGGGTCATCATCAGGGCTAAAAAGATACAAAAGAATATAATTTCAATGACATTACATACAATATTATATAACCTATTTAGCTAGAGAACGTCGGTATTGAAAAAATAACAGAAGAACTGTATATGTAAAAAAACTTAATTAAAATACAATGACCATATTACAATATGAAAGTGTTATACAGAAAAAATAAAAATGTTCACTAAACAAAATTTACACAGGTATCAATAATTTACATGAAATATGAAATATAAAAACTATGAAGTAGAGTGGAGATACGTACCGCATGGTGAGAGAATGGAAACTAGGTACTGTTTGGTAGATGGGGGGTAGGTAGGATGGAAAATACGTAGGAAAAGGTGGAATGGAAAATACGTACTGATTTATGGACAGGGCCTGACAACAATGACTAAAATTCTTAATACTACCATACAAAGAATCAATGAAATTTAACTTATGATTATAATAATGATACAGGATAAAAAATTATGATTTAATTCTTGAAATATCACCTATATAATAGTAAGAGCAGTGATGGAAGATGTATATGGAGAAAAACTGACTGTACCTCCCAACTTAATCATCCCTAATTCTGTTTTAGGTATCCAAAGATAACAGGGTGGAAAAAATAATAATGGAACATTGTAAAATACATTAATTGACAAATCTTACAGGTTGATAAAAAAATTAAATAAACATAAATACAAGTTGGAATAAATTGAATAGTGAAGACATTTAGAAAATTTTAAATACATAAACAAAACAAAATAAATACATATATAGAATTATATGGATACCTAAAATAGATTTAAAAATATTAATAAAAACCAACAAACAATAATAATGAAAAACAAAACAATATATATGGTGGGATAGACAGAGAAAATATGCTACTTAATAGAGTTTAATATGTGGCTATATGTGGAGGAAATGCATTGTTTTGCAACAAACACTACGTATTTTCCATCCTACCTACCCCCCATCTACCAAACAGTACCTAGTTTCCATTCTCCCACCATGCGGTACGTATCTCCACTCTACTTCATATTTTTATATTTCATATTTCATGTAAATTATTGATACCTGTGTAAATTTTGTTTAGTGAACATTTTTATTTTTTCTGTATAACACTTTCATTATTGTAATATGGTCATTGTATTTTAATTAAGTTTTTTTACATATACAGTTCTTCTGTTATTTTTTCAATACCGACGTTCTCTAGCTAAATAGGTTATATAATATTATATGTAATGTCATTGAAATTATATTCTTTTGTATCTTTTTAGCCCTGATGATGACCCACAAAGGGGGTCGAAACGTTGGCAAACAATAAAATAGTTGAAACTATTTAGTTGTTTCATTTAATGACCGCCACCCGGACTAATTCCTTCCAGTAATTCAATTTATATATTTACCTGTTTTTCATCAGTGGTAACAAGATAATATAGTTATTTTTATAGAATCAACAAAATTAGGTACTTTAGAGAAAGAAAATTTAAAATATTGGCATTTAAGCCCTGTCAAACAATTTTAATCCGAATGAAACCTAAATGATATTAAAGCCCATTAAATTTTACATTGATATAGCGAGTTTAATCAAAATCGTCAGAGCCATTTTCGAGAAAATCTAAAAAAGGTGCAAAATGCATGGTATAAATTGGCTCTTCTGGTAAGCTCATTTTAATGAAAAAGGTTTTGTACCGTCTCGGGCGTATATTTATCTTAAATATGAAATTTCAGTTTCATATGACTTACTGTTTCCGCCCAGGAGTTACCACACGCACAGACATTTTTGCGGGACTTGGTTATTTGGACTCAGGGGACCCAAATAAAATAAAATGTGTATTTCCGTTAAAAACTGGAATTCGAAAATTTTCACGATCGCAATACTTTCCCTTACTATATCTAGTAAGTGAAAGTAAACATTTTTCTTAAAAAAAAAGTTGTTATGCATAAAATGTGTTTATTAATATTTCGACAATTACTCATTCTCACAGTTATTTACTAAGGTTATACAAACACTCGCGCCCCTCAAACGGTTCACATGAGACATCAATAAACTTAATTAGGTTTTAGTTCGGTTCAATAAACATCTTATGGTGGAACTTTGATTGATGGTGCAAGTTGGGAGGGTATAAGATAACTTCTGGAGCTGGAATTTAAAAAGTTTATTCAGCTCTTTATTGCTAATGGGGCTCGGATATTGCTCTGCAAAAGTAAACTCTCGTATCATCATTTCAAAGAAAAAAAATCTGATGCGGGCAACACGTGACTTTCAGTTACCTCAGTTGTTAATATCAAGTTAAGAACTATTAAATAAAGTTTCAAAAAATTTAAAGTATTATATTCAGTTTCGTTGGAAACATATAGTTTAGACAAAATAATATAACATTGTTATGTACTATATTTACTTAATTTTATGTCTTATTCGTCTCTTTATATTAACTTACAAAAATTTGTATATATACATTTTTCTCAAATCTTTAGCTTCCCACCGGTACATTCATCTATATTAATGTGTATAAAAAAAAAATCATTAGCCAATCCTTTAGTTTTTTTCTTCAACAAACAATCGAATCAGTAAACATAACATAGTTTCTTGGAAAAGCTCAAACGAACATTCTAGTTCCCATATTTTCCGTTCCACGCAATGAGCGTTTTTTTAAACAGAAAAACATCACTTCTTTAGACACCGTCTCAGAGTCAAGCATGTATCTTTTTGTCTTATTGATTAGGATCTCTTTTCATCGCCTATTTCTTTCTTCCTCATATATTTTTCCGTTACATATCCTGATATATAATTGTAAGTTTAATATAATATTATTTTAAAATTTAAAAATATTTTTTATTCATACTGTTTCTCTTTTTTTATGACTATGTTCTTTTTATATATTACCTATACTCTTAAATATGTTTTTAATATATTACCGTCATATATCACTTCAAAATTGTTCAGATTTAAAATTTTAATTGTTCACATATTTTTCCTTTGTCATTTTTTTCATTTGCTTAGTCTCTCTTTATATATTCTTATTGCAATATTATCATCTTAATTTTCTTAATTTCCATACTTTATAACTGTTATCTTATTATCATTTTACATTTAATTTTATTTATGTTCCCATATTATATTACTGTCATATTATTATTATATACCTATTAATATTACTATTAATATACGCATTATTAAGTCTATAATTACATTGGTTGTTATCTTGTTTCTTTTAGCCCTAATGAAGGTCCACAATGTAGACCGAAACGTTGGCAATTAATTAAAATAGCACTTGCTTTAAATGTGTGTTTCTATTCTATGACCGCATTCCAACCATCTACCTCATCCAATTTCTCAACGGTCAACAAAGACTCCATCATTATCTATATTAATAGTCCGTGAGCAAAAAAACAAAAATTTTAGTATGTTTTATGCAAAGCATCTATCAGGGTAAAGCAAAAAATAACGCCTGCCAACTCAAAATAGGTGGATTACAAAATGGCGGCCATTCAAAAAGGGAATATCACAAAATAACACTCTCTTCTAATATAATTATAGTTACTATCATGAAAACGACTCATCCTTTGAGGACAATCGTTATAAAGTAAACCATCAAGTATTTAATAAGCTTTCATTTGAGTTGTAAAAGATATTTGTATGTCTAGTATTCAACGATATAGAGGTATAACAAAAACTTTTTTTTGCGATCGACGGGAAATTTAGGCAATTTGGGGTTTTCAGAACAGGTTTTGGTCAATGGCGATGACAGAGGTACTAAAAATAGGATGATCACTAAGCAAAAGCGGAGAAGGGTGATGATAGATTATATGGCATATATCCAATTTATTTGGTTTAAGCGTTACTTTATAAAAACAGTGATACCTCTGTTACTAAAACAATTAACTTAATCTTTGTTTATAGTTAAATTATGTATTACTAAATATAATTGCATTTTTTAATAAATATATTTTTTTAATTGTTCAGGATGCTCCGGGAACCCAGACGCGAAGCGGCTGTACGACGACCTGCTGTCCAACTACAACAAGCTGGTGAGGCCTGTGGTCAATGTATCCGACGCCTTAACGGTCAAGATCAAGCTCAAGCTATCACAGCTCATAGATGTCGTGAGTACAACATTCATATAATATATATTGTATATTATTATTATTTCAGAACACAAAAACATGTCTGCATAACAGTATTATATATGTATGAGTTAACGGTAAATAATAAAAACGTCAAAAAACTACCGACATCACAAATTTTACTATCATACTTATTGATCACATCGATTCCCAACAATCAATGACTTTATCCTAGGTTTTATTGTACGTTTAATAAAATACTATGAATCACCCAAATCACAATGGAAATATTTTTAATTTTTTTTTTCAAATTATTAGAACTTATTTTTTTATTAATAATTCGAAGGATGTTGATAATTTAAGGCGAAGGCCAAGAATTCAATAGAAAATTGAAGGTATAACAGTCCAACTTCGGCACTTTTATTAAAAATATGCACAACGGTTCGGCTATTATAGCATCATCAAGTGCAAAAAAAAAGTGATTATATCTTTAACAAATACTCGTATAAGTAATTATTCAGACATGAGGCTTATAGGTGGAATCAACCACGCACCTTATAGATAAAATTTTTTTTTTGCTCTTGAAGATGAAATAATAACCAAAACCTTGCATGTTTTGAATAAAAGCGATCAAGTAGTATAACAGCCACCAAGTTACTATTGAATAATACGATATTTGATAATAATTTTATTTTTCTAGATAAATTCCGTTAAATACTAATTTCATTTAGTTATTTGGCGAAAGAAAATTTTCAGTCACGGGACTTTGGTTCGGAAGCAGGGGGACCATCCCAGTAGGTACAGGATTATTTTTGGAGAGGTATGGATTCGAAAGAAAACAGTTACAAAACGTGGCGGAGACCATAATCCTGGACTCACTGGGAATCCTGCAACACCATATATATTGAGACTAGGGTCGATTTGTCCAAGAGGCCCATCGATATGTCCAAGTGTTTCTTTTTGGCAGAATCTCCCTCTATTTGTCCTTAAAAATTGCCTTCAGGATTGATGCGGTATGCTGTGTACACATAGCAACTCAGCGAAGTTGAGCAGCAAATCCAAATCGTTAAAAAATTAATTTTTATTTTTTATAGCATTTTCAACTCAAACGAAACCTTTCCTAAAACCATTGTAAACTTTTTTAATTCAAATAATTCAAAGCACTTAGAGAAGGAATTTTCCCAAACCTAGCCTTATAGCACATCTATACGGTAAGACGAACCTCCTGAAAACAATTCAGCTTCACAACCATAGACAATTTTAAGATACTGCGGTGACCAGAAAATCAAGTGAAATGAAACTTTCTTATATAAATATAGAAGATTATACAATAAAACATGTAAGCTGGGACCTACCAAACAATATACAGTGTTTACCCGATAAATGTGTAAAAAAAGTGACGGTTAAGCGTTATTTCGCCCCAGATGGTCACCTCAGCTGTTAGACTACCAATAGAACGAATAAATCGAATATCTAAAGTAAAGAACCAAAGACCCTTCGTGAGTTTTAGTGATTCAGATATTCATATTAAAACTTAGGTTTTACTAGCCTTTTAAAATTGAGTAAACCACTAAAGCTGATTTTTAATTAAATTGTTATTCATTATGTACTGCTGTTATCTCAACCCATCCTAACACCTTCCTTTCTACCTATACTCATGATCAGTTATCATTAATAACAAGCCAACCATTCCTTCTCTAACCCTCCGATCCTACATCAAAGATCTTGAGGTATGGTGTCAGAAATTTGAGAATTAAAATTAAATACAATAAATTAAACCGCTTTACCTTTACCCTTCGTCGTAAACCTATAATATCTTGTATTACAGTGTCCTTGAATAATATTCCACTTGTCCTGGTTGAACAGATCTTCTATCTAGGACTCTTGCATGACAAACGTCTGCACAAAAGACGGAAAAGGCAAGACACAGTTCGCCAATTTTGATTACTTCAACACTTACAAGACGCACTAACCTTCACTTAACTACAAAAGGCTTATTTGACCATTTCAATACGAGGCATGTTTTTTAAGTAAGTACCGTTTTGGAATTAAAAAAGACGTGCAAAGATATCGCAATAATTTTATTTTTACATGAAAGCCTGTACATTAATCTACTTTTCTACATAATTTTCATGAATTTTGAGGACTTGTCATAACGCGGCACCAGTTTTTGAATACCCACTTCAAAAACTTCTGCCGCCTGACTTGTTAAACGACGTTGACAAAACATAGGTGGCCTACGTCACACCAGAATCAAAACAACAATCCATGGAATGGCGACATTCATCATCACCCAAAAGAGTGAAGTTTAAGCAAACAATTTCTGTCCGGAAAATCATGTGCCCAGTTTTTTGGGACAGAAAAGGAGTATTCCTAGTGGAGTTTCTGCCTCGTAATGAGACAATCAATGCAGCGTCTTCAAGACGATAACGAAGTCAAAACATTTGTGATGCAGTGGTTAACAAGTCAGGCGCAGAATTTTTTGAGGAGGATATTCAAAAACTGGTGCCGCGTTAAGACAAGTGCCTCAAAATTCATGGAAATTATATAGAAAAGTAGATTAAGGTACAGTCTTTCATGTAAAAATAAAATTATTGCGATATCTTTGCACGTCTTTTTTAAATTCCAAAACGGTACTTACTTAAAAAAACATGCCTCGTATTAAGATGGTCAAATAAGCCTTCTGTAGTTAAGTGTGCCTCGTACTTATCTGGACTTACAGAGTTGAGCAGTGGGGCTATACTTTACCATCAAAATCTTTTCGTATCAAAACCTTACAATCGAGAATGCTTCGTATAAAATCCCAGCGCTCTTTACTTTGTCACGAATAGAATCATCCATAAAAATCTTAACGATTTACATGGTGCTAATTTGGCCAAACCAGATATCACTCCTTTCATGACATACTCCACTCCCACTATAACCCACTAGTTTTAATCCTTGCTTTCTCTTTAATTTCTGATAATCATCTAAGGCCTCTGAAAGAAATATTTTTTTTAGATTAACTACCAGAGTAAAAAAAAAAAAATAATAGGACTCGAATTAAATACCGATAAGACGAAATATATGATTAGGAGCAGAAACGGTGGCGATCTTGGTGATATTGATGTATCAGGGCATACTTTTAAACACGTAGAGAAATTCAAGTATTTAGGTTCAATGATAACAAGAAAAAATGAAATCCAGGAAGAAATAAAGTCCCGGTTAAAGGTGGGAAATGCGTGTTATTATTCAGTTGCTAAGTTACTTCGTTCGCGGCATCTAAATAAAAACTGAAAGGTTAGAATTTGTAAAAATATTATTATTTCGACAGTTCTTTACGGATGTGAAACGTGGCCTTTTACTTTGAAGGATGAACAACGGCTTAAGGTTTTCGAAAATAAGGTACTGCGTAAAATATTTGGTCCGAAGAGAGATGAGGCCACTGGGGAATTTAGAAGGTTGCATAACGCGGAATTGCGGAACTTGTATCCTGTGAATATAATTGAGTTGATAGCATCTCGGAGACTCAGATGGGCGAGTAAAGTTGTTGGGCTCGATAAGGAGCGGATTACGAGAAAGTTGGTATTCGCTGATCTGACTGGTAGACGTCCGAAAGGTAGGCCGAAGCGTCGATGGGAGGATTGCGTCAAGGCTGATCTCGGGAGCTTGGGCTTGACCGGCGAACATTGGACGAGTCTGTGTAGGCGGAATTTTGTGGTATCGGCATCGAACCTTCGGGTTCGCTAAGCCTATTATATATTATTATTAACTACTAGAGTGTTATCAATGGGCGGTTTCTCTACATATTTTCCTTATATAGCTTAACTAATTGCTGTATTATCAAATATAGTTGTATAATTCAATGTTAAAATACAATAAAATAAATTACTTTTGAATACACTGACACGGGAATTAAGTAAGATTATGATGAGTAAACAAGCATGTAGGTTATTTTCTGTGGGCCGTAGAAGGAACTGTAACACAGCACGTAAGTCGTAAAAGGAACTACACTCCTGTAGTCCTTAAAGTATCATGATGCCCCGAGAACACGAACAGCATCTTTGTGAGTTGGTATTCTTAATTGTTCAAGTTGACTACTTAGATCCCTGCTATGGCAGTAACAGAGGGGAAAAAACTTTACTGTCGTCTTATTTATTCATTTCTTTCTTTCCTTTTTTTTTTTCCTTTTCTTTTTTCTGCGATAATCTTATAAATTATTTTCTGTGAGAACTTGACAACACCAGAGCTAACTTTAGACATTTTTAATTATACTTCGGAAATAAATCAATCAACAATTGAGAAAGATTAGCAAAGAATGTAAAACATATGAATCTTGCTGATGACGATTGAAACATAATCTGATGGACTCATCACTCAAATATCACATAATTTCTTTCAATAAATTTTATAGGATAAACTGTTTAGCAAAATTGATACTAAAGGTTTTCTGAGGTCATGGTATAGTGGCAATTTAAAAGACTTCTATGCTTCAGGTCATGGGTTCAAACGTGGCAGATGGACATATGATTTTTTAAAAGTGAAAAACCTGGGTAATACCGCTTTTCAGAGGGGACGTACAATGATGGTCAATAATTTGTGCGGTGTCAGATGCTCCTTAAAACTCTACATTCTAATTTAAGCTGAAAGGAAAAATTTAGGACTCTCACTGCAGCAATTTCCGATTAGCAAAAGTAGCATAAAGTGACTATGAATTAATAAAACAAACTAATACAATTATAACGTAACTTTAACTTAATGATTTTTTTTCATTGTATTGGGTTGTGTCACATGAAATATCCGTTTTAAACGTAAATGATTTTTAATAAAAATACAATATGAAAACAAGATAATATTATTCGAAGTATTTACCTTTTTTTTTCTACACATTTTTCCAACGTAACACCAACTTTTTTATCCCAGAACTGAAAAACACTGAGCTTTGAAGTGAAACAAATCATCATTTTCAAAAAATTTTCTTTTGACGAAGTTGTCTAAATTCCTGAACAGGTGGTAATCTGTTGGAGACAAGTCGGGAGAATATGGTGGGTGCGGAAGAACTTGGTACCAGTTCTTCCCAATTTGCACGTTTTAATAGATCAACTCGTCATGAATCTGGTCCCATGTATCGAGCTTTTTTACTTTCCCAATACACTTTAAATGTCTGGAAACGGTAGATGCACTTGCATTTAGTTGTACTAAGAGTCCTTTAACTGTTTGGTAAGGGTTTCCTTCTACTGTATGTTTGAGGACATAGTTGTCTATTACGAACGGAGGTCTTCCTCGGGGCAAGTTTTTCAAGTCGGTATCTCCCGCTGAAAACTTAGCAAACCAACGACGAATAGTAATATTTCTAGCGGCCCCAGCTGCTGAATGGCCGAGATTAAACTCGCACAAAAATATTACTCGAAAATCGCGTGTTTTCATGTTCATATTTGGAGTAACTCCAATATATGGTTCATATATTAGTAACTTTTTACTTTAAATATGTAAACATTCGGAGGAAACAGCAGAGACCTGCAAAATCCTCTATGTATTTCAGAAACTATAAAAACGGACATTTCATGTGAAACAACCCAATATAATAAGTTTTATGACTTCAACCGTGGCATTAAATTTTCTATAATATTGCGTTTTCCAAATATTATTATTCTTTAATTCCGAATATCTTTGTATTTAATCATATAAAAATAATACTACATCATTACTAAAATTTATTATTTAAAAATTGTTAATTCTTTCATATCGTCAAAATAAACGGAATCTCGAAGTAAGAAATTTCAAACAAAATGAAACATAAATGGAATTAAAGTTCATTTAATTTTACTATCACTATCACGAGATTAATTAAAATCGTTGTACCCATTTTTAAGATTGTAAAAACGTTGAAAATTCTTGGTCAGTGGCATTTCTTATTCGTATATTTTGTTAAAAAAATAAAATAAATAATAAAACACTTTACAGTTACATCCCAGGCATTTAATTGTAATATATAAACAAAGAATTTTTGTTTTTCGAGCGAAACTTGCCACATTTTTGCAAGACATGGGCATTTGGACCCAGAGGACCATGTGTATTTCCATCGAAAACTCAAATCTTTTTTTTGTACGATGCTCTATTTTTTTTTTAAGTGGCGCGACAGACCATGTAGGCTCTTGGCCACGCGGTGTAATCTGGTGGGAGAATACACACGCGTTACTCGTTGAAATGGAAGGAAAACGATTGTACAGTGGGAGTCCTAATTTTTTTTTCCAGGTTTTCAGGATATTTATCGAGTATCTAACATTGAGAAGAGGCTTGACAACATCATATTTATTAGGTATCCTTCGAAGAATGGCATAACCAAGATTTTTTAATTCTTTTTAAAAAATTCTAGAGCTATATACTGGTTTGAATCCGTGACCTAACCAGCGTGTAATATCTAATAATCTAACTATGGAATTTTTTATACATGAATGAAGTTGTTTGAAAGTGGTTTTATAAAAATAAAATAAATTAATTATATTTTAGTTGTAGACAAATAAATTATTAAAAGAGAATATAATGCGTATAATAATGGTGTAGGGAGTGGTTAAATAGGAGTGGAGGACTGGCCATTATCCAGCGGCTCGAGAACACTAAGTGCCAACTGCCTTCGCATCGATCCCATCCAACCGCACCCACTCTCTTCACACTATTTAATTTCTAACATATATTATACCTTTATTATATATATATATATATATATATATATATATATATATATATATATATATATATATTAACAAAATAAAATAAAAACAATTCTTAGAAAATATTTGTTGAACAAAATTAAAATAAATTAATAGATAAGAGAGTTTAAATGTAGAAAATGAACCAATAATACCCCTCTTTTAAAGTATGATGTCAAGAATATAAATATCACACTTTTTAAGCGTCTTTTTGGGATGATTTGATTATTGGGTATTGGAAAAGTTGGGATTTGAATGAGGAGAGAGAATCAGCATGGCGGGTATGAATTCCAAAAAGTAGAGGATCGGACAAGGAAGGAACGATCAAAAGTTTTAGTCCTATGGGTACGGAAGTAAATGGTGCGATCTTGTTTTAAGTGAGTGGACTGAAGATTTAAATTGTATGGGACTGTGGATGTAGGGAATTAATGATTTGGTAAATGTACATAATATAGAGAGATAGAGATTCTATCCTAAATTGTTTTTAATAACCAAGGTAAGTGAAGTCGTGTATTGACCGCACCAGGTTTTAATTATTTATTTTATCAAGTCCACTGGAGCCTTTATTGATGTAGAACAAGCATTTGACCGAGTCTGCCACCAGCCATATTCCTCACCCTAACATTTTCCTATTAATGCGTTCCTACCTTACTGGCAGAACCTTTAAGGTAAACCATAACTTTTCCTATTCATCCATATTTTCCCAATCTGCAGGAGTGCCTCAAGGTATATAGTATCTTAGGTACAATCATCTACTCCGTTTATACAGTTGACATTCCACTCCATCCTCAAACTGTCCTCAATACTTATGCTGATGACAAGTGTGTCTTATCCGTCTATAATGATCCAACTACTGCATCCCAAACCCTTCAGTCCCACATCTTGACAAGCGCCTTACTTGGAATCCTCACACAAGACTGACAAGAAACTGCTCGAAGATATCGATTACTACAACACTTACTAGACAAACGTTCAAAACATCCAGTATATTACAAAAGACTCACCTACATAACAATTATCAGATCTATTTGGACATATGGAATCGAGCTTTGGGGGTCTACGAAACCATGTGATTCCTCCCGCATCCAGTACTTACAATCCAAAATCCTTCTCTGAATACCCTTTATTTTGTCACAAATCTATGGAGGAATTGACCTAAATATACCATTTGTTGCAGACATAGCCCGTGATAGATACTCGTTTTTTCATTCTTAACTCCCATACTAACCCACACGTCCGTAAATTATCTTCCTCAGATATCCCTGATAACCTTAAAAGGCGACTGAAAAAAAGGTGGCCTTGGGACCTACTTCCTTAAAATAGTGGGCAGTTCTTTCTCAAGACATTTTCAGGACTTTTTTTTTTTTCATTCTACATATTTACTTATTGTGTTCTTTAATACAGGTATAAATTACTATAAATAATTTTTTTTTAAATTATCAAATCTATAATTATACAGGAGACCGGAATTAGCTGTGGAGTAGAATAGTGCTCCTTTCTGATTGCGGTTGTAGAACCATCTCTAAGATGTAGCCCCAACACACCCGAGAGCGGAGAAGACTTAATGGGGATATAGAGGACCCGAAGGAGGCCTTTGATAGAACTGACTAAGACATTGGAACCCCCGGGCCATCACAAACAGGCAGTCCCAGTACAAATAGTCTCCAGGCAGAAGATAGCGAGGCTCGCCCTGTTTGTCTTCCTTCCTGTCTCTGCGGGCTATCTGTCTCCTGGATCATCCTCTCTGTAGTGTCTATACAACTTTCGGTCGTTAGGAATTAGCATATTTGTGTGCTTTGAAAAAATTAGTGCGCGCCACACAAACTTTTAAGTAAAGTATAGGTTGAAAAGTTCTTGAGTGCAAGAGATTTTGTCCAGTAAGCGTTGAAGTTGCGCAAAATATGGGGTTTTTTCGTTCCTGTCTTGTATGAGGTTAACAAATGTTATCCTACAAAAGTATCTCGTGCTGATGATTTTTTCAATGATGCCAAAGGGGATTATTAAAAATAAGAATATAACAAAAATAATTAATTAGAGCTTTCAAGAAGTAAGATGAATTTAAGAATCCGAGGAATATGATAGCCAACGAAAACTGAGTAGAAAAGGATATTAAACCTTACAAAGTTGTAGGAAATCGATGTCTGTTTAATATTCAGAGACTATCGAGATACATAAGTCTGTCCGGAAAGACAAAGTGTCTCAATATCGTTTTATATTGAGAATGAGAATTAATTAAATTGATAGAAATTATGTTTTATCAAATAATATATTATATTATAATCTAAAACAATCAGTTAATTTTATTTGCTTTTTATCACTCTCTATGAACTTTTACAAGCTTATGTATAAGATAATATAATTTTATAAAATCTTGAGCTTTCCAACGGTATATTACTGTTCTTATTTTCAAGAACACAAAAATTACGTTAAAAATATTTTTATAAGAGAGAGATACACTTTATTCAACAAGTGGTGCTGCCAAACTTAATTGGGTTGCTAATAACACAGCTTATTTGTTTTTTCCTTAATGGACATTTTTTTATATAAATATATTTACATCTTTAAAATCTTAGCATGCAATATACATAAAAAATAATTTTTTTTTTTCTTTTAACATTTTTTTATAATGAAATGGATGCAGCACATCTAGAAGTATGCCCCCGCGATTACAAAAAAAAATGAGATGGCATAATAAAAAAAAAAAAAAAAAACATTTTTTTTTCTTTTAATTTTTGTTTTTTAACACTTTTTTTCCTTTTAACATTTTTTTTCCTATATTATTTTTCTGATTTTATTCTTTTTTTTTTTTTTCTTTTCTTGTTTACCTCTCAAATTTATTCAAACATAACAACACAAAGAAAAATTATTAATAATGATCACAATAATGCCTATTGCAACCATATGAAACACCGCTTCAATATTAAATCTCCAGCATATACAATAAAAGTAATAAAATAATAATAATACCACAACAAATAGTTAAAATATTAAAACATACACACCATGTCCCTCCATCGATCCCTGTTTCGTTCGCTATGAGTAAATGTGATAGTGTATAATTCCCATCAAGTCAAGCACTATATTTCTGCTATCCTTGCTGCGTTCTTGATATCGGCACCAATATCCTCCATGAAGCTCCTTGTTGAACTAGGTACAGTTCTGCGTGCTCCGAACTATAGGCCTCTACGTTGAAGTCTCTCTCGCTGAAGCTTTCGCGGAACTTTTCCTTGAGTTAAGGGATACATTTTTCTTAGATTTCTCTTCTTTTCCCTTTCCACTTTACTTGCCTGCTCTATGCCGTTGGATTCTTATCTCACGGTAGGATTCAGAATGATAGCTGAAATTTCGGTCTTTGAAAATGCCACGATATCAGCGTATCGCATAGATCCATCCGTATCCACACAGTATACATCTTCAAAGCAGGCAAAGTCTCTTTCCTTAAGGAGCCTCATTAACTCATGTTTTACTTTGTGATGACGGCGTGTTATCAGGAGGGAGTTGTTGGGACATTTCTCCAGCACGTGAGCTGGTGTTTCAGGCTCTCTGTTAAATTTTCGACAGAGGGGCCCAAATATAAGTTTCTGTTGTTCTCAGGTTTCAGTCAATGAATAAACAATTTTATCCATGCGACGTTTCGAGAATTTATTGTTCTCATAATCATGCAATTTTGAACAAAATAGTGTCTTAATTAGACATGTGTTGTCCAAAAACTTTAAAAGAACACAGTGTTTATATATATATATATAATTGTTTCTCTAGCTGAGTAGAATATGTTGGTGTAAAGACACGCAAAACCAAAAGGACATATTAAAAACTTGAAGAAAAATGATATATTATATATTATTATAATAATCATTATATAACATTAAACAAAAATATTAAACATTATAATACAATATTTTTTTATTTTTATTTATTTGTCTTTAGGGCAATCCCCATACAAATAGAGTTGGCTGGCACAGCACAATTAATAAATTTATCACCAGCAAATATACAATAATATAATTACAATTCGAATAAATATTTAAAACAAAAACAACAAAACACATATACAGCAGTAAGCATAAAGGTGTTGCTATCTTTATGATTAATTTCATCCAGCATATACATAAATATCATAAATTAAATATAAGCATATCAATAAATAAATCAAAAATATTAGTACTAAAGAGAATACTAATTCCCCACAAATTACTAACAAGTCCCGAAACCTTTAAG
The DNA here is from genome assembly GCA_023052935.1 of Piezodorus guildinii. Taxonomy (NCBI): domain Eukaryota; kingdom Metazoa; phylum Arthropoda; class Insecta; order Hemiptera; family Pentatomidae; genus Piezodorus; species Piezodorus guildinii. The sequence continues at coordinate 152,908,617 of CM041294.1, forward strand.
AATGATTAAAATTCTGAGAAAGATGTTGAAATCTTATTTTAAGATTCTCTTTGACCAAAATAAATAATTATTTCAGGTCTAAGAAAAATGATAAAACATACTTAAATAATTAACGATCCAAACCAAAAACTCGATTTTCTCGAAAATCACTCCAAATTACATCCTCCCTTACTACGGTGGACTCTTCATATAATATCAATCACTCACTCACTGTTGGGAGCTACTATTTACTCTTATTTAAATGTTTCCATGAATACAATATAGTTCTTTTATCAAGTTTAGTTTATATTTATGTCTTGACTCCATAGAGAAGTAGATGATTGTAATGTGCTGCATGCACCAGATGTTTTATTTTATCGTTTAATACTCAGACAATATTAATTTGCCTTAGATCAGGGATAGATCCAATTATTGGAGCAGTAAATAGAAACGCTTTCAAGGGGAGTGAAAACACCGCTTTGTGAGAGAAGCTTCCTTATTGGACAACCCAGGAAAGGAATCGACATTACCTTTTTCCACTACTCTGTTTGATTCTTACTTACCAGATTTTTTTTCCCATCCAATATAGAGCTCGTAAAACAGTGGTTTAGAGGCTGTGCGATGTTAGGTACTTGTTAATGATCCCTATCCTAATTAAACATGGATTGGTAAAATTTAGTACTACCCCTGTAGCATCGTCCGATTAGCCATAGCAGCATAAAGTGGTGTTAAATGAATTAACAAATGATAACTGTTTTTTATACCAAATAATTATTAGGTCTAGCAAAAATGGAAATTATTTGGATTATCATTGTGGATGTAATTAGTTGACCGTTGAGAATTACTGGAAGGAATTAGTCCGGGTGGCGGTCATTAAATGAAACAACTAAATAGTTTCAACTATTTTATTGTTTGCCAACGTTTCGACCCCCTTTGTGGGTCATCATCAGGGCGCATGGTGGGAGAATGGAAACTCATTCTCAAATTTGACAAAAAAATATTTGTTCTCTGCTCTTCTTTAGCTGATTATTAAATTCCTTCAAATTTTATATTTAGCCTTTATATATCAATCCTATAAAAATTTCATGGATTTTTTTTTTTTTTTTTTTTTTGGAATATACAACATTAAAGGTACATAAGAAGAAAATTAATTATAAATTCTGCATTTCATCCCTGTCAGACTATTTTTATTGAAACGAAACCTATATATTATTAAAATTTTACATTGATATAGCGAGTTTAATCAAAATCATTAGAGGCAATTTTGAAAAAGAAAAATGCAAAAAGCATGGTATAAAGTGGTTCTTCTGGTAAGCCGATTTCGATGAAAAAGTTTTTGTAGCACCTTGGGCGTACAGCTGTTTTAAATATGAAATTTGAGTGTTATGAAAATTATATTTTGCGAGCTAGTGTACACTAAACACGCACACACACATATACCTTTTTGCAAGACTTGGTCATTTTGACTCAGGGGATCCTTAAATGTGTATTTCCGGTAAAAACTGGCATTTAAATATTTTTACGATCGCAATCTGTTCCCATATTGCGTAAAAAAGGAATAGTTCAAGTATGAAATTCCTTTTTTATTTTTTCAGTGTTCTTTCAAAGTTTGTCTAATTAAGTACACATGTCTAATTAAGACACTATTTTGTCCAAAATTGTAAGTAATTTTATAATAATATCTTTAATGTAAATCATAATTTAAAATATATATGTACCTCCTGTATGAGTATTTATTGTTGAATGTATTCTTTTCTATATCTCTAGCAATACATCATAAATTAATTATTGTATAATAATATTAATGTTCTGTTTTTTTGTTTTTCCATTGTTAAGGCATGATTATGAGAACAATAAATTCTCGAAACGTCGCATAGATAAAATTGTTTATTCATTAACTGAAACCTGAGCACAACAAAAACTTTATATATATATATATATATATATATATATATATATATATATATATATATATAAACAACTATCAAGTTGTTAAAGTTAAGTGCGAATATATTAGTTAAGTTGAGAACTTAGACAAAGACCGAAGTCCGATCGATGGGGAATGAAGGAGCAGGAAGTGGCTAGAGGCACATACTGTCACTAAATTTAGCCAGGGTTATTGCCTGCCTCTAAGTCTCACATCCAGCATGGCGTTCTTAACTATCTACCTTCATGGTGTGGGTGCACGCTTCGTTAATTTGTGGTTGTTCTTTTACAGGTCATATATATTGTGCTCGTTGTAAGAGGTTCTTCAAGTTGCAGAGAGATGCCACATTTCTATGAGTTAAAGCCATATAGACTGACCCGTTATTTTATATGCGAATATATGAAAAAATAAATTAAAAGGTAGAATAGGTTGATACAATTTTATTTTATCTTTTTATGACAAATACACTCAAATAAAACTTGTAAATGCGGTTAAAAAAAGTTGAAGAAATCAAACAGCAAAAATACAATATGTAGTATAAACAAACAAAAATTTAAACTATCAACACTTTTAGATAAGAATTTATTCTAAATATGGAATAAGACACTTCTGTCTCACTTTTGGGAGGCTTTAGAGAGATGTAAAACATCAAAAAGCGTCTTAAAATTTAAATAATCGTATGCGAAATTCGCCCCTATTTTTATAAGTCTTTCTACTAGGAAAAAAATCCCTAAATATAAACGACCAAAAGAAGACCGCAGGGCATGTTCAAATATAGTTGGGGAAATCTGTTGGATGATAAGTACGAAAACCAAAGTCATCCCTCCAAGTATTTAATCTTCTACGAATTTTGAACACAATTTGGGAGACTACGGAGGCGGGTAAAATGTTTTTTATTTTATTTTATTTTTTTCTCTGGCACGAAAGGCCATGTAGGCCCTTGGCCGCGTGGTATAGACTCCTGGGAGAATATGTTCACGTTTCTCGATGAAATGTTTAGGGTATGGTCATCACTCCTTACGCCTATTTTTACGAGTTGCCACCAGTAGGCTGACGAGTCTCACTACCCGGAGGAGAGACTGTGAATGATTCCCCATTTAATTATATTCTTATAAAAGTACCGCTGGGACTGGGAATCGAACTCACGACTCTGGCGTGGGAGACTAGCGCGCTAGCCACTCAGCCACCGGCTTCCAGCTTTTTATCTACACTACTTTTATTCATTTCTAACGAACACCTTTGGTGGTCTGAAGACTGAAGGAATTCAGCATCTATGGTTGTGTTTTTATAAATTAAGTGGTTCTTATATTTCTCAAGTAATTCATAATTGAGTTGATTTAGTGATATTATACTAGCTTTTGGAAGAGATAAGAGGTTAATTTATTTCTCACTTCATATGAGCTTTCTTCTAGTGCTAATTTGTTTGTTCATTTAACGTCATTTTATGCTACTGTGGATCTTACAGTGGGAGCCCTATATTTTTCCTATCCAGGTTTCATTAGGATAGGGATCTTTAACGAGTACTTGACATCGCACAGGCTCGGGACCACTTTTTTACGTTCCTTCCGAAGGACGGCATAACTAAGGATTTTTTTCTCCCATTAAAACATTCAAGGACCACCTGCTGGTTTGAACATGTGGCCTTTGGCATAAAAGGCTGTTATGCTAGCCATCATGCTACATGTGATACCCTAGTGTTAATTTAAACAATGCTAAATAAGAAACCGTAAATCATCTATTCCGGTGAAAACTGGAATTCGAAAATTTTCACGATACTTTCCCTACCTATTTATTTAATGTGTAGGTTTGTTTTTCGGTTGGCGCGATAGACCTTGGTGGTCCTTGTTTTCTTAGGTTTACACGTCTCCATACTCGAATGACATTTTATAGGGGAGAGTCATCAATTCCTTACGCCTATTTTTTTGTGAGTCGCCATCAATTGAGTGACGTGTCCCACATACCCGGGGACGAGGTTGTGAGTGAATCCCCATTTAATCGTATACTTAAAAAGTCCTCCTTGGACTGGGGTTCGAACTCACAACCTTTTACGTGGTAGGCTAACGCGCTAGCCACTCAGCCATGGGATCTCTCCAAATAGTAATACATTAGGTAATTGAAAGTAATTCAAATCCATTGCACAATCTTTAAAAAAAGTTATTAAATAACTTATGCGTTCGGGATCGGCAAAGAATTTAGCAAATTTTTTTTTCCTGTCAGACTAATCCAAAAAGAACTATATGATATAAAAGTCCGTTAAATTTTACATCGATATAGTATGTTCAATCAAAATCGTCAGTGCCTTTTTTGAGAAAATCATAATAATGTGCAAAATGCATGATTTAAATTGGCTCTCGGTTTTACGATTTTGATGATAAAGTTGCTACAACATCTGAAATTTTAGTTTCATTAGGACTTTTCATTTTCGAGCTAGACTTACCACTGACACACAGGCTTGGTAGAAAACTGAAAATCAAAAATTTTATAATCGCAATACTTTCCCTTACAATATATTTCATATATAGGTAAGTGGAAGTAATACAAATATGTTGCCCAATGTTTGAATAAAAAATTAAATAAACATTCAAGATTGGCAAAGATTTTTTTTCTTAAAATTGTAAATTAATTAATTACTTTGGGTAATTGGTAGGAGGGAGAGGCGAGTGGTGAAGAGGAGAACAAACACCGCGAAGCAGCTATTGAGCAAACTGGTTAACTACTCCTTCACCAGCTCTCTCTCTAGGCTGTCATAATATTATACAGCTCAACATTATATAGCTCTAGTAACATAACACTTATCTTATTAGCTCCAAATTAAATTTAATTATTTAAAACACATAACGTTCAAACTAGGAAGAGACACCTGCCAAAAAAATGTTTTTATCGGTGACAACCATATTCCTCATACAAGTAGAGTACATTACTTAGGACTGACATTCGATCAAATGTAGTCCACACATCAAGGTGAAACGAAAGTCTATCAAGCAATAGCTGAAGACCACACGGTGTTACCTGTGTTGTAGGGGCTAGTATAACAGCTTTCTCTGCCCAAGGTCTCGGGTTTAAACCTGGAAATTATGCTGTCCTTTGAAGGGTACATAATAAGGTGGTCCCAAGCCTGGGCGATATCAGCTCGTTAAAGATCTTTATAGCGACAGCTTCACGCGCTCGCTAAAAGGTCTTGCGCATGCGGCGACTATACGTAATTCCAAGGATAGACAAAAAAAGATCTTTAACTTAATAATATGGTTATATCGTAACTTGTTTGTTTGTTTAACACCACTTTATGCTACTATGGCCAATCGGACGATGCTACAGTGGGAGTCCTAAATTTTTCATTTGCATGTTTTATTAGGATAGGGTCTTTAACGAGTACCTGACACCGTACAGCCTCCGGACCACCTTTTAACGTCCCCTCCGAGGACGGCATAACTAAGGATTTTTTACTCCCATTAAAAAATCTTAGGACCACTTGCGGGTTTGAACCCGTGACCTTTGGCATAGGAGGCCATTGTGCTAACCACCCAGCCACAAGTGATCACATATCGTAACTTATTATATTGTATAATATAATAAGTATACTTATTATATACTTATTACATCATTGTAGATACCGTTTTTTATGCTACTGTTATGATATTAAATAAACCATACGAGATATATTGACCTAGATACAAGACACTATTCTGGTAGATAAGCGCTCTATTAATACTATATTTAGGTACATTGGGACCCCAAGAATTAGCTCAGCTCTTCAGATCTCCAACCTGCTTCTACCAGGTTGTATGTCTCTTGGTCAGAGTATCTCTGCTTTTTTTATCCTGAGTGTGGTCTATCTTTATTTCTCTCCCTTCAGAAACCTTTTGTTTCTATCCACCTTACTAGGTCATTAGGAGTCCTATCCGCTGCTATATAGCTTCTACCTCTGTGGGCATTTCTTCCGAACGCTAAGCGGTATTCGGTCGCTCGCTCCCTACCTGACAGGTTAACCTTATCCCCAGTGCTGCGGCTCGAGCTTCTACCTTGGCTGGCACCTACCTCTATCATACTCCCTTCCTAAAATGAACGCTCATTGTCAAGGTTAACAAAAAAGAGCTAAATAACTTGTTGATGTGAATGGCAAATATGACTGACTTAATCATAGACGTGAATACGATTACACTTTCTAGATCCGGAATCTCCACCGTCTGACATTTCATTAAACTGTTTTAGACTTCTTGTTATGCTCTACTACTCTAAATTTCCTAAACTGCCAGTTTACCAAACCAGTTAGTTTCCAAATTATTCCTTACTTTCTATTTGTCTTCAGCTTTGGATGACCAGTAAATCATACTAAAGATTGCCCATATATTTGAAGAACCTTTTAGATTTTTTTCGGCAAGGACCATTTATCGCATAAATAAGTCATAATCGTTCTCAATATCGTTTTATATGGGGGACACTTTGTCTTTCCGGACAGACTTTTGCATCTCAACAGTCTCTGAATATTAAACAGAGATCGATTTCCTACAACTTTGTAAAGTTTAATATCCTTTTCTACTCAGTTTTCGTTGGGTATCATATTCCTCGGGTTCTTAAACTTATATTATTTCTCGAAAGCTCTAATTCCTTATGTTGGTTATATTCTTATTTTCAATAGTCCCAATGCGTAGTGCTTTGGGATCATTGAAAAATTCATCAGTGAGACATAATTAAACATATGTAATCCCCATACAAGACAGGAACGAAAAAAACAACTAAAAAACTGATATGTTTCGCCACTTCAGTACTTACAGGACAAATTCTCTAGTCTTTCACTTAATTGCAAAAGTCTCATGTACATAACTACCCAAAGACTAATCTGGTTATACAGAGTTGAGCTTTGGAGCTCGATAAAACCATCGAATTCTTCTCGTATCCAATTCTTACAATTCAAAATCATCAATTTGTCAAGTCCATATTTATATATTGGGTTGTTTCAAATGAAATGTACGTTTTGTTAGTTTCTGAAATACAAAAATGATTTTGCAGGTCTCTGTTGTTTTCTTCCGAATGTTTACATATTTAAAGTAAACAGTTACTAATCCTCTACCTTTGTATCATAAAGATTAGCTTCCCAATCAATTACCAATTTTGTAGTATACCTCCAAATATGAACATGGAAACACGCGATTTTCGAGTAATATTTTTGTACGAGTTTAAACTCGGCCATTCAGCAGCTGAGGCCGCTATAAATATTAAAAAGGCGTTTGGGGAAAGGAATGTTAATGAACGCACCATTCGCCGTTGGTTTGCTAACATTTCAGCTGTGGATACCGACTTGGAAAATTTGCCCCGAGGAAGACCTCCGTCCGTAATAGACAACGATGTCCTCAAACATACAGTTGAAGGAAACTCCTACCAAACAGTTAAAGGACTCTGAGAACAACAAAATGCAGGTGCATCTCCCGTTTTCAGACATTTAAAGTGTATTGGGAAAGTTAAAAAGCTCGATACATAGGTTCTTCATGACCTCACTGAGCGGCAGCAAGACCCCATGTTTCAAAACATATCGTGCAAAAATTGAATGAACTGGGCTACGAAGTTCTTCCGCACCCACCATATTTTCCCAACTTTTCTCCAACAGATTACCACCTGTTCAAGAATTTAGACAACTTCGTCAAAGGAAAACTTTTTGAATATGATGATCAAGTGAAAAGTGCGTTTTCAGATTTTGTTTCACTTCAAAGCTCAGAGTTTTTCAGTTTGGGGATAAAAAAGTTGGTGTCACGTTGGGAAAAATGTGTAGAAAAAGAAGGTAAATACTTCGAATAAAATTATCTTGTTTTCATATCGTGTTTTTAATAAAAATCATTTACCTTAAAAACGGGCATTTCATGTGACACAACCCATTTTTTCAACATTTCTACTCTCAAGAAAGCGTAGGATGCGAGAGACTTCAGACCTTGATCCATAAATCCTGGTTCTGTTCCTGTTATTTTCTCATTTTCCACTCTAGGTCTCGTCTGTCAAAAGTCTCTTCTAATCCTTCATGTCATGACTTCCTCATTGTTCCTTGGAGTCACTTCTTCTCGTTCTTATGACATCCGAAAGATGCCTTTTTCTACTACTGTTTCTTAGATAGACCTAATTATATTAGTAATTTTTTTTGTTTTTCCGAGAACCCTTCTGACGTATTTCATTCCCATGCTTGAATCAGACTTCGGTGCAAGGTCGTAAAAATCCACGATTCTCTTACATAAGTTAGAATCAGGAGGAAGTAGTTTTTTGTACGTTTTTATAATGAAGTTCCTAGATGTAATTCTTCCCTGAGACCCTAAGAGAATTGAAACGGTGGGCTGTTAGGCCAAAACCGTGATATAAATTTAAATATTCTCCGGAAGTGTTTTCTAAAATGGCGACTGGCACAGTTCTACTTACGTATTGCTCTATGTTAGTTTCCTTCTCATCAATGTGATACTGCTTGAAAATGCTTCAAACTTTGTAAATCGTGAGTGGTTGCACTGATAAACACATTAACGAACACATATCACGAGGTGAGTGGCAATTAGTTCGATAGACAATAATAGACTGGTGGCCGTCCTAGGCTGGAGATAAGGCCTAGGCTAGGACTTACTAATCCTCATCTTTGTTTACAAGGTCTCGGTCGGCAATATTGACATTTCCGACTTCGTAACCTAGACATTCGTCATATAAACTTTTATGTTCTTCCTGTTAGACTGTATTTTAATAATTTTTTATATTTTATTTTTTTATGTTTTGTGTTTTTTCTCTTTTTCCAGGACTTTATTTTTATTTTACTCAATCAGAAATGTTCGTATTGTTTTACGTTTTCTATGTATATGTATATATTGTAAATAGTTTAGTTTTAAGATATTTACGTTAATTTTCTATTATTAGTAATTTATATAAGTCTATCTTTTTTATTTTTTTTTTATTTTTTTTTTTATTTATCTCGCAATATAAGGGGACTTTATATTTATTTTTTCTATTGTATTCATCATGGATTTAGATAAGACTCTATCTTATGATGAATCAGGGGAAGAAACGCCATTCTCTGAGGTTAGCGAATCTGACTCCCAATATTTAACGCGACGTCAGAAACGCCATAGGAACAACACTGGGTCCGGCGGTAATTCGCCAAACAAAAAAAAAATAAATCGGCCAAGTCCAAACAACCGCCAAAATCAATTCTTTCTCCGCCAAAAACTCGCAGCACCACTGCAGCCAACCAAATTGAATCTCCGGCGCCTTCCGTTTCAAACGCCACACTACTTTCAAACGCAACGTCTTCTATTACGAACCATTCCGATTCAGCCAACATTTCAAACCAGCCTCAAGGATTTTCTGATCCCGAGCCACCTCCTATCTATGTTTCCAATATTATTGATTTTATATCGTTTGGTGATGAAATCGCCGCTCTCATCGGACAACCGAACTTTCAGTGTTATTCTCGACTAAGCGATATCAAAATTAATACCACCACAAAAGACAATTACAAAAAACTGGTAAGTTATTTGAGTTCAAAAATTTATGATTTCCATTGTTATCAGTTGAGACAAGAAAAATCTTATCGAGTGGTTTTACGCGGGCTCCACTCATCCACTCCCACTGATGCAATTAAAGGAGGTCTGGAAGAAATTGGGCATCACGCACGGAACATCTCTTCAGTGACACACCCCACAGGAAAATACCCATTGCCATTATTTTTTGTGGACCTCGAACCAGCCAGTAATAATCCGGAAATATTTCAGGTGAGAAGGCTGGTGTACTCATCCGTCCGTTTCGAAGAGCCTAGACAAAAAACTACTATTGTTCAGTGCACCAAATGCCAAACCTTTGGACACACTAAATCATACTGTTTCCACCAGGCTAGGTGTGTTAAGTGTGCCGGACCTCATGCCTCTGCCACTTGCCCGAAATCTCAGACTGAGCCAGCAAAGTGTGTTCTTTGCGGGGAAGGCCACCCGGCTAGTTATAGGGGTTGTGTCGTTTACAAAAGCCTTCTTCGCCAGAGATCACAAAATTCAACTGTAAAAAGAATGGATCAGAAGATACGTCCTCAGGTATCAGAGTTGGAAAATTTGTGTGATTTTCCTGAAATTCCAAAAACTGCTAATATGATCGCTCCACAGCAGCCTGCCACACCTGCATCCAGAGTTCCCACTGAAGAAGCCAGGAAATCTCTCTCAGAAGTCACCGCTGTAAGAAAGCAACAAACTACCAGTCAGTCGCCTCCGACCTCCCAATTCAAACCTCCCGTCTCCCGTCCTAAACCACAAGCTTCCCGTCAACAGACCCCTTCCCAAAATCTACCCTTACGGGTGAAACTCCCTCCTGAGCATCCTACCAAAATTCCTGAACGTACTTATAATCCACCAAATCAGCCAAAGCCCCAACCTCGTTATCTCAGCGGACTGAACAGCTTCATACCCCACGGCGAGTTCAGCTCCCAGCCAATAATCCAGAACCTATAAACTATCCACCCCAGGTATCTTATCCACATCAGTTTCCTAATCAAGATCCTTCCAATATATACTCCATCCTTGAGTCCTTTCTCTCTGATCTCAGAGCTACCATCCAACCACTGATCACCCTTCTCACCAGAGTCCTTTCGCAAGTTCCATTTAATCTCGAACGATGAGTGTAAAGCCCCTAGCGATTATCTTGTGGAATGCTAATGGCCTGCATAACCATCGTGACGAACTGGACTTATTTCTACATGAAAACCACATAGACATAGCACTACTTACTGAAACTCACTTCACACAACGATCAAATTTTTACATACGTGACTACATCACTTATAGATCTGACCATCCCGACAACACTTCCCATGCTGGATCATGCATCCTTATCCATAAATCCTTACCACATTCTCTTATTCCTTCTACTCCAACTGATGCCATACAATCAACATCGGTAATCATTTCAACTCGTCCTTTCCATCTTACACTCTCAGCTGTATACTGTCCTCCTGGTAACTCTCTTTCCTTTAACCAACTTGAAACCCTCTTCCGATCCTTAGGACCGCGCTTCATTGCTGGAGGTGACTATAACGCTAAACACCAACGATGGGGTTGCCGAACATCCAACTCCCGTGGTAATGTCCTTTCTCGCGTCTCTAACTCCAATTGTTATACTATCCTTTCTCCTATGAGCCCAACATATTGGCCAACATCCCTCAAAAAACGTCCAGATATCCTTGATATATTTGTTTCCTCTCAGATATCTTCCTCCCAATCCACAATCAAAACCCTAAATGACCTTTCATCTGATCATAGCCCAGTTCTGCTTTCCTTGCACTCGAGCCTTGTTCCTAAACCCACCATTCCCACTCTGATTACAGGACGAGTAGACTGGGACGGATTCAGAAGTGACTTGGAAACCAAACTGGACTTAAAAATCCCACTTAAGACTACACATGATATTGATAAAGCCGTTGAACAACTGACTGACTCAATTAGCAGTAGCATACTTGACAACACTTTGACCATTAATACTACCAACTCACAGGAGACTACCCTGCCACAGCACATTCGAATCTTATTAAGGGAAAAACGCAGGGCAAGATCGAAGTGGCATAGGACTAGATATCCATCAGACAAAACTTATTATAATAAACTGACTAACAGACTGAAAACAGAAATCAGAAAAGCAAAAATTCAAAACTTACTCAACTTCACCGAAAAACTTACTATTACAGACAGATCATTATGGACGACGACAAAAAAGCTACTGAAGTTCAAAAACTGTAATCATCCACTCCTAACAGAATCCCATGTCTGGACAAGATCTGATGAAGAGAAGGCCCAGATATTCGGTGAGCACCTTTTTCGAACCTTTAATCCACATCCAGATGTCCATAATCCTGGTCACATTAAGTTTATAGAAGATGAACTAGATATCCCACTCCAAATGGCCCTTCCTCCTAAAGCGTTCCATCCGTCAGAAATATCTAACATTATTCAGAGTTTACCATCCCGCAAAGCTCCTGGGCATGATCTTATAACTTCCCATATTTTAAAAGCACTTCCTCGAAAAGCTATCCTCTATCTCACTTACATATATAATTCCGTACTTCGTTCCACCTACTTTCCTGCCTCCTGGAAATTATCCATCTTCAAAATGATACCCAAGCCTAAGAAACCGCCTGAAAATCCATCTTCTTACCGTCCCATCTCACTTCTACCAATCATGGGTAAAATATTGGAAAAACTTATCCTAAAACGCCTGTACCCCATCCTTGATACTAATTCCATAATTCCTGATCATCAGTTTGGATTCAGGACGTCCCACTCCACTATCCAGCAATGTCATCGTGTGGTGGACGTTGTCTCGTCTACATTGGAGCGTGGCTTGTATTGTACTGGAGCCTTCCTTGACGTGGAACAGGCCTTCGACCGAGTCTGGCACCCGGGATTGCTTCACAAGCTCCGCCAATTCCTTCCCCCTACATACTTCCTTATTATCCAGTCCTACCTCACTGGCAGATCCTTCAAAATCAATCATAATAATTCATTTTCGTCCATTTTTAGTCAGTCTGCTGGTGTTCCTCAAGGTAGTATCCTAGGACCCATCCTTTACACAGTTTATACAGCTGATATCCCAACCCATCCTAACACCTTCATTTCTACCTATGCTGATGACACTTGTGTGTTATCAGTCAATACTGATCCAACTATTGCCTCTCAAACTCTCCAATCCCACCTCAGAGACCTTGAAGTATGGTGTCAGAACTGGAGAATTAAAATAAATTCCAACAAATCCAACCAAATTACATTTACCCTTCGTCGTAAACCTATGACTTCCTGCCCTACTGTCTCCTTCAATAATACTCCTCTTGTCCCGGTTGAACAGATCCGATATCTAGGACTGCACCTTGACAAACGACTCACTTGGAATCCTCATACAAGACTGAAACGACAAGAAGCTGCACGACGTTTTCGACTACTTCAACACTTACTAGACAAACGTTCTAATCTCCCACTTAACTACAAAAGACTCATCTACATGACTATCATAAGACCAATATGGACTTACGGAATCGAGCTCTGGGGCTCTACTAAACCATCGAATTCTTCTCGTATCCAATCCCTTCAGTCCAAAATCCTTCGTAAAATCCTCAATGCTCCTTACTTTGTCACCAACAAACTCATCTATAAAGACCTTAATGTCCCATATGTTGCTGATTTGGCCCGTACGAGGTATCAATCCTTCCATGACAAACTCCATTCCCACCCTAATCCTTTCGTTTCAATCCTTTCTTCCTCTTCAATTCCTGACAATCCTCCGAGGCGTCTGAAAAGGAGATGGCCCCGGGACCTTCTAGTTTAGAATATTTTTAGAGTTCTTCTATTGGGAAGCTTCTCTACATGTGTTTCATGCCTTTTTTATGTTTCATTCAAATTTACTTGTTGTATTACTTGTTATACAGTTGTAAATTCCAATAAATAAATATATAAAAAAAAAAAAAAAAAAAAATATTCTCCAATAAAAATGGTTATTATGTGATTCTTAAATTGAATAATTTAATTTTTTTTTGTAGTAGGAAACGAGGAAGATGATCGTAGTTTGTTTTGATCTTTATGGTAATCCTATAATATGGTAAAAAAAAAAAAAAAACTTATTAGGAGAAAAAAAAATAGGATGACAAAATAAATAGATAAATAAATAAAAAACAACTATTTTTCTGGATTTAGGAGGGGGAAAAAAAAGAAATATAAGATGAAATTTATAATAAATAATTATAAAGTAAAAAATATATATAATCCATATTTTTAAATAAATATATATATATATATATATATATATATATATATATATATATATATATATATATATATATATATAAGTATGTGTTGTTCTTAGGTTTCAGTCAATGAATAAACAATTTTATCTATGCGACGTTTCGAGAATTTATCGTTCTCATAATCATGCCTTAACAGTGGGAAAACAAAAAAAAAGAACATTAATATTATTATACAATAATTAATATATGATTTTATTGTTAGAGATATAAAGAAGAGTACATAGAACAATGAATAATCATACAGTAGGTACATATATATTTTAAATTAGGATTTAAATTAAAGATATTATTATAAAATTACTTACAATTTTGGACAAAATAGTGTCTTAATTAGAAAAATCTTCCATACTTGAACTATTCCTTTTTTATTTTTTCAGTATATTTTATATTATGATGTTTATGATTTATTTTATCAAATTTTAGTTTTAGTTAAAAGTTCTTTTCATTGAAAAATATTAAACTTTCCACATATAACCTCTACATAGTCATAAAGGGTGTAAGAATCCAATTATCTCGTTATTACATAACAGGTACCTAACACGTGCAATAAGATATTTATGAGGATAACAGATTGGTACTCCATACGATAACCAGAATCCTCTATACGATATCTCAGCTATCTCTGGGCGAGGACACTTAACCAGATACTGAAATCTGTAATGCGAATCTAATATTCGAGGTGGTTGGCTCTCCTATCTGAGGTCGTCAGTAGTCATCAAGAGGTGATGAGCTTCTAAATCTCCTTGGATCATAATGTTTGAGGTATCTCTTCTAGTGATCGTCTTCAGGGTTGTTCAGTTCTCTACACTTCTACCACCTAATTTACTTTCCATTAGGTTTTTTATAGATTTCATAAGTATTTTAGTAGGACATTATTTTACATTTTTAATCGAGTCTATAAAGTCTATTTTAAGGTTAAAGAAATGTTATGGTGTGTTCTGCAATGTGCTCGTATCTTGTGTATAACATGACAGATGTTATGGCATAAAGTCAAAAAATAAAGAATTTCTAAATACGATATTACAATCAGTCATTGTTCTTTTATCACATTCGATTTCATTCCAATTTTCGTAATCTGTTTAATAGATTTTTTTTTTCCAAATTAGACAAAAATGCACTGTAGTGGTAAAACAAAAAAGAGATCATAAGCCTGGTTCCATAGCTTTTACATAGTTCCCTTAAATTGCAGAAATGTTATATAAAATTAAAGTTGATTGAAAAAAAAAAATTAAAAAAGCATCATCGGGGGTATATTGTAAATTGATTACTAATTTTTAAATATTTATTGAGATATATTTAAATTTGTTTCAAAATGAACTGTAGTAATAGTAATATGAGACCACATTCATACAATATCTACGAAAAATAATGATAAAGTCAAATTAGATGAAATAGAAAATAAATAAATCCATACATATACAAAAAAATAATAATGAATACTTATAAAAAAAAAAAAAAAAATCAAAACAACAGCCTATAATTAAGATAAATACAAAGTTGGCAAATACGTAAACAACATACAAACAATCATAATTATTTGCAATATATACAATACAATCTCCTAAAGTGACCACAGACTGGCTGAAGTGGAATCCAAGAGATCCCAGCACCTCTCTCCCAGCCGCATCACTAGTATGACTCAGTGGATGCTGAGTTGGGACGCAATAGCCACAAACATACAGTTCAGGAGTAAAGGATCTGACCACTGTCAGAACTCTAGTATAAATGTTATATTGTAAACTAAATTACAAAAATTGTTTTGATTTATCGCGAAATTATACAATCTCACTCAAGAGCAATAAGTATGAGAGTTATAATATCCATGCCATATGTACACTGGAAACTGGAACAAAATAATTAAATACAAATGTGAAAAAAAAATTGCCAAAAAGGCTCTCACTCTCCCTGGTCGTGGAAGCGCCCTCAAACAGAAAATGTATTGAAGAAATCGGATAAAGCTTGGAAAAAAGGCTATCCAAGCAAGCTGAAATCCATTAGGAAAGAGGTAAAGTCTTGGAAAACCTCAAGTAGCATCAACCGCAGAGAGGGATGGTCCTCGCACCTGCGACACACAAGGTTAACTTACAAAACTAATTATCGAAAGCTAGATAGGGATTGTGCCAAAGGATTATGAGGGTGAGTAAGCTTCAGGTCGAAGATTGGAAGATTGAGAATTCTTCACTACCCTTTTCAGCTTTATATGTAACTTCTCAGCAGAAACAAAAAACAATAATAAAATATTGAAGTTACTTTGTGCTTAAAACTTAATTTATTTTTTGTTTGGGTCATCAAAGGACCACGGTGTTTACATCTGTTGTCTTCCACTTCTGGCGTATTGGATAGTTGCTTTCCTGACGACACCTTTAGCTTTTTTGTTTGCCAAGTATTTTTTCATTTTTCTACTGATCTCCACTTCCTGGATGCGTTGTGACTAACCTGTGTAATAGGCTAGTGGAAAGGTATTGTTTGAATGGTCAGGCGGTAGTGACTTCTACCATTGATGGTATCTTGCTGAATACTAAGTTCTGCAAGATCCCTCTCAACTAGTTTCATCCACTGAGGTCCGGTGACCACTTTCCCTTACTCTCTACTCTAAAGATACTATGGGACAGCCTGTGATGGTCCATTCTGTACAGATGGCCGTAGAAAGCCAAACACCTCCTTCTGATGGCATCTGTGAGGTTTTTCAGCTGTTGGTAGAGTTCGCAATTGAGTTTATACCATCGTATTCCATCTGGTGAGATTCTTTGTCCCGAAATTCTTCGCGAGAATTTCCTTTCTTGTACTTTGAGTCCTCTTAGAGATATAAACAACTTTAATATTTTAATAGTTTATATTTTAAATTATTCCACTTCGAAATAGGGTAATTCTGATACCAAAATTATTTTTCTAACTTTACTAGAATTTTTTTTTTTAGTTTTTTTATTTATTAAGAGATAAATATGCCACCTTCTGAGGCAATGAGTATTACAGATATAAGAAATCATTCATTCCATATGTACATTGGAAATAAAATAAAAATAAATAATTAATAAAGAAGAAACAAAGAAGAAAGAATGAAAAAAAAAAAAAATATATATATATATATATATATATATATATATATATATATATATATATATATATACAAAATTAAATGAATAGTTATAAAGAAAATTATAGTAAAAACCTTTAACACATTCATACCTATTTACAAACTGCCCCTGGGATCACCGAATCAAACTTCGAAATCCACAAGTGGATGTCGAGTCACAATGCCAGAAGACCCCAGCGCCTCTCATTCAACTGGTCTTGAGTCAGTGGAGGCTGAGCGAGGGCGCTAGAGCCACATACACTCAGGGCATGAGTGGAGAAGCCAGCCATTGCCAGCACTCCAATGACATATTTACAGGAGATCTCTGGGCCACTGCCGCTTCAACCTACGAGGAGGGTTATAAGATGTTTGGAACTAGATAGGGAGTGTGCCAAGGGATTAGGAAGGTGAGTAAGCTTCTGATGGAAGATTGAGAATTTGGATGGGATAAGATCAAGGACAAATGAGATATTCAGGTCATGGTGTAAGGTTTTGTTGGTGACGTAATATGGGGCATCGACTATTGTTCTAAGGACTTTAGACGATTGAATACGTTTGATATTCGATAATTTTGCTGTTCTCCACAGTTCAAGTCCGTAGGTCCAAATGGGCTTAAGAATAGTCTTGTAAATAAGTAGTTTGTTGTCCGTTGAGAGATGAGATTTCCTATTTAGAAGTCTATATAGCTGGGCATATCGTCGATTGAGTTCTTGTCGTTTGAGTCTAGTATGTGGGTTCCATGTCAGTCACTAGTCTAATAAGAGGAAACCAAGGTACTTTACTAGAACTAGAGATATTAAATAAAATGTGTTTTTCGCGCACGAATTCCAATTTTTTTATGCGACTCCTGGAAAGCATTGGCCCATAATATTTTACCGAGTCTAATGGTTTAATGTCTAGTTGGGGACTACCTGTATACTAAAGAGAAATTTCGCAAATATACAAAAATTGAAAACAACCATAGAGCAAATCAATGTGTGGTTCCTCCTGGAACGAATCAAAACACCACGTTACTGTCCGATATTCAGATTGATAAAGTGACTAAGAAAAACAGAAACATTTTTGCCTCACGCAGATAAGATAAAATATCGGATAGAGGATGGCAAATATAAATCCAGAGAACTATTTATCAAGGAGAGAGGACACGAGAAGAAAACAGCGCAATAAACTCCCCACTCCTATTGATAACTCGACCGCCGTATCTCTACTTCTATTCCTATTCCAACATTTTACAGGATTGTATTTTTTTATTTATCGTTCTGTTTGGTTTCGACCTATGAAATGATCCATAATTGTGTTGCATGGCAAACAAGGAAAACTCAGATATCAGGGTATCACATCATATAATTTTCTGCTGGTAGCTCCAGGCTGCAGAGTTGAATTTTAAAGTTTTAAAGCTTAAAAATAAAATATTTCTCTAATTTTTACTTTCACTTACCTGTATAGCAAGGAAAGGTATTACCGATCGTTAAAATTTTCGAATTTGTGTTTTCAACGGAAAAACATGTTTTAAGATCTCCCCAGTCCAAATAACCAAGTCCCGCAAAATCGCTAAAGATATTAAATTTCGTATTAAATTAACAAAATAATTAAATTAAATTAAATTCCGCGCTGATTAAGATGAAGATAAATTTTTAAAGAATCAATTCAATAGAAACATCTGTTTTATTAAATCTTCTATACTAATATTATAAAGCTGAAGAGTTTGTTTGTTTGTTTGAACGCGCTAATCTCAGAAAGTACTGGTTCAAATTGAAAAATTCTTTTTATGTTGGATAGGCCATTTATTGAGGAGAGCTATAGGCTATATAACATCACGCTGCGACCTTTATATAACATCAATCTGCAATCAATGGGAGTGAAGAATCAGTGGAAAATCTGAAGAAATTATGGGGAAATTATCCTCGCATCTTAATGGATTTGGAACCATTTACCTTTTAATTTTAAAATAATACAATTTCCTGTTAATTTATCTTTTCCCATAACAATTAATAAATCACAGGGGCCAATATTTAAACACGTAGGAACTGATTTACGTCAAGACTGCTTTTCACACGGCCAACTATATGTTGCACTGTCGAGTTCGGGTTGCGAAGAAGATCAGTATGTTCTTCTGCCACAAGAAAATAAAACTAAAAATATCATTTATCCAGAAGTACTTTAAAATATATTATTTTTAAAACTTCTTAATAGCGATCATAACAGAAATTGACGCAGACGAAGTCGCGGGCAACATCTAGTGTATTATATAATTAACTACTACAATCAGTTTGTTTTTATCGATTTTTCATAATTTTTACAATATTGTGTATAACACAATATTTTTTCGAAAATCTAGCTTTCCAGCGATGTATTATACATCTATATTACTGTTCAAAAATACAAATATTGCATTAAAAAATATGTATGCTCTTTTATACTTTAGTTATGTATCGAATTCTTTCAACTTCTATATTTAGCTGTTTTCCTAGCTTTGCTAATTAGATGATGAATTTTATTTAATCAATACAAAACTTAAGGTAGTTTCATAAGTTGGTCATTTAGACTCAGGGAATCTTAAAACGTGTATTTCCACTGGAAAAATAAATATGAAACTTTTCACGACTGCAATACTTTCCCTTACTCAAATCGAAAATAATCTATGATCCAGAACACGCATAAGGAAAATATGAAAAAGAAGTATCCGGTTTTAATACTTTATTTTATTTTTGAAAGGAGATATTGATATTCTACAAGAACAAGTATTCTACGAAATATCAGGCAAGCATAAAAATTAATTTAGTTTTTGATCCTATAAAAACAGTATTTCGAGAATTTCCAGCAAAAACACAGGTTGTAATAGGTTGACTTTGGGCTTTAAAATAAAATAAAATAAACAAATAACAAAAAAAAAAAAAAAATGTATTGCCTTTCATATAGAAAGGTAGTTTTAAATTGCTAAAATAAAGAACTTTGTTGGCATCCTGATCTAACTAGGTCTTGGTCCTATCTTCAGTATGTTTTTATTGGCTAAATACATTAAAAACCCCCTGGTTTAAGATATTTTTAATGGTTATTGGTTACTTTATAAATGGTTTATATCTTAATGTTTTTCAGTTTAGGAATAAGTAGTCCTAATTGATTTAATCACATAAATGTTGTAGAAATAAGTGATTGTTTGAGGAGATTATATTTAAAAATATTTTTTTGAGTTCAATTACCGAGCAAGAAATTTCGTCTGTACCACCCGTGCTGTCAATATTATGATTTTCTATTTAATAAGCAACGTTGCTTCGAAATTGGGACTGATATTTCCAGTAAATTGTTTTTCAATTTGTACCACGATAAAGTGAGAGATTTGAGCTGGAATACGAGAAGATAAGGGACAGGAACTGAAAAGTAAGAGCCATACAAAACAGGAAGAATGCCCTGGCTATATTAGCTACGGGGATTATGCAAATCCTCACGAGGGGGGGGGGGAAGGAAACAAAGGTTCCCAGGTCTGAATACAGAGTGCTCTTAAAGCGAGGAATCAGTGACATTTACTCTAAGGCAGCGTCTAGTCTGATCTTAATGTCACCGAGTCTCTCTCATTATTTTCCAGCAAGATAGGCTCCGTTTTCCAGGGAACATTTTAAGGCACAAATTCAAGAAACTCACAGCAAAAATGTTACAAGAACAATTTACAGGTGAATAATGGGTGTCACCTTTAAGTACAAGATCCTGACTTACAAAATCATTTAATACAAAATTGGTACTCCTATAGGAGAAAAACGACTTTAACATACCTCCATTTTTAAAATCAATGAAAGAATTTTCAAATACAGTTAGAGATAAAAATACGTGAAACTATAAAAGAATTAATTAAATCGAATTTATATAGGAACATGTGTTTTATTAAAAAATCGGTCATATTATTATATAAAATAATCAGTTAGTTTTATCTTCTTTTCATCACTCTCTATTAACTATTAAAAGCTTGAGAATAAGATAATATTTGTTCTAAAATCTTTAGCTTTCCAACGGTATATCATACATGTATATTACTGCTCTTATGTTCAAAAACAAAATATTGCATTACAAAAGTATTTTTTCTGTTTTCTCCTTTAGTTGGGAATCGAATTCATTCAATTTATATATTTACCTGTTTTTCATCAGTGGTAATAAGATAATATAGTTATTTTTATAGAATCGACAAAATTAAAGGTACTTTAGGGAAAGAAAACTTAAAATATCGGTATTTATGCCCTGTCAGACCATTTTAATCCGAATGAAACCTAAATTATATCAAATCCCTTTAAATATCACATCGATATAGCGAGTTTAATCAAAATCGTCGGAACCGTTTTTAAGAAAATTGAAGAAAGGTGCAAAGTGCATGGTATAAAGTGGCTCTTCTGGTAAGCTCATTTTGATGAAAAAGGTTTTGTAACGTCTCGGGCGTATATTTGTTCTAAATATGAAATTTCAGTTTCATAGGACTTACCGTTTCTGCCAGGGAGTTACCACACACACACCCACAGACCTTTTTGCGGGACTTGGTTGTTTGGACTCAGTAGACCCTAAAATGTGTATTTCCGTTGAAAACTGGAATTCGAAAATTTTCACGATCGCAATACTTTCCCTTACTAAATATAGTAAGTGAAAGTAAAAATTTATTAGACGAGGACAAGTCAAAACATATAACTTTCACATTTCGACCATATTCCTCAGACCAATACAACCTAGGAAAAACACTCCACCAAGTATGATCGGGGTCCACCTGTCAAGATGAAATGAAAACTCTCAACCACCGACTGAAAGTCCTATATTCTCTTTTATCTAAATCACCAGAACTGATGATTGGACAGAAACTGGATGCATATCCATAACAAAAACACCGATTTTTTTAAACATATTTATTGATATTTACAACTGTATTATATACAGCAAGTAAATGTGATGGGCATATATGTAGAGACGCTACCCATTTACAGCACTCTAAAAATATTCTAAACTAGTCAATATTCTAAGGTCAAGTCATCTTCTTTTCAGACGCCTCGGAGGATTATGGGGAATCGAAGAGGATGATAGGATAGAAACTACTAGATTAGAGTGGAAATGGAGTTTTTCATGGAATGATTGATACCTGGATCGGGCTAACTCTGTAACATATGGAACATTAAGGTCTTTATGGGTGAGCTTATTCATGTCAAAGTAAAGAGCGTTTAAGAATTTAGGATTGAAAGGATTGGATACGAGAAGAATTTGTAGGTTTAGTAGAGCCCCATAGCTCTACTCCATAAGTTCATATCGGTCTTATGATGTTCATATAAATTAGTATTTTGTAATTAAATGAAAGGTTGGAGCGTTTGTTTAGTAAGTAGTTGAAAACGTCGGGAAGTTTCATTTCGTTTCAGTTTTGTATAGGGATTTCAAGTTAGACGTTTCTAAAGGTGGTTTGTAAATCCTAAATACCGAATATGTTCAACAGGGAAAAGTGAAGAGTGATTAAAGGATATTGTAGGGCAGGAAGATATTGGTTTACGAAGAAGTGGAAATAATAAAATATAAATACCTTCTTAAACACATATGGACTTTTACACATTTTTATGATTCAGAAAAAAAAAAAAAAAAAAAAAAAAGACTCCAAAACCAGAACTCTAATCATTATAATAATAATAGGCTTACCGAACCCGAAGATTCGATGCCGATACCACTAAACTTCGCCTGCTCAGACTCGTCCAATGTTCGCCGGTCAAGCCCAAGCTACCGAGATCAGCCTTAATGCAATCCTCCCATCGACGCTTCGGCCAACCTTTCGGATACCTACCAGTCGGTTCAGCGAATACCAACTTTCTCGTAATACGTTCCTCACCGAGCCCAACAACTTTACGCGCCCATTTGAGTTTCCGCGATGCCACCAACTCAATTATATTCACAGGGTAAAAACTCCGCAATTCCGCGTTGTGCAACCTTCTAAACTCCCCAGTGGCCTCATCTCTCTGCGGACCAAATATTTTACGCAGTATCTTATTTTCGAAAACCTTATGCCGTTGTTCATCCTTCAAAGTAAGTGGCCACGTTTCACATCCACGGCCACTCTAATCATTATAATATAAAATAAATTAAGACTCTTTGTTACAGCTCCTCGGTACGTATATAACAAATCCTTACATAATACGGGCATATTACGAATAACAGTTGACCAACACATACGAACTCTATATTCGCCTTTTAACAGCAAACGGGAACGACAATATACTTATAAATGACTTGACAATAACTGAAATGCATATTAGAAGGTAGAGAAAGGAAATATATATTATCGAATTTCATGCCCTGTACAATTCTTTCAATCAGAATAAAATCTATACAATATTAAAGCTCATTAAAGTTTACATCAATCTAGCGAGTGTCATCAAAAATCGTAAAAAGTAGCTATAACATCTCGGGCGTATAGCTATCGAAAATATGAAATTTAAGATCATTACGACTTTTCGTTTACGTGCAAGAATTATTACACACATACACCTTACCGCAATTTGGTTATTTGCACTTAGGGTACCATAAAACGTGTATTTCCATTGATTTTTCACGATCTCAATACTTTTCCATGCTATCTATTTCATATAGAGGTAAATGAAACTTAGAATAACAGAGATAATTGTAAAAGATTGGCTAGAGGATTATAAAAGTAATAAAGACGTTATAGCCAAGAGTAAAGAGCAGATGGACGATATGTGGTGAGGCTCGACGGAGCAGAAGGTGCGAGGAGCCGGCAAAGATGTCCTCATCGATAGCCACTTCGGATACTTGGCACAACAAAGGCTCGCTCGCCTGTCAAAGGCTAAATACAATAATTCAATTATTTATGCCTATATACCCCCTTCCGGTTATATATCTATTAACTTTATTAGTTAATTACCTTTTACACACACACACACACACATATATATATATATATATATATATATATATATATATATATATATATATATATATATACATAATTCAAAAAAAGCATGTACCACGAAACCCATGAAGGGTCTTGGGCTCTATATATGCTTATATATGGGCAGATATAGAGATTATTACTGTTTTTAGGCCAAAGGCAGTGCAATGAGGTGATTAGGCCTTGATAATGCTAAGCCGCTAAGCTTTTTCCCAATTGAGACGTTGATTTCCAAAAGGTACTATATCCATTCTAGGAAATTTTACAGGACGCTCGAAAATCACTAATTATTATATTATTAAATTAGCTAATTTGATTCTTTTCACATTAATATCCAGGATTGTTTTTTTAGTATATTAATAACATCATATTAAAGATATGAAATGAGATGTTTTGGTATAATTTGGAATAAAATTAAATGTGTAATTATTTCCTTTAGAAAATAACTATATTTCTAAATTGCGTTTATAAAGGGCTTGGGTGTTCATTAGATAAAATGAAATAGGAGATTTAGATATAACTAATTGATGAAAATACAAATGTGTAAGAAAATCAATTTTGTATAAAATGTCCTTTAGTACTTTTTGGAAATCTACGCCTCAATCGTTTTTGGGTTCCCAATTTTTAGAGGCTGGATCTGCCCAAGGAGTGTATTCTGACCCTAGAGTTGCCCTTTGACAGTTTTAACAGAATAAATAATATCCTGCCACAGCCGGGATTCGAATACAGGACCCGGGAACCGTAGACTAGTGCTCTATCGACTAGCAAAAAGCCGCTCCCATATATATATATATATATATATATATATATATATATATATACAACCACCAACTCAAAGTACTATAATCACTTTTATCTAAATCAACAAAATTAGAAATTAGACAGAAACTGAATATATACACGAACCTACTTAAGCCAATATGGACGCTTCACAGATTTTTGGTTCAGCAAAAAAGACACATACAAATTATACTTATTGTTGACTATTGGACTGAGGCTCATATAAAAACTTTGTTCCTTTAAGGCCTAGTATCAGCTCCCCCAATATGACTATGTATTTCTGAGACACAATTAAGCGCAATTTTTCTTTTAGGCATCATCTTGCATCCTTGATTAATCAAAAAAGGTAAAATTTGGTGTTTATGAACATAAAAAATAGTAATATACCGCTAGAAAGATAAAAATTTCAGAAAAATTATTATCCTTTAAACAATTGTAAAAGGTTAAGAGTGATGAAAAGCCGATAAAACTAACAGATTGCCACAGGTAATAATATAATAGATTATTTAATAAAACAAATGTTATTATTAAAATTTAATGCCAATAATTCTTTAACAATTTATTTTTATCTCTAAGTGTTTTCGAAAATTCTAAAAAACTATTTAAATTGATTTTAACAACAGAGGTAAGTGAAAATCGTTTGTTGCGCTTACCAGATTTTTCCTAGAATTAGAATAAAATTGTAAAACGGGGCAAAATAATTTATAAGGCAGAACAACAACTTTTGCCGGGTCAGCTTATATGTATATGTGTGTGTATATATAAATATATATATATATATATATATATATATATATATATATATATATATATATATAAGTTTTTGTTGTTCTTAGGTTTCAGTCAATGAATAAACAATTTTATGTATGCGACGTTTCGAGAATTTATTGTTCTCATAATCATGCCTTAACAATGGAAAAAAAAACAACAGAACATTAATATTATTATACAATAATAATATATAATGTTATTGTTAGAGATATAGAAAAGAATACATTGAACAATGAATACTCATACAGTAGGTGCAGAGATAATTTAGACATTCATTCAAATTTCACTCACCCAAAATTATTCAAATTATTAAAAAATCAGCTTCAAACGAAATTTTAAAGAAATGATTACCATAGAGAAATATAAAAATCGGATGTCCAAAACCTTAATGCATGTTACTCAAATTTGATAAACATATAATAAATTTAAAAAAATAAAATGAACGTCCTAATAATAATAAAAAATAAAATGAAAACAACTCAACAATAGGAGAATACCCCAGACTCCTGACGTCATCATAAATTCCTAGAAAATCTTCCAGACTTGAACTATTCCTTTTTTATTTTGTCAGTGTTCTTTCAAATCTTGTGGACAACACATGTCTAATCAAGACACTATTTTGTCCGAAATTGTAAGTAATTTTATAATAATATCTTTAATGTAAATCCTAATTTAAAATATCTATGTACCTACTGTATGAGTATTCATTGTTCAATGTACTCTTTTCTATATCTCTAACAATAACATCATATATTAATTATTGTATAATAATATTGATGTTCTGTTTTTTTTGTTTTCCCATTATTAAAGCATGATTATGAGAACAATAAATTCTCGAAACGTCGCATAGATAAAATTGTTTATTCATTAAAAACCTGAGAACAACAATATATATATATATATATATATATATATATATATATATATATATATATATATATATATATATATATACATATACAATAAAGGATCAATAACATATGTACAAAGTCTAGAAATCCGTTATTTTAGATTAGATAAAATACAGCAGGTTGCTAAAATTAAGTTGCCTAGTATATTGTAACTAAGACCCTTTCCATTTGCCTTAGAAGAAATATAGCGCCCTGGTCAGAAGGGACACCTGAGGGCGGACTGGAAGACTATCCTCTCTAAAGAGACGAAGACTGATTGCCCAGGGTCCTCGCCAAATCTATTTAACAAAGTCCGCTTGACAAATTCATTCCTCTTCCTGGAGGATTCATCAATAACAAGCCGGAGCAGTGGAATTAGACAGGACTCCTCAAGGCAGTTACATTTGCATCTCTTTCTAATTTCTTTAGAAGGCAGGTTGAGAAGGAGGGAGCTGATTGGCAGCCACGTGTCGCAAAGGAGCTTTCAGGAAAGTGGTTAAGGTTTAACTTTTGCACCCGTCATGAACCGAATGTATAGTAAAGATGAGGATATAATTTGAAGATCTGAAAGAATAATTAAGTATCTCTATAACTGTCAACATTTTGTTGATTTATTCATCTTTAGGTTGGAATAGAAATATGGTATAAAGGCGGCGATAACGGTAGGTGAGGTGGAAATGGCGATATTCACATCGTTGAGCGCGCTGGAAATTTTGTGGAAGTGAATATCGTGATAGTTGATGTACTATATCACACTTTCATCTACTTTCCATAACGATAATTAACTATAATATAATTTTTACTTTCTCTTACTTATATAGTAAGGAAAGTATTGCGATCGTGAAATTTTCGAATTCCTAAGTCGTCGATTTTTTTATGTAAAATAAAAGCTCAAAAGTTATCATTTATTAGTATCTATGGTTAAATATTGTTCACAACGTCGTTAATAATATAGTTAAATTTACTAAATACACAAAATAGTAAATACAAGTTCAAAACAAACTTCATAGTTACAAACTTTCTTATTTTAGTGCCAAAATAGATAAATTGTCCTTGAATATTTACTTTCTTTATGAATAATAGATAATCAATGTAATTAACTAACAAAGTAAGATATTTCTCAGAGGGAGAATAAGAAAATATACATAACTTAGTAATTAACGATATTAAGAGTTAGTTATCGGTAATATTATATCAGGAAGGTTATAGTGTCCGTTACCAACTTATCTCTTCGAAAAAGTACTATATCCATATTATATTTTTTTAAATCATCGGAAAATGCAATAATTTGGAAAAATGAGTTGGCAACACACTTAAAAATCAACTTTTGATATTAATAAAAAAAGAATCACGTAAATTGGTCCAATAATAAATAAATGACAGATTTTTGCGTTTCCTGTAAAATTTTCTAAAGTGGATATAGTACTTTTTGGAAATCAATGTCTCAATTGCTGATAATCATCCGAGGCGTCTGAAAAGAAGATGGCTCATGAGATCTCCAAGTGTAGAATATTTTTAGAGTGCCAATAGAAAGCTTCTTTACAAGTATCAGTAATCATGCTTTTATATTTTTACCCACATTCACATGTTGTATTACACATTCAGCAGGGGCGTATCTACGTTTTTGGAGCGGGACTGAGTTAGCTGCTTACTGTTCCAAGTTCCAACGTGTTTAATGTGAGATCACAGCAGTTCTAGGCTTTGACATACACAATGACATGAAGATGTAATTATGGAAATTCTTAAAAAAAAAATTCTTATATTATTATTTATTATTAAAAATGATTCTTATATTATAATATATTCTATTCTTATATCTTATTATGGAAATAAAAAGATGAAAATAAATCACGCACATCTAAATAAAATTCTTAAAGAAGAGTAATTAAGTGAAATTAACCGATAAGTGTCCTTTGAGGGGGAATGTTGAAAGTTATAAAATATTTAATAAATAAACTCTTATGCTTGTTAATTCCTACAAGCATATTATGTTTAGAAATCATAAATAAAAAAAATAAAATAAAAACACCCTGTGCCATTATAACCCATGAAGAGTCTTAGGCTCAATACATATAGAGATTCGTACTGCTTTCCGTGCTTGCCCGTGCAAAGAGGTGATTCGGCCGAGATCACGCTCAGCCGCCAGGTTTTTCCACATTTTCGGGTAGCCACTTTATAGAGGCTGAGTCTGCCCCAGGAGGGTCTCCATACCCCAGGATCACCCCCCGGCTGAAATTACTGAATAAATAATATTCCTCACAACCAGGATTCGAACCCGGAGACAGTAGACTAGCGCTCTATCCACTAGACCACGCCACTCCCAGAAAACATAAATAAACTAAATTTTCAAAAAACAAGTGGCCCACCTGTGAAGCACGTCGCCCAACGGAACAGGCAAGTGTGACCTACCGGTGAGTCAAGCTGGCGTGAACCTGTTAAATAATACGTTATAAATTGTAATAAATATATTTATTTTTTTAAATCGTAAAATTGATCGTTACAGGGAATGTAAATGAAAGTAGAGTGTTGAGCGCACCAGATATTTTAAAATTTATTTCAATAATATTAACCAAAAATTAGGGTAAACCTGGCTACTAGAGATACTTGACGGGAGTAGAGGCGGGAGATAGAGCTGGGGGCTGCTTCAGTTAACTCGGTTATATTTTCCTTCTAATTGAGCACGCTCATTTCCTCTAAATAAATTAGCTTAATGTGCATTAGCCTCCATTCAAATAACTCCATTAACTCCTAGCTTTACCTAGTTTGGAATTTTACACTTACAACGAAAATCGCTCATTAGAAGAGAATTTCGGATTTAATTAACCCAAAAAAAAAACTTCTAAAATAAAAAATATTGGCAGTATAATCATTTCAAATTAAATAATAATAAATAAGTGAAATAAAGATAGGAAAAACACAGTTTTATTTTGGCGATGGACAAATTCGAGTTTTTTTTTTTATGTGACGTTTATTCGCCCTCAAAATAAAACGTTTTTGGTACGCTCTAGTTGCTCGAATCGAAAATTCGTTGGCTGTTTTCTAAGTCAAAAATTCACAGGAGAATCTTTTTTATAACATTTGTAACTACAAGTCCGTACCGTTTTTTTACGAGTGATTTAATATAAACTTCAGATTACTGTAAATATTATTAATATGAATACATCCCGATATCATGTGTCGAAGAGTGAGGATTGTTTGTGATCAATCCTTCAATGTAGTCATCATGAGGACGAAGCGAGTGCTTTTTGTCTTCCAAGTCTAAATTTCCGGTTCTGAACCAAGAAAATCACTCCCGAACTATACTTTCTCCTAAAGCATCATCGCCATAAACACTGCAAAATTTGTTAGCTTAAATTGAAATTTTCCTTTTCGTGAAATAAAAAATCATTAAATGACGAAACGATTTTTTTCTTTTCCATTTTAATCAAGCTAAATACCATTTAAAGATATGAGAAATTTCGGATGAAACTGGTGCATAAAAGCACCTAAACTAATCCTTTTTACATTCACTTGCCTATATATGAAATATATCTTAAGGGAACGTATTGCGATCGTGAACATTTTGGAATTCCAGTGTTTCAACGGAAATATTGGGTTGTGTCAAATGAAATGTCCGCTTTCAAGGTAAAGAATTTTTATAAAAAAATACGATATAAAAACAAGATAATTTTATTCGAAGTATTTACCTTCTTCTTCTACACATTTTCCCAACGTGACATCAACTTTTTTATCCCAAACTGAATAACTCAGCTTTGAAGTGAAACAAAATCTGAAAGCGCACTTTTCACTTGATCACCATTTTAAAAAGATTTCCTTTGACGAAGTTGTCTAAATTCCTGAACAGGTGGTAATCTGTTGGAGACAAGTCGGGAGAATATGGTGGGTGCGGAAGAACTTCGTAGTCCAGTTCTTTCAATTTTGAAACATAGGGTCTTGCTGCCGCTCAGTGAATCATGAAGAACTTATGTATCGAGCTTTTTAACTTTCCCAATACACTTTAAATGTCTGGAAACGGTAGATGCACTTGCATTTAGTTGTGCTGAGAGTCCTTTAACTGTTTGTTTGGGATTTCCTTCTACTGTATGTTTGAGGACATCGTTGTCTATTACGGACGGAGGTCTTCCTCAGGGCAAGTTTTCCAAGTCGGTATCCCCAGCTGAAACGACCTATCGATATTTAATAACGAAGGTAAGAGAAAGTCGTATGTTCCGCGCACCAGATTTTTTGTAAGCTAAATCTTCATTGTTTGCAATATCACTTCTTCTTCTTCTCATTTATTTTATTCAGTTTTTTTTTTTATTCAGGTATGAATTAGCGTGTGGTTTGAAAATTTTAAACTTCTCTTCTGTCGGTAGTTTTTTAATTTGAAATATTACGTTTCATGAAAACTACGAAAAGAATATTATTGTAACAGCGAGGTTTCAAATGGAATAATTATGGAGATAAAGGAAGAAACTCCTCTTGAAAAGGACAAAGATTTGCGGAGTGTTCCTTATTACCCTGCGAGGGAGGGACCTTGGGAGATGCTGCACTAGCCAACAGCGCCCCCTCCCCGCTCTAAATTAAATTCCTCCCCCACGGGGGCCCCCCTACCATTATACAAATTCCTGGCGCTTAGCCAATTGCATTTCACCTAGCGGGCCTTCTTGCTCCGGATATCTCCACGGGCAGCGGTCAATAAAACCTCTCTCATGGGACTTCAATCGTGTCAAGATGAATTCCAAAGTATTCTAAAAAACTTGCGAAATGAATGGATGAATCTTTACTTAAGAAAATTAAAAGTTATATTTTATTTCTATAATGTTTATCGAACATTAAATATCCCATTTTACCTAATGAAAAATTAAATGTTATTTATAAAATAAATTTTACAGATTGTGACAAAATATACATTAAGAGAAAACCTCTAAAAATATCATTACTTGACCCCATCATCAAGATGCTGAACTCAGTGAACCGCTTAAGAAGCAAAATGAAGACTAACGCACTCGTATCTTTTTAATAAGCAGCCCGTGCCCCGGTGCCCTAGGATTGTGATGAAACTCTCACCATTCGACACATTTTTCAAGAATTTCTATATTATTCATTGCTCCTGAATAAAATTGGACTAATTCCATATATTTCAACAGTATTAGGTAATAGAGAGGAAACCATTAAATTAGTTTTGGATTTTTATAAGGAGTAATCTAAATTATAAATGCTATAATATTAATTAAATATGAAGTTATACATTCCTGGTCAGTTTTTGATTAATTTATTTATTTTTTAATTATTGTTTTTCTTAATAATTTTTTTTTTCTCAATTACTTATTACCTAATAGTTCTTTCTCATATAAGTTAAATATACATATAGTATTTAGGCGTTGATGACCTTAGGGTTTTATGCCTTAAAAACAAAACAAAAAAAGATCAGTACTAGAGTAAAACACTAAAGTTATTACCAAGCATACTTTTTTAATTATTTCACTTTGAAATAGGATCTTTTTAATCCCAATCTTATTTTTACTTTCACTTACTATATATAGTAAGGTGAAGTATTGCGATCGTGAAAATTTTCGAATTCCAGTTTTCAACGGAAATACACGTTTTAGGGTCCCCTGAGTCCAAATAACCAAGTCCCGTAAAAAGGTCTGTGTGTGTGTGTGTGGTAACTCCCGGGCGGAAACGGTAGTCCTATGAAACTGAAATTTCATATTTGAGACAACTATCGTCCGAGACTGACAAACTGTTTTCATCAAAATGAGCCTTACCCAAGAACAGCCACTTTATACCATGGCATTTTGCACCTTTTTTCGATTTCCTCAAAAACGGTTCCGATGATTTCGATTAAACTCGCTATATCTATGTAAATTTAATGGGCTTTAATATCATGTAGGTTTTATTTGATTAAAAATGGTCTGATCTGGGCTTAAATGCCGATATTTTAAATTTTTTTTTCTAAAGTACCTTTAATTTGTTATTCAATAAAATAACTAATTATCTTGTTAACCCGATGAAAAACATGGTAAATATATAAATTGAATAAATTCGATACCCAACTAAAGGAGAAAACAGAAAAAATATTTTTTTAATGCAATTTTTGTTTTTAAACATAAGAGCAGTAATAAACATGTATGATATACCGTTGGAAAACTAAAGATTTTAGAAAAATTATCATCTCATACACAAGCTTTTAAAAGTTAATAGAGAGTGATGGAATGAACATAAAACTAACTGATTATTTTAGATAATAATATAATAGATTTTTGAATCAAACACATGTTTCTATAGAAATTCAATTTAATTAATTCCTTAATAATTTCACGTATTTTTATCTCTAACTGTATTTGAAAACTCTTTCATTGATTTTAAAAATGGAGTAAGTGAAAGTCGTGTGTTGCCCGCACCAGCTTTTTCAACTTTTAATAGAACCTGAAATATTGGATAAAATATGTTTTTCGCGTGCAAACATTCCTTTTTTTTTTTTTTTTTTTAACGACTCCTAGGAAGCATTAACCTCCAATATTTTGCCGAGTTTAGTGTCTAGGTTTACCTAAAAAGATTTGCTTAAAATCGGTGAGAAGCATTCGGGGTCCTTAACTTGTGAGTGTATAAAATAATTCTCTTGGAAGAGAGGCGATAATGGCCTTGAGAGAGGAAGGCGAAGACAGAGCCGGGCCAAATAGCTCCCCCGAGCCTTAGCCCTGTCCGCGACCGCCCTGATCTAAGGCCTGCTCTAAACTGTACGTCTCTATTCTCCGCTAGAGTGCTATAGTCATCCGAATATCGTTCATTTCAGCCAAAACAAAGAACACTGCCAAATATTATACATTGGTTTATTATTTTCAAATACCTATAATAATGTATAGCTGTTTCTAAGCAATTAACTAATATGAAAAGCTATAAATAATTCAGAGAAAAAGGGAATGTTTTTAAAACGCTTTATCTCTGTTAATTCAAAACCAATTTAAATTATTCCTATTTTACTTTCACTTATATGGAAAATATAGTAAGGGAAAATATTGCGTAAAATTTTCAAATTCCAGTTTTCGAAGAAAATACACGTTTTTAGGGTCCACTGAGTCCAAAAGTCCCGCAAAAAGGTCTGTGTGTGGTAAGTCCAGCGCGAAAACGAAAAGTCCTATGAAACTGAAATTTCATATTAAGACAACTATACGCCCGAGTATTCTGCAACTTTTTTATCAAAATCAGCTATCGAGAAGAGACCCTTATACCATGTATTTTGCACCTATTACGATTTTCTCAAAAACGGTATTTACGAATTTTGATTAAACTCGCTATATCGTGTAAAATTGGGCGGTCTTTAATATCATGAATGGTTTCACTTGATTGAAATAGTCTGACAGGGCTTAAATCCATATTTTAAATTTTCTACCTCTGAAATACCTTTAATTTTTTATTTGTAAATTTACCATATCATCTGATTAGCATTGACAAAAAACAGGTAAATATATAAGTTGAACGAATTCGATATCCAACTAAAGGAGATAGCTTCAAAAATATTCATTTAAATCGAATTTTTTCTATTGTGTTTTTTATCAAATTTAAGTACAGTAATATAATGTATATATACGTCTGGAATGCTAAAGATTTAAGAAAATATTTTATCTTATTCATTGTAAAAGTTAATGGAGAGTGATGAAAAGCCATAAAACAAACTGATTGTCGTAGATAATATTATTATAGATTATTTAATAAAACACATGTTTCTATTGAAAATCCAATGTAAATAATTGTTTAATAACTGATTATCAGTTTCCAAATTTATTTAAAAATTCTTAAATAGGTATATATACAATAACAGAGGTTTTTTTTTTTTTTTTTTTTTTTATTGCTCTCTACTGATTACAAAACTTATTTACATATTTTTCTCTATCTTCAAGTTTTCCAAGTCGGTATCCCCAGCTGAAAACTAGCAAACCAACGGCGAATGGTCTGTTCAATAACACTCCCTCCCCCAAACGCCTTGCAAATACTTCTAGCGGCCTCAGCTGCTGAATGGCCGAGTTTAAACTCGTACAAAAATATTACTCGAAAAATCGCGTGTTTCCATGTTCATATTAGGAGGTATACTAAAACGTGGGTAATTGATTGGGAAGCTAATGTTTGTAATGCAAAGGTAGATGATTAGTAACTGTTTACTTTAAATATGTAAACATTCGGAAGAAAACAACAGAGACCTGCAAAATCCTTTATGTATTTTAGAAACTATTAAAACCGGACATTTCATGTGAAACAACTCAATATATAGTTATTCGCGTTTGTTTCGTTAAAAAAAAACACTAATAATTGTTTTCACTATCTTCAAAATAACTGAGTTATTGAATTAAATAACTTTTGATCGGCCGCCATTTTAAAAATTACCAATGATATCAACGTCTATGTGTTAAGATCATGTTGGATCCCAAAGTATTTTTGTGAGAATAAGAAAAAAAAAAATGGTCCTGTAGCTTCGGAGAAATGCCGTGGACAGTGGACAAATGGAATTTTTTTTTTAATTATGATGCGGAGGGTTTAATTTTTTTTAAATTTGTTTGATCTGATTACAAAAGTTAATTATTAAAAACTAATAAACCAATACTTACCGTTGTAAACGCAAAACTCGTTTTGCAATAAATGTGTATTTTTCCCATTCCTGAGTGAAAGTTTCAACACACACGACTTTCACTTACCTCCGTTTTAAAAATGATTAAGAATTTTCAAGTACAGTAAGAGATATAAATGAGTGAAACGATTAAAGAATTAATTAAATGGAATTCTATAGAAACATGTGTTTTATTAAAAAAATCTATTATATTATTATCTAATATAATCAATTAGTTTTATCGGTTTTTCATCACTCTCTATTAACTTTTAAAAGCTTGTGTATAAGATAATATTTTTTCTAAAATCTTAGCTTTCCAACATTATATAATACATGTATATTATTGTTCTTATGTTCAAAAACGAAAAATTGCGTTAAAAATATATTTTTTCTGTTTTCTCCTTTAGTTGCGTATTGAATTAATTCAATTTATATATTTACTAGTTTTTCATCAGTAGTAACAAGATAATATAGTTATTTTTATTCAATGAACAAAGTTAAAGGTACTATAAAGGAAAAAAAAATAAAATATCGGCATTTAAGCCCTGTCATACCATTTTAATCAGAATGAAAACTATATGATATTAAAGCCCATTAAATTTGACATCGATATAGCGAGTTTAATCAAAATCATCGGAACCGTTTTTGAGGAAATCGAAAAAAGGTGCAAAATGCATGGTATAAAGTGGCTCTTCTGGTAAGCTCATTTTGATGAAAAAGGTCTCGGACGTATAGTTGTCTTAAATATGAAATTTCAGTTTCATAGGACCTACCATTTCCGCCCGAGAGTTACCACTCACACACAGACCTTTTTACGGGACTTGGTTATTTGGACTCAGGGGACCTAAAACGTGTATTTCCGTTGAAAACTGGAATTCGAACATTTTCAAGATCGCAATACTCCCCCTTACTATATATAGTAAGTGAAAGTAAAAATAACTTTGTATTTTATAGATTTTAAAATAAGTTCTTTCAAGTTCTAACATTTTTTTAGCATCTTAATTAAAACCATATTACAAAGCGCTGCAAATTACAACGAAATGGTTTATAATTTCTAAATAACTATATTAGGGCATAACAGTTTATATGGCAATTGCATTATATGAAAAGCATTAAATTAATCAAAGGAAAATGGTCTACCAGCGCTGCCAATTTCAAAGCTAGTGTTAATTCCTAGAGTATTTCTTGACCGATTTCAATGTTCCTTTTTTAAAGTTTTTTTTTTAGGAAATTAATGAATTAATTAATACTAAATTGCAATGTATTTTACTTATAAACCTTCAGGAAAGAATACCCTAAATGATGGTGAAAACCGTATTAAAATTCGTCTTGTGGTTCAGAAGTAGTTAGCGGAAACCAAAATAGCATTATCATTTTATATATATATATATATACTATATATATATATATAGAGAGAGAGATAGAGGGAGAAAGAGAGAGAGAGAGAGAATTACGCACACAAATCTGATTTATTTTAATAATTTTTAATGACGACAATGGACTTTAACAACAGCGAACTAATACTATCTGCGCCTCCTCTGACGTTTCTTTCTCCGACTCTTCCTAACCTTCCTTGGCTTCTTCGGCCAGTCTTCGTAGTACTCGGTCCAATCCGGCATGCTCCCTCCTCGATGAGGGTGTAGACCTTCTTCGGGAGGCTGTACTGACCGGAGGACTTCAAGATGAGGCCGAAAGATCTACCGCATTCGAGGGCATCCATAACCTGGAATGATATAGCAGAAATATAACTTATGAAAGGGCATTCATATATTATTTCTTTAAATTGCGAATATAAGTTCCAACCTAAATATATTCATAATTTGAGTTGCTCGGGAAAAAATCACAAAACTCGACTTTCAATTACCTCTATTGTTAAAAGTGATTTAAGAACTTTATAAGTCAATGTTGGGAAAAGGTTAAAGAATGACATTGAGTCCCTCTGAAAACTGTTTTTTTTTACATTAAAAATCGAACAATAACAATTATTATCTACAAAAAGTTATAATTAGTTTTATCACTCTTCTTTATCTTTTACAACTTATTACATAAGATACAATTTATACTTTCCATTAGTTATATGCGAAATATAGAATAAGGAAACGCACTTTATTTATCTTTATACCTTTTACCAAATGTAGTGATTATTCGTAATAAACCTCTTACAAACCAGTTTCCTCTGATGTTGGACAGTAATAGACAAAAGGGCCAAAATCCCAAAATCGAATCGTTGATGAGACCAGCTTGGAGGCAATAGCTCGGTAATTAACAGTTAAGAGTTTTGCCCGATCCGGGATAATCCAGTTAGCCTTGGCAACACAGTCGCTTAATTGACGTTCTTTCAATTTACTTCTCCGGCCCGTAGGACCAATTTTTACCGTGAGTTCGCTGTTAAGGATTAATCTATCGATGTGATTAATTCTGTGTGTTATTAAATTAATAAGAATTTAAATAAAAATTAATCTATCAGAGATTAATTTAAATCTTTCGATTGAGCTATTAAATAAAATCATATGTAATATAATTTTTCATTGTTTTATGAGGCAATAAAGTAAATGAAATTATTATTAATTCGAATGGATTCCATTAGAATTATTCCAAGGCTATATAAATATGATAACAGCTTTTCGACTTTGCTTATAATTTTCTCAATAATTAAAACTTTCAATTATTTATTATTTTATTAAATTAATGGTTATTTTTTCTTTGGGGAAATCTTCGGTACAAATACTCACATATAAGCGATTATATGACCCATTTAATTTACAGTGGAAAATAGGGTTTCATAAAATGATCTAAAAGTAGAAATACTTAATAAAATTCTACTTTATGAATTTAAAACAACTTTAAATTTGTTTTAACAACTTACGATTCAGAACGAAATATTTGTTCTAAAATCTTGAGTACTGCTTGTAACAAAATAATCTGTACGATATTAAACGGATGCAACAGCAACCATTGCCTCCCTCACCACAGCATTACGATTATTATATTCATTATAATATTATATTATATTATTATACATTATAAGTTAATAATTTTCCTTAATATTAATCCCATATAATTCCATGGAAACTAAATGGAGCTTTTACAATATAAATAACTTTTGCTAAGTATCATCTTATAAAATTTATATTAATTTGGGAAGTGATTAGTAGTTGAATGTTATGCGCATCATATTATTACTTTCACTTACTATATATAGTAAGTGAAAGTATTGCGATCGTGAAAATTTTTCATTTCCAGTTTTCAACGGAAATATACATTTTAGGATCCCCTGAGTCAAATAACCAAGTCCCGCAAAAAGGTGTGTGTGTGTTTCCGTGTGTGGTAACTCCCGGGCGGAAACGATAAATCCTATGAAACTGAAATTTCATATTTCAGACAAATATACCCCTGAGACGTTACAAAACCTTTTTCATTTAAATGAGATTACCAGAAGAGCCACTTTCTACCAAAAAGTTTGCACTTTTTTTTCGATTTTGTCAAAAAAGTTTCTGACGATTTTGATTAAACTATATCGATGTAAAATTGATTAGGCTTAAACGTCATGTAGGTTTCATTCTAATTGAAATGGTCTGACAGGGATTAAATGGCGATATTTTAAATTATCTTCCCCTAAAGTACCTTTAATTTTGTAGATTCTATAAAAATAACCAATTTATCTTGTTAGCATTGATAAACAACAGCTAAATATCTAAGTTGTGCGAATTTAAAAAACAACTAAAGGAGAAAACTGAAAAAAAAATATTTTTTTAATGCAATTTTTGATTTTGAACATAGCAACAGTAATATACACTTATAATATACCGTTGGAAAGCTAAAGATTTTAGAAAAAACAAATATTATCTAATACACACGAGCTTGTAAAAGTTGATAAAGATATAATGAAAGCCGATAAAACTAACTGATTCTTTAATAGTTTCACGGGTTTTTATCTTTAAATGTTTTTGAAAATTCTTTTATTGATTTTAAAAATGGAGGTGAGTGAAAGTCTTGTGTTGTCCGCACCAGATTTTTTTGTTTGATATTTTCCAACCATGGTTAATTCGATGGCTGCTTATGGTTTCCTACTCTGAAATATTATTATTTAACTTTCCATTGCTATTGCTCTAAGGGACTTGAAACAATATTGCAGAGGTAATAAATCAGGCGTGCTTATATTCACTATGTGTTGAGCGCAGGTGTTGCACTATTATGCATCAGCTCTATATATCACAACTATTTAATTTAACCATTATTTAAATTTAAACTATACAATATTAAAATAAATATATAGTTATACTAGTTTAATTTAGAACTTAAATAAATTAAATATTGAGCAGTTAAATATTGAACTCGGAAATTCGATATCAGCACTACTAATCTTCCAATGAATGATTCAATCCAACAGAAATAAAAAGAAAAGTAGAATTATAAAAAATACATCGTCGTTATATCTACCTTCAATCTATTGCTTTTCTCAGTCAGAGAGAAATCAATTTTGCGGAATGATGAAGAATAGAATCTAAAGAAAGACAGAAGTGAACTATTAAATTTTTATTTTTAATCATCTATAAACATATAGACATTAGTCTATTGGTAACTTTCTTCAGTCAAGCCAATACATTGGTTTGTAAAATTTGTTTGTAAAGTTTTTCAATATTTCAATTTAATCGTCTCTGTTTTTATAAAATCATGTTGACTTGGTCAATGATGTTTACATATTTTTAAAAAAAAATCTAGTGCGCGAAACACACGACTTTCACTTACCTCCGTTTTATAAATCGATTAAACGATTTTCAAATACAGTTAGAGATAAAGATTATTAAAACGATTAAGGAATTAATTAAATGGAATTTCTATAGAAACATGTGTTATATTAAAAAAATCTATTATATTATTATCTAAAATAATCAGTTAGTTTTATCGGCTTTTCATCACTCTTTATTAACTTTTACAAGCTCTTGTGTAGTAGATAATATTTTTTTCCAAAATCTTTGCAATGGTATATGATACATGTAAATTACTGCTCTTATGTTTTTGTTGCATTAAATTTTTTTTTTTCAGTTTCCTCCTTTTTTTTCCAGTTGTTTTTTAAATTCGCACAACTTACTAGGTAGCTAGGTATGCTTTTTATCAATGCTAACAACATAATTTGGTTATTTTTATAGAATCTACAAAATTAAAGGTACTTTAGGGGAAGACAATTTAAAATATAACCATTTAAGCCCTATCACACTATTTTAATCAAAATGGAAACTACATAATATTAAAGCCAATTAAATTTTACATCGATAAAGCGAGTTTAATCAAAATCGTCGGAACCGTTTTCGAGAAAATCGAAAAAATGTGCAAAATTCATGGGTGTAAAGTGGCTCTTCTGGTAAGCTCATTTTGATGATAAAGGTTTTGTAACGTCTCAGACGTATAATCCTCTTAAATATGAAATTTTTCGTTTTTTAGTACTTCAGTTTCATAGGATTTATCGTTTCCGCCCGGGAGTTACCACACACACACACACACAGGCAAACACAGACCTTTTTGCGGGACTTGGTTATTTGGAATCAGAGGACCCTGAAACGTGTATTTCCGTTGAAAACTGGAATTCGAAAATTTTCACGTTCGCAATACTTTCCCTTACTATATATAGTAAGTGAAAATAAAATCAAAAAATTAATTACAAAAAGTTTCGATAGAAACATGTGTTTTATTAAATAATGTGTTTAATATTTTAATATATAATATTTTTATCCACAACAATCAGTTAGTTTTATCTACTTTTCATCACATTCCATTAGTTTTTACAATTCCGTGAATTAGATAATATTTTTTTTTAAATATTTAGCTTACCAAAGGTATATTATACATCTATATTTATTATTATTCTTATGTTCAAAATCACAAAAATTGCATAAAAACATATTTTCGCACTTTTCTCCTATCGTTGTTAATCGAAATTCGCCCAACCTGCGTATTTAGCCGTTATTTATAAATTATAATAAGATTATAAGCTTATTTTTTTAAATCTAACTAATTAAAGGTACTTTGGAAGAGGAAAATTTAAAATATCTCCATTTAAGCCCTGTCAGACTATTTCAATCAGAAAACTTACATGATATTAAAACCTTTTAATTTACATCAATTAAGTAAATTTAATCAAAATCATAAGAGCCGTACTTGAGAAAATCTAAAAAAAAAAAAAGAACTAAAGTTCATGGTATAAAGTAGTTCTTCTGGTAAGCTGAATTTGATGGAAAGTTGCTGTATCATCCCGGGCGTGTAGTTGTCTTAAATTTGAAATTTCAGTTTCGTACGACTATTTGTTTTTGCGGTAGACATTTTTTGCGGGACTTGGTTATTTGGACTTAAATGATCCTAAAACGTGTATTTTTGTTGGAAACTGGAATTCGAAATTTTCACGGCCACAATACTTTACTATGTATTCCATATATTGTTAAGTTGGAGTAAAAATATAATATATTATTAACATCTGTATAGTTCTGTTATTTCCATCAACTCCAAATATGAAATCTGTCAAGTTTATTGGAAACTGAGATATATTTCATTAATGGTGTTCGCCCGTATCAATCATTCTCTCCCTCACAAACACATTTTCCGCCTAGATAAATAAATGAAATATTTTCCATGGATGAG
The DNA here is from genome assembly GCA_023052935.1 of Piezodorus guildinii. NCBI lineage: Eukaryota > Metazoa > Arthropoda > Insecta > Hemiptera > Pentatomidae > Piezodorus > Piezodorus guildinii. The sequence goes on from CM041294.1 coordinate 152,949,955, forward strand.
AGGGCTTGAGAAGAGGATGAAAAGATGGTATCAAAGACGGCCTAATAACTCCTGGAGGAATTGCATCCTTCAAATATTGGACAATGAATTATCGGACCCTTCGGACAGTGAATTATTGGACCTCAGAACCAATGAATTATTGGACCATCTGGCCAATAAAAGAAAAGTCCCCCCTCACCAAAGTCCCCTATCGCCCCCCCCCTATTATCGCCCCCGACGAAAGGACTTATTAAAAGTTCTTTCCTTCCTCTTTTTATATTAGCCGTAGTTTTATTTCCCTCTTCTACCTCTCGCAGCTGATCATTTAAACCTACCCGTTTCAACTTTAATGTGTCGAATACCTCCTTGAATAGGCCATTGATCAGAGAACTTTAAGAAGGTTTTCTCTCTACGGGAATAAATCAAGTAGATTATAGCTACTGAAATGAGGTTCTCAAAAGAAAATAATATAGTGTAAGTCTATCACAAAAAAAGTCGCACGAAACCGAAAATTCATATTTAGGACAACTATAGGCCCGATATGTTACACTAACATTTTCACTAAAATCGACTGACCGACTGTGCTACATTATACCATCCATTTTTACTACTTTCTCAAAAACTGCTCTAACAATTTTAATTTAACTCGTTATATCGATGTAAAATTTAATGGGCTTTAAACCGTGAAGATTGACATTCACTTTGTTTGATTGTTTGCTTGTTTAATATATTTCATATTAAATTTATAACATTAAATTTCTGAATGATTGTACAACACAACTGCTCCAGTGGAAATTGCTTTAGAAATAATATAAACTGAACACGATAATAGGGGTACTCACTACGTTTGCTATAGCATGCTATTTGTGCTATTGTGCTAATCCGATCAATTTTATATAGGAAATAACTGTAGAAACTCGACGGGTTTAGCAAAATAACACAAATAGCATGCTATAGCAAACGTAGTGAGTACCCCTAATATAATTTTTTAATTTAAAAATAATTTTCACACCAGCCAATAAGATTAACAACCACAAACCCGGAAGATGACCCTAGAATTTTTTTAAACGGGGTGAAAAATCCTTGATTATGCCATCCTTTGGAGGGGGCGTAATAAAGTGGTCCCGAGCCTTTGCAATGTCTTTACTCGTTATTGTAACTATAGCATAGCTGCAGAAATATTTTAGTTTTTGAAACACATAAGATTAGGCCAATGTTGCTGTCATTTTTCCCAATGAAAGTAACAATCAATCCTTCTAGTTCCCTTTGGACCACCTGATAAGAAGTGTATAATGAAATGGTTATATTGTTATCGCTCATCCGAAATTTTTTCCCTTGAAACTGTGTCATTCCAAAAGTTGACAATAATCCAGACCTCAATACAGTTTCAGGAATTTTCTGAGCACCAGCTTTGATAATAGGAATACCATCTCTGTCAGCTATTACAATACATCCCAGACCAACAATCTTTGATATTAATCCATTTGTGACTAAAGGTAATATAATTTGTAGTATACTTGAAACAAAAACACTTCTTTATTGATATAATTAAACGTTATAACAAGATTAATAGGTAATTGCAAGGAGGTTTTAAGATACAATCGACATTGGATTTCAACAATAGTTACAATAGTCCTCCCACGCTAATTCGGCCAACCACGAAGTCGTTCATATACTTCGGTGGGCGAGTTTGGCGCCTTGATCTTCTAAGTTCAGGAGCTTGATCTTCTTTTAATCCTCCGAGATTTGGAGCTTAAATTTCGTCCGCAGCAGTAGGGTCTGTCGTGTCCTTCTTGCGGATGGGCTGGCGCAGGTTGAGGAGGATATTAATTGTTTTGAGAGGCATCTTCTTTCGGATCGGTGATTTCCTCGTGGGGCAAGTGTGACACGATAGACCCTACTGTTGCGGACGAAATTAAAGCTCCAAATCTCGGAGGATTAAGAGAAGATCAAGCTCCTGAACTTATAAGATCAAGCCGCCAAACTCGCCCACCAAAGTATCTGAACGACTACGTGGTTGGCCGAATTAGCGTGGGAGGACTATTCTAACTATTGTTGAAATCCAATGTCGATTGTATCTTTATACCTCCTTGCAATAACCTGTTAATATTGTTATAACATTTAATTATATCAATAAAGAAGTGTTTTCGTTTCAAGTATACTACAAATTATTACCTTTAGTCACAACACTCGTTAAAGATCCCTATCCTGAATAGGCACAATTTAGAACTTCAACTAGCCTGATTGACCACATCAACATAAAACGCCGTTAAATGAATAAAGATACAGATTACCAACCAGTGTATGAGTTGATATGTTACAAATATGGATGGCATATTTATAAATATGCATGAAGGACAGTAAACACTCGATGGCACCCAGTCCTGTCGTGGATTCATTCAATTTACATCCATATGAACTGTTAATGGGGAAGGTCCTTCATCCAAACTCCCCTTCGTTCTACTGTATGCCCTGGCATCAGTTTTGTGCCGTGTCATTTATCAGTGTGTTAGAGTGTCTTTGTAGTTTGACGTGGAATCGTATGTGTTCATTAGCAGGTGGCATTTAGAAGTTAATGAGTAAGGTTAGTTTGGTTGGTTTTTAAAATTTTAATGGCACAAAACATCACGGTCCAGATATATTCATTTGAGATCAATTTAAGATAAATAGTATAAGTTAAAAGATATATTCATTAAAAGATATTATAATATATGTATAATTCTACTTAATATAAATGAATGTTAGATAATATTCAAGAGAAAAGAATAAATAAACAAATAAAAAATAAATAAATAAAATAATAATAAAAAATAAAGATAAAACACAAGTAAATAAAATAGATAATTACAAAAATAAGTAAAATCAAATATAATAGAAAAAAAATAATAATAAATAAATTTAAAAATATATATATATATATATATATATATATATATATATATATAAACAAAATTTAAGTCAAGAGAAAACAATAGTAGTTCAAATAAGCTTGTAAAAATCCATTTGAGAGAGGAGACAAATTAATCCATCAATCCTTTTTCCCTTGTTTCCCAAAGCATCTGCGCGTTGCTTGGTATTCTAGTTTTGTTCAGCTGCCTGGTGTAGAAGGAACATTCTTCAAAAATATGAGCTAAAGTCAAGGTTCCCCTACAATGCTTGGGGTCAATTCCTTTGATATTATGTGTCTATGCGTTAGCCGTGTGTGTTCGATTCTCAGGCGGGCCAGGACCACACTCCTCTCTACGGTCGGTGCGACTTGAGGTTTTCCAAGTATAAAAGTAGGAATTCTGATGAAACGAAATTGCCAAGACATATTCGCCTCTTACTATTGAAAAACGCCGAGCAAGAGCGAAGTGGCATAGAACGAGATATCCATCAGACAAAACCCACTACAACAAACTGACTAACAACCTTAAGACAGAAATACAGAAGTTCAAAATTTTGAACTTTCAGGACTTTACAGAACACCTAACAACTTCAGACAAATCATTATGGATCACCACTACAAAACTACTAAAATACAAAAGCTTCAATCATCCACTTCTCACTGACTCCAAGACCTGGACACGCTCCGACGAGGACAAATCTCAAACATTCGGTGAACACCTTTCCAGAACGTTTGATCCTCACCCTGATCTCCTTAACCCAATCCACATTGAACATGTTGAAGCAGAACTAACTGTTCCTCTCCAAATGTCCCTTCCTCCCAAGGCGTTTCACCCATCTGAAATCCTTTACATCATTAATAAATCACCATCCAAAAAAGCTGCTGGCCATGATCTTATTACATTTCACATCCTAAAACAACTCCCTCGCAAAGCTATCCTCTTCCTCCCCTACATATACAATGCCACACTCCGCTCTACCTATTTTCCCGACGCCTGGAAACATTCTATCATCAAAATGATACCAAAACCCAAGAAGCCAATAGAAAGCCCATCGTCCTATCGTCCTATTTCTCTTCTACCCATTATTGGAAAAATTCTAGAAAAACTCATCCTAAAACGCCTATATCCCATCCTTGATTCAAATAATGTGATTCCTGACCACCAGTTTGGATTTCGGTCATCTCATTCAACTATACAACAGTGCCATCGTGTGGTGGATGTAATATCTTCCACATTGGAACGCGGAATGTACTGCACTGGAGCCTTTCTTGATGTAGAACAGGCTTTTGATAGAGTTTGGCATCCAGGACTGCTTTACAAACTTCGCCAATTCCTCACCCCAACGTATTTCCTATTAATTCGCACCTACCTAACTGATAGAACCTTTCAAGTTCAACATAATCTCTCCTACTCGTCCGTATTCATCCAATCAGCCGTTGTACCTCAAGGTAGTATCCTGGGTCCGATCCTTTATACAGTATATACAGCTGACATTCCTATCCAACCTAGCACTATCCTTACTACCTACGCTGATGACACATGTGTGTTATCTGTGAATAATGATCCTGTTGTTGCATCCCGAATCCTGCAGAACCATCTATAAGCCATCGAAAAATGGTGTCAGAACTGGAGAATTAAAATAAATCCTAATAAATCCTATCAAATAACCTTCACTCTACGTCGTAAACCTATGACTTCCTGCCCCACCGTACCTTTAACAATATCTTACTTACTCCTGTTGAACAGATCCGGTACTTAGGACTAAACCTAGACAAACGCCTCACATGGAACCCTCATACTAGACTGAAACGACAGGAAACTGCGCGTAGATACCGATTACTACAACACTTACTCGACAAACGCTCAAAACTTCTTATTTACTACATACGACTCATTTATATAACCATTATAAGGCCTATGTGGAACTACGGCATTGAGTTATGGGGGTCCACTAAGCCATCAAACTCCTCTCGCATCCAATCCCTGCTATCCAAAATCCTTCGAAAAATCCTTAATGCTCCATACTTTGTTACAAATAAAATTATCCACAAAGACCTAAATATCCCATTAGTTGAAGACTTAGCCCGATCCAGATATACATCCTTACATTCCAAACTTCCTGCCCACTCAAACCCGCTTATCCGTGACCTTTTCTCAACATCTATTCCTGACAATCCACCGAGGCGACTTAAAAGAAGATGGCCAAGAGACCTCTTATCGTAAATTGGACATTGGAGTTCTACCAATGGGTAGTTTCTTCACAGGACAATCATGTGTCTTAATCTCATATCTATCCCATTTACTTGATGTATTGTATAAATACAGTTGTAAATTTCCTTAAATAAATAATTAAAACAAAAAAAAAAAAAAAAAAAATCATTGAGATTTAGAAAAATAACCTGTAACTCACCTCTTGTTCCTTAATCTCTTCCGACGTTTGCTTCCCTAAGATTTCATCAACGATCTCTTGCTCCGTGATCCAGTCATAACCATCGTACATCATGGAAGCCAAAGCCTCCATGATGTCTTCCAGGAGCTCCCTCATCTTGTCGTCCGGAGGAGCATTCACCTGCTTTTTATACTGCAACCTTTTACTTCTTTCTTTCGTTTGCTGCCTGACGGTGTTTCTCCGTGTTCTGAGAGCGGTTGGTCTTCTGAATAATGGCTTAGACCTACTTTTGGCAAGGCACAACATCGTTCCGGACTTTCTTTTGCTTTAGGTGTCAGACGGTTAAAGTACATCGTTCGTCGAATGTTGCTTAACTTGATAAGGTATATGAGTCAAGACATATTCTGGTCTTCAGTGTTAATTGAAATATCCGCTAGTGATTTATAAAAATAAAAAAAAAATTGAAAGAATGTTGTAATGTTCTAATCCTAACCTAATTATAACCATAGAAGTGAATGCTCGCCCAAAAATATTGACAAAATAAATCGTTTGGTGATATTTTTATGAATGAAATACAACAAAATCTAAATTATAATCATCAAAATTTTAAAATTAAGTTATTATAAAAGTAAAATATATTTCTGGTATGAATTTTATACATAAGATTTTTAACTTTTATTAATCATGTGAAATAAAATTTGATTCATAATTTGTTCCAACATTAGTCTTTAGCCGGCCTAAACCAGTCAGAGAAACCGTGGTAGTTTTTCTCTTCTATATTTCATAAGTTATTTCAAATGCCACCAGTAAGCTGCCATATCATATGCAGAACATGTTTTTAGTTCCAACTAATAATTCTTTTCTTATGATCGGGAAAAAAAAAATTATATAAAAATATATTTCTGCCCTTTGTCGTTCAGTTGGTTATCAAACTCTTTCATTTTGTTAATTTACCGGTTTTATATCGATGATAACTTAAAAGAATGGTTAATTATCACTAATTAATAAAATTGAAAATACTTTGAAAGAAGAAATTTTATAAAATTTCAATTTAAGCCTACAGTATTTCTATCTATAGAAAACCTATCTATCTATACTATGGCCCTGCAGTCCCTGTAGGGCCTTGGCCTCTGATATTATTCTCTTACAATCGTCTCTGCTAGCCGTATCTCCTCACACCACACCGACCACAGGTCCGCCTCCACATCCTTCAGCCATCTCAAACGTGGTTTTCCTTGCATTCGCCTTCCTTCTGGCAATTGGTATAGGAGTCTTTTTGGAAGACGATGTTCTGGAATTCTTTCTACTTGGCCAAGCCACCGTATTCTTGCGATCTTAATGAATGTTACTCTGCCTGGTTCACCATACATTTCATTAATTCTTGATTTTTCCTGGATCGCCATTCGTTAATTGGCTCATATATTCTAAGCACCTTTCTCTCCCATACTCTAATGATTTTTTCATGTTCCTGGGTTAAGAACCACGTTTCGCTGTCATACGTCATCACCGTTCTTACAATTGTCCGGTATATTATTAATTTGGCTTTATGAGAGAGGTTTCTAAACTGGAGTAACATTATGCATACATCTACTACTATCATACATACTATAAACGAAGTGCATCCAGCTGCCAGCCTTGCTGTATTCTTTTTTTATATTATTCTTTGTATAACAGATCCTAGATACTCTGACCACACACCAAAAGGTAAGGGCTCTCCCGTCTGTATCTTCTAGAGGATCTCATGTAGTTGGTATTTTCTGCATTGATCTCCAGACCGAGATCACTCACCGCTTCCTGAAACTCCTGAAAGCACCAGATAACGATGAAAAGGTTCTGCCCGTGATAACGACATCATCCGCATTTTCCATATGCTGCGTTAGTCTGTTCATTGCTGTACCTCCAGGGTTTGTTCTGATGGATTTCGCCGCCATTCCCAGGCCTAAATTGAACAGCGTTGGAGACTGTGAATCGCCCTGCCTTATGCCATTAGCCATATCAAATTCTCTGGATAAGTCGTCCTGAATCTTCACACGACATTTAGTGCAGGACAAAGTCATTTTCACTCCTAATGCTTGCAAATTTGTAAAAGAAAACCTACATAAAATTAAAACTCATAGATTTTGTTCAATAAAAATGTTTTTCTTAATATACTTTCTATACACTTGGGTTTTTCACAATTTTTTATTAT